>CM053582.1:231344-263613 GCA_028627135.1 Pseudochirops cupreus
AGGGCAGAAGAGAGGAGAGGAAAGGAGGAAAGAGGAGAGGTGGGGAGAGGAAGAAAGGAAAGAAGAGAGGATGGGAAGGAAGGAGATGGAGGGGAAAGGAGGGGAGTGGAGGGGAAGAGAGACATGACTTACAGTCATGTCATTATGTGCCTGATGTCATGGTTCTCTTAGAGAATGAAGGAAAAACCATAACTTGTGATTAGTCTGAGCTCCCTGAAGGGGAACCCAGTTGGCCATTTCTGTTGGGCAACTAAAGGAGGGGTGAGTAGCAGAGGGAAGAATTGTGGTGGGAAAGAGAAAAGGCAAGAAGTGAGCAGTAGGGAGATCTCCAGCTGCTCATGACCCCCAACAGCCCCATTACTCCCCCACATCCCCCCTGCTGTTTCAGACTGTGGAACAGGGAATTCACATCTCCTCTTCATCCTCCCCCTGCTCTTCCTTTTCTGCTTCTTCTTCTTGCACCAAAGGGGGTTGACCTTGGTGGAGGCTGGGAGGGGCAGTCAGTGATGCCAGGAGCTGGGCTGTGCTCCACCCAGAGAAGGAGGAGGAGGGAGAATGGAGGGGAGGGGGCTATATAACCTTGAGGAGTATGGAGGTTGCCCACAAGTAGTTTCTCTTAACCCTTATCACCCAGCCTGGGGAGAGGAAAGGGGAGGAGGAGCCCAGTGTCTCTTCCACTTGGAGAAGAGCTTGGGGCTCACCATAGCCCCAGGTTTCTGAGGGCAGGATGCTAGCACTGGGGGACGGGGTGTGTTGGCAGCTCAGCTCAGCATGAGGCTGTCAGGGGACAGATCCTTTATGAAAAATGAGAAGGGGAAAAGGAGGTAGGAGGTGGCCTGGACTCCACAAAAGGGAAGAGCAAGTAGTTGTAGCAGCAGCATCTGCAAACCACCAGCCCTGAAAGGGTCTGGATTTCTGTTAAGCCAAAGAGCGGAAGAGGAAAGGGGTGGTCTGGGGAAGTTGGGAGGGTCTCAGCCCCCTTCCTCTAGGGACAAGTAGACAAATTCAGCCCAGGGGCTTGGAGGGACTCAGAGGCACCCAGGCATACAGGCATGTTTGCCTCTGTCCACATCTATGCTATAGAAAATGTGGGCGAGGGGCAATTTCTGATGCACTTTCTTTCTGTTGCTTATTGCCAGTATTTCCTGTGTATGGCTTCTTTGTACATAGTTTTAGAATGTGGATTCCTCTGTGAGCTCATTGAGTGATCAGGGACTGTCTTACACTTCTTCATATTCTCAGTGTAGCACAGAGCCTGGCACCTAGGAAGTGATTTAAGAAATATCTATTGACTGAAGGACATGTAGACTGACTGGAACCTGATTTGCTGCTATTTGCCCTAATGTAGTTTCCTGGTCCCCTTAGGGAATAAAAAGTCCCAACAATGGGCAGTCAGCACCTCTCCCACTTGGTGGAATTTTGAAGGCCTCTCAACCCCACCTACTGTTCCCTAGCACCCTGCTCTAATAACCACATGTGTCTTTATAAGGAAACAAAGGATGCTGTGTCCAGGGAAGCTGTGACACTACATCATTGTAGTGTTTCTCTGCTAGTTTCACTCAAAGTAAACCTGCGGTTGTTATCTGTCCAGTCATTTCCCTGTAGGTCATTTCATTTCAACGCTAACCCTGAATTAAGAGATTGCTGGCACTCAAGCCTCCTCTAACAGACTGGCACAAGAGAGAAATTCAGAGAATCCTGGATAGACTGACACTGTCCAACAGAAGCCTCCTGCTGACTGTCCACTCATTTCCCATTATGTAATTTTATTTCAAGCCTGACCCTGAATTAAGAGATAGCTGGCACTCAAGCCTCCTCTGCCAGCCTGGCACAAGAGAGAATCTCAGAGACTTCTGGATAGACTCACACTGCCCAGTGGAAGCCTCCTGCTGACTGTGGAGATTGCAGGGTCAAAACCTTTATGTTTGTTAGACTTAGAGAGAAGAAAAATCGCAACCACAATTCTATACATGGAAGATTCGGGAGAATGGGAGACACCACTCTAGGCTCAAAAAATATGAGGAAGAACAGAGGTGACAGAACAAAATCTGATTAACTAAGTTTCTCGTTTATTCGATTTATAGTCCAATTGCTGTAGAGCAGAAACCATTTGTTAAGCACCTACTGAAATCTCAATCTAATGTTGGAGCATGCAAAGGAGTGGAAAGGGGATAAGAATGAGAAAGGGTGGAGATTAAGGGGAACACCGCTGCTGCAGCAAGTTCTGGAACTACATGTTCTGTTCTTCTTCTTTCTATTTCCCTTCATTCCCTTTAAATTATGAAAGACACTTCCACCAAATTAGATGCCTTTTTTTGGGTAATAATCTTGAATAAACAAACAAAGCTTTGAGTGCTTCAGAAAGTGGAAATAAGGACTGCCAATGCAGCTATGTACTACAATACTTAGTACAGTACTTCATACATAGGAAGTGTTTATCAAATGATTCTTTACAATTTATTCCTTCGTTCATTCATGGCTGGGAGAGCAGGATTCTTCTTCAATAGATGATGGATTTGGGGCTGATAAATTTTCCATAGCCTCCACCAGTTTTTATGTGGACAAAATCTAAAGACATGTCAAGCACCTCATGAAACAATGCAAATGGAATGAGGACCTGAGAATACGGAGTTGCCATGGCAACCCTCTCTGTGACAGTTTTGCCCGTTATAGGAATGGTGCCTGGCAATTGTCCTTCAGAATGTGCTCTGATGGCTCAAACATTTAACTGTTTTAGACAGTGATGGGGATTGCCTTTGAAAGACAATTGATGGAGAGATGGGCAGCCCTTGCCAGAAAAATCAGTCCATCACCATCACCGTGACTCATTGGAACAGCTGCTTGCTTTATGTGTCTTTTTCTGCATACTATTATGCAGCCTGTAGCAGTATTTCTATTCCTATGGTTCTTGCTCTGCCTGCCTCTCCCTCTGCATCTGTAGGTAGATCGTTTTGTTCTTGGTCTCTCAGTATGTACGACACACACAGTGTCTGTGTATATATATGTGTGCATTAGGGGACGACTCCAGGGTTTTGTTTTTTTTTGCTTCTGGTGATTTAGATCTGCTCCCTGATGGCAGTGCAGGACAGAGGTGGAAAGAAGCCCTCCCTCCTCCAGGCCTAATGATCATAATAGAGGCCTGAAGAAGAGGCAGCCTGAGTGCCAGCAACTCAGAATCCAGATATCCTTGGCAATGATCTGTGGCCATGGCAACCAGTGAATGTTTCTAACTAATCCTGCCTTACTGGATACTAAATTTGCTTCTAGAGAGATTATACTTCCACCAAAGGTGGGGAGGCCTTCTTTATTTGGATTTCCAGCGGAAAAGGTGTGAGACACCCATCCTGCTCGTTGCTCTTTGAAAAAGCCTTGGAAACACCCACGGGCCCATTTTGGGGCTTTTTGGCACAAAGGGGTTCAATGTCTGCTTATGCTTCCACATTTACACTGATTATTTCATTCACCTCATCGATAACTTGCAGTGATTGACCCAAAACAGCTAGTCACTCAAAAAACGGCAGAGGGATAACCTCTGCTGTGCTTACATGTGTTCATTTCTGCTTCCCAGCAAGGGAAAATTTCTGTTTTGCTTTTTTAAAAATTTAGTTATTCCTAAAACTCAATGGGAGGATGATGTCACTACAGAATTAAGTATATAATATTTGCACAATACAAATCCCAGGTTCTGCCAGAGGTGAGATGGTAGGAGGAAGAGGATAGTCTTAGCTAGCTTTAAAGCTTCAAAGGTCCTAGGTAACTGTGTTAACAGACTTGAACTCAGTTCTCCTCCCTAACTGGGAAAATTTCCTGCACAAAATGTGTGGACTTAGGCAAACATCCTCCTAGCAATGATATTCAATGTTCTGAAGAGCCTCTCAGCTCCCTCTGACGTTTTGTTTCTCAGTTTCCCTTCCAGCTCTGATATTCCACACTCTCTGGTCTCTGGGTCTTCCCAGATCTCATATTCCATGATCTAAGGATGTTTCCAGCCCTGACCTTCTCTGAGCTGTTACCCAAGAGTAACTTTACAATCATGAGCCCCTTTTTAAACTGAACCTACAAGTACTATAATTCCCCAACTCAGTTCACATGGTTCCCTTTATGCAGTTTTGAGGAATTTCTTTTAGATGAAACAATATGGCATCAAAAAATTCCTAACATTTATAAAGAAGTTGGGGTCTGCCTAAATTAACATTTATATCTGACTCTAACCTCTGGCTTATTTGTGGTGAAGGTAAAATTCAGGTTACTGGAAACCATTGTGGAACTAAAGCAGATCACTATAGTGTCTATGACTAGACAGATATTAAGAGGGGAAGTTGGGGAAGGAGTAGACCTTTTCTTGGAACAATCTTTAGGCCTCAGTAGGTGGGTGCCCTAGGGGCACCAGTTTGGGTTTTCTATTCTGAGAAGCTCATAGAACCACTGTCCATCTTTGATATTTTCCTTCTCTACCAGAGCTCAGTGATACCTTGTCTTTCTCCTGTTGCTGGCTGACCCACCTCTAGCAGGTCCTGGCTCAGCTTCCTATGAGTATGCTTCTGCCTCTCTGCTTCCAAACCCCAGGAATCGCTGTCTTTTGCTACTATTGGTCCTCTCTTCCATATAAGTTCCTTAATCCTTGCCCAAATCACTTAAGGCAGTGTTTTCTGTTGGTGGCAAAAGACATATACAGGCCTTGTTCACCCTTGGTTCTGATTGATTCATTCAATTAATACTTGTCCTTGTCTAAGTAACGTATTTATTTACTTTGAAGGGGATAGGATTATTAGTGAAGCTCCACACTTTTCTATGAGCACCCTCCCTGCTCTAACAGTCCATGATCTAAGGACCCCTTCCCCATTTCACCCAGGCCTTCCTCCCATGGCTCAGAACTACAGAGAATAGGGATAAATGGAGCTTTCCTTAAAATGAGAAAGTTTCTATCTAAAGCAATCAGCAAGCATTATCTATAAAGACAATATGCTAGAAGTTTTCCCAGTAAGACCAGGGTTGAAACAAAGATGAACATTATTGCCATGATTATTCAATTTTGTGCTGGAAATATTAATTCTAGCAATGAAAGAAGAAAAGAAACTGAAGAAATTAGAATAAGCTATGAAGAAACTGAAGTATCACTCTTTGCAGGTGGTATATGTGTAGAATTTTAAAAAATTAAAACTAGTTGAAAAAAATTAACTACTTTAGCACATTTGTAGGACATAAAATACACCCACTTAAATCATCAATATTTCTATAATACAACCAACAAAGCCCAGCAACAAGAGGAAAAAAAATTAAAATTCAATTTAAATATAACTGCAGATATTATAAAACACTTTTCAGTCTACCTGCCAAAGCAAACTGAGGAACTATGTTGAATACAAGATACTTTTCACACAAATAAAGTCAAATCTAAACATCTGGAAAGTATGATTTGCTCATTGATAGACTGAGCCAATGTAATAAAATGATAATTCTGATTAAATTATTTCATTTATTCAGTTCCATAGTATTCAAACTTCCAAAAATTACTCTATAAAGCTAGAAAAATCATAACAAAATTCATATGGTAGCTCAAAAGGTCAAGAATATCAAAGGAATTAAAGGGAAAAAATGTGAGAAGAAAGGTAAACTAACCACACCATATCACAACTTGTATTATAAAGCTTTAATCATCAAAACTACCTGGTACTGTTTTAGAAATCGAGTAGTGTATCACTGGAAGAGAATAGGTATACACACAACATGGTAGTAAATGACCATGGTAATCTAGTATTTGATGAATATTTCTGATAAAACCTCACTAAAGGACAAAAATTTCTGGGAAACTGGAAAACATAATGGCAGAAACTAGGTAAAAACCAACATTTTACACTGTATACTAAGAGAAGGTCAAAATGACTATATGATTTAGAAATAAAAGGTGATGTCATAAGCAAATAAGATGAACATGGAATAGCTTACCTGTTACATCTAAAGAGAAGAAATGAATTTTGGACCAAACAAGAAATAAGGGCATTACAAGATGTAAAATGGAACATCTTGATTATATTAAGCGAAAAGGATTTTACAGAGGAAAAAAAAAACAGTATAACCAGGACTAGAATGAAAGGAGAAAGCTGGGAAATAATGTTACAACAAACTTCCCTAAAAAGAGACTCCTTTCTCAAATATATAAGAACGCAAGTCAGTCCCCAAGGCATAAATGGTAAAAGTATAAGAACAGACAGTTTTCAGATAAAGAAAAAAAGCTGTCTATAATTATATTTTTTAAAATGCCCTAAATCACTATTGATTAGTGAAATACAAATTAAAACAACTCTGACGTACCACATTACAATTTCCATACCGAGTAATATAACAGAAAGGGAAAATGATGAATTTGGGAGGATATGTGGGGAAGTTTGAGCTCTAATGCATGGTCCAGCCCCTGCCTCCGGGGCCAGAAGTGGCAGAGGCACAGTGTCTGCAGCTTCTACTGCATAGCTGCCTCCAGAGTTCCTGGCCTGCAGATCATATGGGGAAAAAGCAACCATTCAGTGGGTAATTGCTCTTGCTTTAACTTGCTTGGATTTGGATCATGGTCTTGGGTGGTGGTCCTGGGATGTGTGGCTAGTGTGCCAGAACTTGTGAGGGCTTCAGAAATGACACACTCCTAATAGTTCCAGCAGATGCAAAAACCACAGCCATTTGGTACATAGCTCTCTGCAATCTGGAAGCAGAGATTTACATTGGCAAAGAGCTCAAAATTCAAGTAATTGGCTGGCAATGTGAGCAATCAGGGGAAACACGAACAGGCCATAGCATTCTTTTTTAGGGACAAAAAGGATCAAAGCATGGAATGGGAGAAAGACAATGAAGTCAGAACTCCTGCATCAAAAGCTTCCAAGAAAAATATAAAGTGCTTACAGGCCATGGAGGAGCTCAAGAAGGATTTTGAGAATCAAGTAAGAGAAGTGGAGCAAAACTGGGAAGCGACATGAGAATGATGTAAGAAATCATGAAAAGCTAATCAACAGCTTGCTAAAGGAGAACCAAAAAAATACTGAAGAAAATAACACTTTAAAAATCATCTAACCCAAATGGCAAAAATGGCCCAAAAATCCAATGAGGATAAGAATGCCTTAAAAATCCTAATTCACCAGATGGAAAAGGAATTTCAAAACTACACTTAAGAGAATAATTCCTTCAAAATTAGATAGGAGCAAATGGAAAGTAATGACTTTATCAGAAATCAAGATACTATAAAACAGATGCAAAAAAATGAAGGAAAAAAAAAACAAGTAAAAGGAAATGTGAAATATCTAATTGGAAAACACACTGCTCTGGAAAATAGATCCAGGAGAGATAATTAAAAAATTATTGGTCTACCTGAAAGCCAGGATCAAAAAAAGAGCCTTGACAACACCTTTCAAGAAATTATCAAGCACAATTTCCCTGATATTCTAGAAGCACAGAGCAAAATAGAAATCGAAAGAGTTCACCAATTGCCTCTTGAAAAAAATTCCAAGAAGACAACTCCTTGGAATATTATAGCCAAATTCCAGCATTCCCAGGTAAAGGATAAAATAGTACAAGCAGTCAGGAAGAAATAATTTTTTTTAATTTAAGTTGATTTGTTTATTTACTTTTATTTTATAAGATTCAGTTCCAGAGTCCCTTGAGTTTCAAGTTTTCTCCCCTCCCTCTTCCCCCACCCACCTATGGCAGCATGCAGTCAAGTATAGAATCTGCAAATACTTTCACATTGGGCATTAGGTGGCTCACATTAGGTGGGCCCAGAGACAGCAAGACCTAAGTTCAAATCCAGCCTCAGATACTAGCTATGAGACTTGGGCAAGTCACTTAAACTAGGTTACCGCATTTTCATTATCTGTTAAATTAGCTGGAGAAGGAAATGGCAAACCACTCCAGTATCTCTACCAAGAAAACTTCAAACAGGGACGTGAAGAGTCTGACACTACTGAAAAATGACTGCCCAACCAATCCACAAAGAGATAAAACCTACAGAAAAAACATATTTTAAAGAAAAATTCAGTAAAACAAATCAATATGATGAAAATGTCTGAAAGCACATACATGCTACCCTCCCTGTGGACCTCTGGGAAAGAAAGGTGACACTTGTCTTCTTCCTATTTTTAAGGTCCAGGCTTACTGTGTTTTGAATTCCTCATACACAGTGGGTTTCCATCAATAGAGTCTACTTCACTCTGAAGGCAGGGAACGATTTCTTTCTGTGTTTGGATTCCTGGCACCCACAGCAGAAGAGGTATGTAATAGGCTATTATCATATGCTTTCTGACCAACTTAGTGCCACTGCAGATTATGTTGCAGTCTTTTCCTGACATCTGGTGGTCAAAACAAAAAATTATACAGACAAACACTATGTCATGGTCATTGGTACTATCTAAAGTTCAAACTCAAAATTGCAGAATTTGGCAACTTTTTGGTGCCATCTTTTGGACAGTGTTAATATTGCATTGTAAAGAAAGTTTTGAGGCAGAGAGGAATGAACTATAGACTTGAGATCTCTTTCTTCTGGCCATCGTAGATATTAGACTTTTGTCTATCAACTTGTGCCCAAACCTCTGATTCATGTAAAACCACATTTTAAATTAATTTTAGCCCTTGTCGCATCTCCTTCCTTGTTCAGTAGGCTGACTAAAACTAAATAAAATATGAAATTTATGAAATGAAGAAAGTAGGAAATTCCTCCTGTGTTAATATAAATTCAGACAAAATCATCAACATAAAATCATCTATTAAACTCTACATCATATCAAAAATCATCTGATACAGGAGAAGCCTTCACAGCACTGATGACACCACTGAGCTGATTTTATCCTATAGTGTAGGTAGGTTAAAAAAAAAAAAGTCTTAATGTTGCCCAAGCAAAGGAGGCAAAATTTTTGAGGAAATAAGTGCAAAAAAAGAGACTGACCTCTATATTGAAGGTAATTTATGAAAGAAATATAAATTTTAAATGAGACTTCACCAGTGTGAAATCAGGCATTTGGGGAAATATTTGCCCAGGGCTTGTTGTGGTCTATTTGTTCAGTCATACCTGATTTTATGGCACAAAATGGATTTTTATCTGTGAGGTTTCCTTAGCAAAGATGTTATAGTGGTTTGCTTTTTCCTTCTCCAGCGTGTTCCCATTTTACAGGTAAGGAACTGAGGGCTATAAAGGTAAAATGAGGTGCTGAGGGTCACATAGCTAGTAATGTCTAAGGCCAGACTTGAGCTCATATCATCCCAGCTCCAAGCTCTGTGTTCTATCTACTGTGCCTCCTAATTGTCCTGTCCAGGGTTAGTTAAAAAACAAACTAACTAAAAAGACCAAATCAGTAATTCTTGGAATGTTCACTATCAGATACTGAGAGTACTGTCATTGTCCTTAAAAGTAGAGTTTGGATTCCAGTCCAGTTATTTTTACTTCCCAATCTCATCTTCCTGATGAGGGGAGTGTTTTTTATGTTATGTTAATAACCAATTATTAAATTAAGATTAAGTCTGTCTATCGCTTCAGGGACCAGACCCTGTATCTGAAGGACATGGCTGATAAATGAGACCTTCAAATACTCAGAGAACACGTTATTTGATTCTGAGCAGGAACCCAACCACATAAAAGCCCTTTTTATGGTAAAATCCCAGCTCATACTCCCCCATCATCCCCTGGATGTGGCCTATACTAGGTTCCAGTGTTCCTCCTCTCTGGAAACTATCAAGAGAGGGGCAGTTCTATGGCCCTCCCCTGTCTGAAAAAGGTACAGAAGCTGAGAGGCCTTTTCTTTTTCCCAAATGAATTTGGGCTCCACCTGTTTGAGGGAGGAGTGATGGAATCCTAAGAAAGCTCCACCAGCCCCAATATACTAAATTCCTTCTGGGCCCCACTGAACAGCAGGCAAGTTCTGATTTTACTACACAATGTATCTTTGACCAGACCACAGGCCCCCAGACTCAACGTAGCCACTGTCTCCACACCCTGTTCAGTATCCTAACTTTCTCATATATGCTTTACTGCTCCCTAGAACAGCAAGTGTCTATGAACCTTTGCTTCTCATAGAAACAGCAAACATGTCCATGTGATGTGATCCCAGACATTGCCTCTAGCCAGCCAGTGACCCCAGACCTATTCCTCATATTTCCCACAGAAATAACAGGTATGTGCAGGCACTTAACCACAACCACATCCATTTAACCTCAGACAGGAACACAATAGTCAGCCAAACAAATAACAAGCACCAGGATGCCCAAGCAGGATGTCGACACCAAAACAAAAGGAGGTACTTTCCTTAAATAGGCAACTGGACAATAACAGCAAAAGCTGGAGGATTGGTGAAGTTATGATCCAGACACATATATTATAATATTATGATTATATGCTAATGTTCCCCTAAATGAGTTTTTCTGAAGATTATGGAACCTGCATGCACAGTTCCTCAGAGGCTGGGACCTGTTGCCATTATGATGTGCCTTTACAGACACGTCGTGCCTTTTTAATATTCATAATTCCTGTTATATACTCAGCAACCTTGCACTATAAAGTGACCTGTGTTGTCTTAGTAACAATAAGCATTTATATTTGGATTAATGTTGGTCTGATTGAGTGGTTCCAAAATAACGTGCAAAACCTCAACATAACTGAACTTATTCCAAACAAGTTTCCTAAGCTTGCTGTAATTTTTTATTTATCTTTTCTGTCACAAAATTAGTGCTGTGAATCACTACTTGGTCACTAATTAGTAAGGAATTAGTTGACCTGACTCAAAGGGAACCTGTCCACCCTAACCCTGAAAGTTTTATTTATTTATTTGGAAATTTCACACCTCAGAATTATTTCCTATTTCATATCAATTCTTATACTAGTTCTAAGCAGCAGCTGCTTTGGGAGCCCTCAGGCCAGAGACAATAACGGGACCTAGCAATTGGCTGGAAAGACATTATGGAGACCTCTGGGCTAGCATTGGATACAGGACTAGAAACTGTTTGGACATTCCATTGCCTTTACAGATTTCTGCATCACAGTTTAAAGGCAGAGAGGAGCACTTTCTGGAAAGAAGGAGCAAGGACTGTGGGGAACAGTCTCATTTGCAATACCAAAGAAACTGTATATTATTTCAAGTAGTTTTTGTCTGCAAAGAGTGATAACTTAGCTTTTTTCTTTATCTGAAAGCTATCTGTTCTTATACTTTTACCATTTATGCATTGGGGACTGATTTGCATTCTTATATATTTGAGAAAGGAGGCTCTTTTTAGGGAAGTTTGCTGTAACATTATTTCCCAGCTTTCTCCTTTCATTCTAGTCCTGGTTACACTGTTTTGTTTTGTTTTTTTATTTTCCAAGTCAGTAGTATTTCCAATGAGATATTTTACACTTTATTCAATTTCTTCCTTTCTTCAGATTTTGTTTGCCTTATTTTGGATGCCTTATAGAGTCATTAGCTGCTACTTGTCCAATTCTAATTTTTAACAAATTGTTTTCTTCATTAACTTTGGTATCTCCTTTTCAATTTGGCCCATTTTAACTTTTAAGGGTTCATTTTCTCCAGTTAGGTTTTATATCTCCTTATCCATTTGGCCAATTTTACTTTTTAATGAGTTGTCCTCTTCAGTGAATTTTCTTTTCCCTCTTTTCAATTTTATTTTTAAAATTATTGGTCAATTTTTCTTCTACCTCTCTAAATTGACTTTTAAAATCCTTCTTGAGCTCTTCAAAGGATATTTTATTTTGTGCTTGAAACCAGTTCATATTACATCCTAGGGTTTCTGAGGTGGTTAGAGTGTCAATACTGTCCTCTTCTGGATTTGTATTTTGACATTCCCTGTCTCCATAGTAAGATTCTATGGTCTTTTCTTTTCAAATTTACTTTTTGCCCATTGTGATTGACTATTTCCTTTTTTAATGGCTTTTTAAATAGATCTCTGCTCCTGTCCCATGCCTCATTTTCTGGGAGTTATGGGCCTAGTTACTGGCTTTATATGCTACGGCCTCTGATTCTGTCAGTTAGAAACAGAGCAATGTTGTAGCTCACATGGTGCTGAGCTGAAGTTCAGTTTGTGTTTTGAGACCAAGGCCAGGTGATGTCTTTCTGAATTTCCCTGGGGTTACATTGAAGTTCACAGCATGATGTGTGGAGCAGGAATGGTCTGGCTGCTAGTGGTCTCCACATCCACTAGGGCTCTGCTAGAACACAATCAGGTAAAGCCCCTGCCAGACACCTGTCTGCACTAGTGTCTGCCAATTCCCCTGGCTATGCAAAGGAATTCCTGTGTTCCTGTTGTTGGCATTTGCTGGTTCCAACTCTTTTGGGTTCAGTGTTTTCCACTGGTCCACTGAGGTGGGGTTTGCTGGGATGCCTGCTGTCCTGTTCTAGGCCCCTTTTAGCCACAGCAAGAAGCGCCCTTTCTCTTGATCTCCCTGGCCTTGAGAGCTAAAAGACTGCTGTACCACTTCTGCTGGTTTCTCTATTGTAAGATTTTTTTTTTTCTGGGGCAATATTCTCTAGATTTTTCAAGGTCAACAAGGGGGGAGAATATGAAAGCACCTATGCTTAACTCTGCCATCTGGGCTTCAAGAAGTTCCAGCAGGCAACTTTCAAACATTTAGTCTGTGGGCTGATAGCCCAGGAGAAAATGGTGCTCCTGCCATAGGCTCTGCTCTTGTCTTTCACCCAAATCCGAGAGATGCCCATCCTGAACTGAGAGGATTGGGAATCACCAGTTGCTTGTGGCATTCAGTCTGCCAGTGCCCCTATGTTTCTTTATTACATAGATTTTTGTTAGGATAGTTTCCAAGTCTATTTTTGTCCACTTTTACAGAACTAAAAGATGGTCTTTCTACACTAGATTCTATCTAAGAGGGCATCTCTTTAAGAAGGTCATCCGCTGGGAGATGGAGTGGAAAACAGGAAATGCTCCCCCTGGCATGGCAGGCAGAGGGTTCTTAGGGATGGATGGACGACACTGAGAGTTACAGGCACAGCTGTAGCTAAGGTGGTATTTGGGCTACTGCGATTCAGGCCATATGAGAGAAGTACTATTCCTGCAATCACGAAGAAATTTTTTACATTTCTATATTTCTCTTTTTAAATATATATATTTAATATAAATATACATATTTAATAAAAATTCAGAAAACAATTTTAACATTCTTCTTTTTTGCTTTTTGGAGGGGGAAGGCAGGGCAGTTAGGGTTAGTGACTTCCCCAAGGTCACATGGCTAGTTTTTTGTGCCAAGTGTCTGAGGCCCAATTTGAACTCAAGTCTTCCTGACTCCAGGGCCAGAACTCTATTCACCGTTCCACCAAGCCACCCTTAATGTTCTTCTTTTAATATTTTGAGCTTCAAATTCTCCTTCCCTCTCTCCCCTCCCCTTTTCTTAAGATGGCAAACAATCTGATATATATAAGGAGAGAGAGAGAGAAAGAGAGAGAGGGAATCATAAAAAAACCATTTCCATATTGTGTTGTGAAAGAAAACAGAGACTCTCCCCCAAAAAACTAAGAAATAATTTAAAATGTTACAAAAAAAGTATGCTTCAATCTTCACAGAGACTTGATCAGTTCTTCTCCAGAAAGGTAGACAGCATTTTTCATCATAAATCTGTAGGAATTGTCTTGGATATATTGAGCAGAATAGCTAACTCATTCACAATTGATCATCATATAATGGTACTGGTACTGTGTTCACTGTTCTCCTGGTTCTGCTAATTCACTTTGCATCTTTTCACGTAAGTCTTTGCAGGTTTTTTCTGAAAGTGCCCAGCTTATCATTTCTTATAGCACAATAATATCCTATTCACACAGCAGAACCCTTAATGAACATTTGTTCAGTGAAAGTTTATGCTGTGTTGACTCCAAAAAAATGATCAATGCCATTTCATAATTTACCACCATCCACAAATCTGTCAATTAGCATTAGCTAGGCTGAGGCTAGTGGACAAAATGCTTTCCACCTGGAGTACCCATGTTTACTCTAAAAATATCAGCTATGGCTGGATCCAAGACCAGTTTGTAAGTGGTGACCAAAAACAGAGTGTTCACTGAAGTGAGAGAATTTCTGGCTTCAAGAAGGTTATACTCTAATTGGGAGAGACAACATATGTATGCACTGGAGAGTAGAGCTGCATCAGATCCTTTCCAGAAGCAATGGTAGCATTGATTGGATTACTGTTCCTCTACTGTGAGGTATTAAATTTTAGGGAAGGGGAAGCTACATGAATGGCACAAAGGTAAGGGCGAAAAATGACCTGACTAGATGTTATATGATGCATAGAATGTTATTGGCTAGAGATAATGCTCTGGGGAGTTTGAGCATTCACATTCACTTGCCAATTAGGGCCACTCAGCTTTAGGGTGAGAGTTCCAAAGCTGAATATATGAACTCCCCGAAGGGAAAGAAGGGAGCCATGGTATCTGGAGTTGCCATTCCAGGTGGGGCTACAAGGGGCAGTAGAAGGGCAGATAGCAAAGTTTCTGGAGAAGATGGTAAATGAAGCGTGATCTGATCTAGATACAGCTAAATAGAGTGGACTAGGACTATGATCATTGGCCTGAATAGGATGAGCATGCTTGCATTTTATATACAAGCTGAAATCCAAGTCCTCCCATAATTGTTCTTCAGCACTATGTTCTACCTAATGTGATCTGTCAGAGATGCCCTGGGATGACCTCTCCTGAGTCCCATTACTGTGGTAGACAAAAAAGGAAGAACACTTAGACAAAATTTTATATGGTTCTCACAAGAAATAAATAGCTAAAATTGTGACCATTGGCATTTCTCTGCTTTTATGTCAATGGCCTGAATAGGTAGAGAAAGCACTTGCTTTGAAGGAGTCATAGTTCAATATAAATTACATTTTAATAGATTTATACTCACTTCAGCAATGCAGAAGATGTGTCATTCATGGCTTTTCATCACATTTCACACTCACCTAATTCTTCAATATTTCTCTAATTAACTCACTATCCCACTCAGCACAATGGCTCTTCAGAAAATTTTCATCCCTCCCCAAACCTCCCGTGGCTCCTTCCTGCATCCATGCACAATCTCAGCTGAGGACCTTGACTCATATTTTACTGAAAATACTGAGGTCATTCTCTCAGAGTGCCTTCTTCTCCCCTACTCTTCCTCTCACATCATTCATATGCCTTCTGCTACTGTCTCCTCCTCTAGCCCTTTCTCACATGTAGAGAAGTGCTTACTTCTTATTGAGCCAAACCTATCTATACCTGCAAGAAATGGCCCCTTCCAGACCATTCCTCCAGCAGGCTGCTCTCTCTATCATCCTCATTCTCTAAGTTATCTCCAGTATCTCCCTGCGTACTCTCTGATTTCTCCCTGCTCACAAACATGTCTGTGTCTTCCCAATCCTTAAAAAAATATCTCCATTCATCCATCCATTCATCACTTCTAATTATTGTTCCATATACCTCCTCTCTTTTGTGACTAAACTCTTTGAAAAAACTGTTTACAACAGCCACATCTATTTGCTTTCCTCTTCTAATGTCTCTGCAGTCTACCTTCCTGCCTCATCATTCAAAAGAAATGTCTCCCACTAATGTTGCTAACGATCTCTTAAATGCCAAATCTGATGTCCTTTTCTCAATCCTTACCTTTCTTGACAACTTTACTTTGCTGTTTATGCTTCTCTTGATACTTTGGTTTCTATGTTTCTGTAATTTTATTCTTTCTAGGATCTCTTTTAATCAGATAATAAACATTTATCAAGTACCTATAACGTTACAGGTACTGCACTGAGAACTTGAAATACTAGCACCTCACTGTGACTGCTGCTCCTCAGTGTCCTTAGTTCCATCTTCATCCCAGTCATACCAGGCAACCATGACAGTCCCATGGGCTTTGTTGTGGGCTGCCTTCCCTTCTGTCTTAGTATTTTACTTGCTACTCTTATCAGTTCCCGAGGATTCAAGTACAATTTCTATGCAGATGATTCTCACACCTCTTTGTCCAATCCAAACCTCTCTGTTGACGTCAATTCTTACATCTCCAACTTGCCTATCAGACATTTTCAACTGGGTGTCATGTACACATCTTAATTTTAATGTGTCTGAGAATGAACTCTTTCTATCCCCCTTACGTCAGGACTCTTTCCTTGGGGCATAGCCAAGCTAACAGTGTAGAAACAATAAAACTCTGTGAGTTCCTCCCATAACCACCTCAAATACCTATACAATATGACTCTAAACCATTTTTAGAGCTACAGAACCCACAAAGTGACAGAGAAAAACAAATATCCTACTGAAGGCAGATCGGGAGACAGAAAGGAAGAGTCCATTGTATGATGCTGGGAGGCGATCCCAGACCCCCGTGACCCCGGGGTTTTAGCTCCAGGGTGGCCCTGACTGGTACCTGCTTGAGTGGCCTTCAGGAGAGTGGATCACCGAGCTGTGGCATTTCCCAGAATTATCAAACCATAAATGCTAAAGACAAAGTAAAAGGTCAGTGAAGAACTCTGTTGGAACTGGGGGGAAGGAGTGCGGTTTGGCCCCTGCCCCTGGAGCCAGAAGTAGCAGAGGTATGGCAGAAACAAAATCAGTATAACACAACATCTAGCATAGGGCTTGGAATATGACATTCTGGAGATCAAAGGAGCTAGGATTAAAACCATAAATCACCTGCCCAGCAAAATCAAATATAAAGTTTCACAGGAAAATATGGGCATTCAATGAAACAGAGGACTTTCAACCATTCTTGATGAAAAAGCCAGAGTTAAATAGAAAATTTAACATTCAAATAAAAGAAGCAAGAGAAACATGAGAAGGTAAACAGGGAAAAGAAATCATAAGGAACTTGTCACAGTTGAACTATTTACATTGCTACATGGAAAATGATCATTGAAACTTATGAAACTTTTCTCAGTATGAAGATAGTTGAAGGGAATATATATATGTATCTATATATATATATGCATATGTATGTATGTATGTATGTGTGTATATACACATATATATGTCTATATATAAGGGTATATGTATATATGAATACATATGTGAGTGTGTGCATACATGGGCACAGGTATATGTAGGCAGAGGGCACAGAATGAATTGAATAGGAAGGGATGATATTTTAAAAAACAAAATTAAGAGGTGAGAGAGGAATATAATGAGAGGAGATAGGGAGAGACAGAATAGGGCAAAATATCTCATATAAAAGAGGCAAGGGAAATCATTACAATGGAGGGGATAAATAAGAAGCCTAAAGGGAATGGGTCAACCTTACTCTCATTGAATTTTGCCTTAAGGAGGGAATAACATACAAACTAACCTGGGTATGTTACCCTACAGGAAAGTAGGGGGGAAGGGGATAATACGGGGAATAATAGAAGGGAGGGAAGATTGTGGGGGGAGGCTGTTAGAAGCACACACTTTTGAAAAGAGACAGGGTCAAAGTAGAAAATAGAACAAGTGGGTGGTGGGAAAGGATGGGGGAAAATAGAGTCAGTCTTTCACAATATATCCACTGTGGAAATGTTTTAGTAACTACACATATACAATCTATATTGAATTGCTTATCTTCCCATTAAGAGTGGGTGATGAGGGAAGAAAGGAAAGCATCCGGAATTCAAAGTTTTAAAATCAAAAGTTTAAAAAATATTATTATTGATTTTTTTTAACATACACCTGGGAAATAAGATATACTGGCACTGGGGTATGGAGATCCATCTTGCCCTATTAGAAAGTTAGAGGGTGCAAGGGGGAGGATATAGGAGAGAGCAGATTAGGGGAGGGGGTATTCAGTGGGATGGATGTTTTGGGGTGGGGGTAGGGGAAAAACGGGAAGAAAATTTGTAACTCAAATCCTTGTGGAAATGAATACAGTAAACTAAAAATAAACATAAATAAAATTTGTAAAAAGACTCTTCCCTTTCAAAATTCTTTATTCCTATTGAAGGTACCAGCAGTCACCCAGGCCCACAAACTAAGAGTCATTCTTGAATCTTGACCTTCTTGACACCCCTCAAAACAGCATGGGGCCAACATCTGTCAATTTTACCTTTGCAATATTATTGTCATATAGCACCACCACCCCCTTATCTCCTCTGACACTGCCACCACCTCAGTGCAGGCCCTCATCAATTCCTTCAGTGGACTAATGAAATAGCCTTATGTCTGGGATCTCTAACTGTAGTCCATCCCCATTTCATCTGTCCTACACTTAGCCCTCAAAATCATCCTTTTAAAGTACAGGTCAGGGGATACCCATCAAGTCAGGATCAAATATAAAATTCTCCCTCAAGTTCAAAGTCTTACATAAACTACCCACCCTCAATTTTTCAGTTTTCTTACATCTTCTACACTCTCCCTGCATCTCACCTCTTCCCTATGATGCACCCTACAATCTGGCAACACTGCTCTTCTTGCTGTACCTAAAATAAGATCCTCCATTTCTCATATCTGAGCATTTTCTTCCAGTGGTTGTCCCCCACATCTGGAACATTCTCCCTCCTCATCTCTGCCACATTATTTCTCTGTCTTTCTTCAAGTCTCATCTAAAATTCAACTATCTATGAGAAACTTTTCCCTTTCCTGAAAATTTCTAGGACCTTCCCTATGTTTATTTATTTACTGTTTATTTCCAGGATTTCCCGTATACGACTGAGCAGCAATCTTGTTTTGTTAATTTTTTCATAACAATTTATGCCTTTCAAAATAGTGTTATTTTATTTCTTCTAGATGAATTTGAGAGTCTCTCTGCCAATATAAACAAAGGAACCATAGGAACACAATTACAAAACAATTTTCACACTAATAGAGAAAGATATAAATAACTGGAAAAATATATGTTGCTCATGGGTAGGTTGAGCTAATATAGTAAAAAATGACAGTTCTAACTAAACTTATTTACTTATTCAGTGCCACGCTAATCAAACTACCAAAAAATTGTTATGTAGAGCTAGAAAAGCAATTTACAAATCCATCTGGAGGAACAAATGATCCAGAATACCAAGGGAATTAATGAAAAGAAATGCAACCGAAGGGAGCCTAGCCTTATCAGATCCTAAATTTTAATATAAAACAGTAATCTTTAAAAATATTTGGTACTGGCTAAGAAACAAGAGTTTTGGATCATGAGAACAGGTTAGGTATATAAGACACAGTAGTTAATGATTATAATAATATACTATTTGATGAAACCAGAGATTCCAGATTTTGGGATAAGGGCTCACTCTTTAACAAAAATTGCTGAGAAAACTAGAAAATAGTTTGACAAAAACTAGGTATAGACCAGCATTATGCACCATATACCAAGATAAAGTCAAAATGGGTACACAATTTAGATATAAAGTCTTATACTGCAAGCAAACAAGAGAACAAGGAATAGTTTACCTGTCACATTTATGGAGAAGGGAATATTTTATGACCAAATGAGATAGAGAACTTTATGAAATGCAAAATGGATGATTTTATTACATTAAACT
The DNA here is from genome assembly GCA_028627135.1 of Pseudochirops cupreus. Taxonomy (NCBI): domain Eukaryota; kingdom Metazoa; phylum Chordata; class Mammalia; order Diprotodontia; family Pseudocheiridae; genus Pseudochirops; species Pseudochirops cupreus. Next base: position 250,771 of record CM053582.1, read on the forward strand.
GAAAAGTGTTTGCACAAAGCCAATGCAATCAAGATTAAGATGGAAACAGAAATCTTGGAAACAATATCCACAGCCAGTGTCACTGATAAAGGCCTCATTTCTAGAATATATAGAAAATTGAGTCAAATATATAAGAGCATAAGTCACTTGCCACCTGATAAATGGCTAAAGGACATGAGCAGGCATTTTTTAGATGAAGAAATTAAAGATTCCTATAGTCATATATAAAAAAAAGTGTCTAAATCTCTATGGATTAGAAAAATGCAAATTAAAGTAACAGAGGCATCACTTCACACCTATCAGATTGGCTAACATGACAAAACAGGAAACTGATAAATGATATCCAAGCATTCTCCATAGCAATTTTGAATGATGCCCAAGGGCTATAAAACTATGCATAACCTTTGACCTAGCAATACCATTTCTAGGTCTGTATCCCATAGAGTTCATAAAAATGGGGAAAAGACCCACATGTACAGATATGTTTATAGCAACTCTTTTTGTGGTAGCCAAGAATTGGACATCAGTTGGGAATTGGCTGAAGAAGTTGTAGTATATGAATGTAATGAAATACTATTGTTCTATAAGAAATGATGGACAGTTGGACTTCAGAAAAACCTGGAAAGACTTACATGAACCACTGCTGAGTGAAGTGAGCAAAATCAGGAGAACACTACACAGGAACAGAAGCATTTTTCAGTTACTAATTTTCGTAGACTTACCTCTTCATAGCAATGCAAGGGTCTAAGACAACCCCAAATGATTCATAATGGAAAATGTTATCCACATCCACAGAAAGAAACATGGAGTCCAAATGCAGATAGAAGCATCCTATTTGCGCTCTCTCTCTCTCTCTCTCTCTCTCTCTCACACACACACACACACACACACACACACACACTTTTTTTTTGTTTCTTCTTTCTCATGGTTCTTCCCATTAGTTTTAATTCTTTTTTACAGCATGACTAATGTGAATTATAATACGAATATATATGTACAACCTATATCAAGTTGCATCCTGTCTCAGGAAGGGCAGGAGAGAGGGACAGAGAGAAAATTTAGAACTCAAAATCTTATGAAAGTGAATGTTGAAAGCTAAAAATAAATACATTAATATGTTAAGGAAGTGTTTTTTGCCAGATATGTTTTAAAAAGTCAATTATTTAAACATGCTGTTTCAAGGAAAAATTATGTTTGTTAAAAGATGAAATTGAAAGTTTTACTAAAAAATTAACATGAAAGAATAGGGTGGAAAAATGGTTCTTTAGAAATGTTTACAAATACAGATGATTTTATAATGGAAAATTACCTTCCTAAAGGTTTCATTGTAAAAGTTGTGATTGAATATCTGAAGTGCACGAATTCACAATTTCTGAAATACTTCTCTTGACATTTTGATTCTATAAAACTAAATTGGGCTTATAAATACTACTCAGTTGAAATGAAAAACATCAGTCATCTACCATTAGACGTTCAAGAAGAATTTTCTGAGTTATCAAGGAACACAGGTTTAAAACTTCAGTTTCCTAAAAAGATCATTCTGGCTTGGGATTAGGACAGAATTTCCAACAATTTCTGAAATGGCCTTAAATACACTTCTGCATTTTTTACTATGAATTTATGTGAAGTGGCATTCTCGGTTTTGACAAGTATAAAATCAGCATATTGATCAACTCTGGAAAACAATGAAAATGCTCTTGTGGGAAAAAATTTGAGAAATTTTGTTTCCACAAGATTAAAGTATTCCTGTCTTTGAGTGATAGCAGAATGCAGATCAGAGGTGACTGGTTCTAATCAGACTTGGCATCTAGCAGAGCCAGGCTTCTGATCAGGTAGGGGGTTAGAGGCTTGTACTCATGCTTGAGGAGCTGTTTGAGGGGAGTATGAGTGGGCAGTTCAGGAGGGCGCACCTAGCTAATGGAGAACAAGGTGGGAAATTCAAATGGAAGCAGGATAAAAGGGCTCATATATGTCTGAGTCCCTGTACTCCATTAAGGGAGCTACCCTTTTATTCAGGAAAAAAAGAAATGTAAAATAAATGTAATGAAAACCTTCCTGGCTTTGCGACAAATATTGTTTATGTCTACACTAAGGATGTCTCTCACAGTCTACATCCTGAAGTACCAGATGTTCTAATAAGATTTAATTCCTTATGTAAAAATAAACAAGCACATTCATCTCATTTAGTAAGCAAATTTGCTTTCATTTTTAATAAATGGTAAAATTATATGTATAGCAAAGAATTGTTTTAAAATAAATCTCTTTGTGACTTCTTATCAGTAAATGTTTGATTTGTATACCTACTGTACATACTTATATATTCAGTGTGAGTATTTCTTGGGTGAAAAGTAGTTTTAAAGTAGAAAAAGTTTAATTAATATTAATTCAACCTGAAATCCCTTTAGCCAAGACAGCTACTACTCAGACATAGACAGACAGAGCACTGGACAAACTGATTCAAGTACATACACATATGCACGTGCACACACACACACACACACACACACACACACACACACACACACACCCCTACCTTCTCCAGATGGACAGGCAAGGGAGAGAATGGTAAGAGCTCCAACCTTCCCACAAGGACTAGAGATACTACTTCCTTTCCCTCTCCTGTACCCTTCTAAAGCCCTCAAGTCTGAACAGCACTGCCACTCCTTCCTACTGCTCCCCCTTTGGGATGCTGCCTCCCTAACAGAAGGCGTAAAGAGCCCCAGGGCAGCTTTTAGAAGAGATATGGGACACAGGGCAGAAGCCAGCATCTAGGGTCTCCACCAGGACCACAGGGAGTATGTTGAGGTTCTGAGCCAGAGGAATGAAAGTGTGGTAGGAGGGGAGAAAGGAAAGGAGGGAAGTGTTTCTGCTATATTGGGCCCTCCCACTTTCCTCCTAGTCTCTGTCCAGCACAAAGCCAGCCATTCTAACAGAGACCCTCATACACACAAACAGACACACACACAGAGTAGAAGAGTTATACATGTTGTCTCAGTCACTCACAATCCTGTGCCCTCTGGGAGACCTGACTCTCTTGGTCTGCCATGTAGCTGAAGACTTGGTTCATGTGTCTTCTGCAAATCTGAGTCTGTGATTAGTTTATTCCATGTCCATAGTGGGACATAAGAGAATGATCCTTGCTCAGCAGTTCCATCTTGTAACGAAGGCTGTAGTTACCTACAAAGACATTTCATGTTTTTGACCTATTCCCTCCCCCAACCCCATGCCCTCCAGATAATATGGGAACATCAGCATTTGACAATCCACTCCCACTTCCATCAGCAGTATCAGCTTTCCTGACAACCACACAAGTTCAGGAGGCTCAAAACACAAGGAGCTTTACTGAAAAAAATAATGAATGAACAAATGAATTAATGAAAGAAAATCACTGGTTAAGTACTATGTACCAAGACCCATGCTAAACCTGCCATTCCATGTGGATAAAGAGAGTCACTGCCCTCAAGGAGTTCTCACTCTAATTGGGGATGAGAAAACACAAAGGAAGGGTCACCTTCAGGGTAGATAGAAAGGCCAGAGCCACAAAGGGAGCCAGTGACAGAGCAAATAAAAAGTCTCAGGACTCCCTAGAACACATCAGGGATCCTGATCTGCAGAGCTTGGAGTCCAGAGGGTATTGTTCCACCACCACCATCACTATGGAGAAGGACCTTCTCCTGCTATCAGGCAGAAGGGTCAGGATGCAGCATGGATTCAGGGCTCCTTCTAGCAGAGGTGGGGCATGGGAGCACTGGCAGAAAGGTTGGGTCATGGCACCCTTCTGGGCACCAGTTCACATAGAGTTAATACAAATGAACAATTACCACTGGTGAGCTATTTCCCTTCTTCCTCCCCATTCACCCTCCACCCTAATTGATAGAATCCATAACTTGCTGTTATTCTTTTTGTTTATCCTTCCTTCTTTAAGAGGACCATGGCATCAGGAAGGTGAAGAAGATTTTCAAGTGAATCAGATTAAAATGGGGGAGGGCTGTGCAAAGTCACCAGCTTCAGTTTCTCCTCTGGAGTCATCTGGGTCCAGGGGTATGATGAATCAGGATGACTGGGGATGGCCCCATGCCATGATTAGAGTACTGTCATAGGTAGGGCTCTGGAAGGTGATGACCAGGTTTTGCTGCCCAATAGAGATCCTTCCATCCACAGCCTGTTTCAGTGGAGAGTGGAATGTGTCCTGCAATAAAACAAAATCAAAGAATTAAAACATAGATGAAAGTATGAAAAATCTTATCAGAAAAATAATTGGCCTGGATAATAAATACAGGAGAGGTTATTTAAAAGTTATTTAACTACCTGAAGTCCAAGATCAAAGAAATAGTCTAGGCATTATTTCAAGAAATTATTCAAGAAAACTTCCCCAATGTCTTAGATTCAGAGGGTTAAGATTGAAATTGAAAAAAAAATCTACTGATCATCTCCTGAAAGATATCCCTATTCATAACCTCCCAGCAACATTAGAGGCAAATTCTAGAGTTCCAAGATGAAGGAGAAAATATTACAAGTAGCTACAAAGTAACCATTCAAATATCATCAAGCCACAATCAGGATCACACAAGAATTAGAGGTTTCCATGTTAAAGGAACAAAGAGCTTAGATTATGATATTCAGTAAGACAAAGAGCTAGGATGACAATGAAGAATAAAGTACCCAGGAAAACTGAGTATAACCATTCAAGGGCGAAACTGGATATTTGAGGAAATAGAGAAATTTTAAGCAATCTTAAACACGAGATTGTAGAAAAGCATAAAAAACATAAACAGAAAAAAGAAATCATATGGGACTCAATAATATTTGTTATGTGAAGATGATCCATGTAACTCAAAATCTTTGTCATTATATTGCTTTTTTTGTTAGTTTTTAGCTTTTGGCGGGGGGAGGCAGGGCAATTGGGGTTAAGTAATTTGCCCAAGGTCACATGGCTAGTAAGTGTTAAGTTCATAATGTTCCCTATCTCTTGTTTGGTCATAAATTCTTCCCTTCTCCATAGATCTGACAGGTAAACTATTCCTTAATCTCCTAATTTGTTTATGGTATCACTTTTATGTCTAAACCATCTATCAATTTTGACCTTATCTTGGTATACAATGTGAGATGTTGGACTATTCCTAGAATCTGCCATACTATTTTCCAGTTTTCCCAGAAGATTTTGTCAAATAAGGAATTCTTGGAGGTGGAGCCAAGATGGCAGAATAAAAGCAGGAACTTGCTTGAGCTCCTGCTCAAACTACCTCGAATACCTGTAAAATATGACTCTAAACAAATTTTAGAGCTACAGAACCCACAAAGTGACAGAGAGAAGCAAATCTCCCACTAAAAACAGCCTGGAAGGCCAACAGGAAAGGACTACCATGGATGGCTGGGAGGTGAGCACAGTCCCATGTGGCTCCAGACCAATGGCACAGATCATCTGGAAAAGACTTCAGGAGAGTGAATCACTGGTACTTGTGGCAGTTTCCAGACTTCTCAATCTATAAATGCCAAAGAAAAAGTAAAAGGTCAGTGGGGAACCCTGTTGGTCCTGGGTGAGAGAAGAGCCCTGTCAGGCCCCTGCTGTTGGGGCAGCAGAGGTGATGGTGGCTGCAACTTCTCTTGCTGCTTCTAGTTCCAAGCTTACAGGTCATAGGGGGACCAAATGACTGTCCAGAGGGCATTTGCAGGAATCTCTCTGCTGGCATTGAGGCAGGATTATCTCATTATGCTCAGCTTAGATCTGGGTCACAGTCTTGGGTGGTGAATCTGGGGTGAGAGGTGCTGGTGTGGAAGATCTTGTTTAGGCTATAGAGAGAAAGTCCTCCTCACCATTCTGAGGCAGATGCCTGGAAAAAACTCTGACATCAGCTGCACAAATCACCAGCAATCTGGGACACAGCACTCTCTGCTCTGGAAGCTGAGATCTACTGTGGCAAAGAGCTCAAAAGTCAAGTAATTGGTTGGCAAGATGAGCAAACAGAGGAAGCACAGTCAAACTGTAGAATCCTTTTTTTTGTGGACAAAGAGGATCAAAACGTAGAATCAGAAGTAGGCTACAATGTCTAAACTCCTGCATCAAAAGCCTCCAAGAAAAATATGAGCTGGTTGCAGGCCACGGAAAGGTTCAAGAAGGATTTTGAAAATTAAGTAAGAGAAGTAGAGGAAAAATTGGGAATAGAAATAAGAATGAAGCAAGAAAATCAAGAAAAATGAGTCAACAGTCTGACTGAAGAAAATAACTCCTTAAAAAAATAGACTAACTCAAATGGCAAAAGATGTTCAAAAAGTCAATGAGGAGAAGAATGTCTTAAAAAGTAAAATTGGTCAAATGGAAAAAGAATTTCAAAAACTCAGTGAAGATAATAATTTCTTCAAAATTAGATTGGAGCAAATGGAAGCTAATGACTTTATGAGAAATCAAGATACTATAAAACAGATCCAAACAAATGAAAAAATAGAAGCTGATATGAAATATCTCATTGGAAAAACCACTGACCAGGAAAACAGATCCAGGAGAGACAATTTAAAAATTATTGGAATACTTGAAAGCCATGATAAAAAAAAAGGAGCCCAGACATAATCCTTCAAGAAATTCTCAAGGAAAATTTCCCTGATATTCTAGAACCAGAGGGCAAGTAGAATTAGAAAGAATTCACTGATCAACTCTTGAAAAAGATACCAAAAAGAAAACTCCTAGGAATATTATAGTCAAATTCCAGAGTTCCCAGGTTGAGGAGAAAATATTACAAGCAGTCAGGAAGAAACAATTCGAGTATTGTGGAAACCCCATCAGGGTAACACAAGATCTAGCAGCATCTACATTAAGGGATTGAAGGGCTTAGAATATGATATTCCAGAGATAAAAGGAGCTAGGATTAAAACCAAGAATCACCTATGCAGCAAAACTGAGTGTAATACTTCATGGGAAAATATGAATATCCAATGAAATAGAAGCATTCTTGATGAAAAGACCAGAGCTGAACAGAAAACTTTCAAATACAAGAAGCAAGAGAAGAATGAGAAGGTAAACAGGAAAAAGAAATCATAAGGAATTTATTAGAGATGAACTATTTACATTCCTACATGGAAAAAATGATAATTTTAACTCATGAGATTTCCTCAGTATGAGGATAGTTCAAGGGGATATCAATCAACCTTATTCTCATGGGATTTGGCTTAAGGAGAGAATAACAAACACCCTCAATTGTGTATTTTACCCTATGGGAAAGTAGCAGGGAAAGGGATAAGAAGGGGGATGATAGAAGGGAGGGTAGATTGGGGGAGAGGGTAGTTAGAAGTAAATATTTTTGAAAAGGGACAGGGTCAAAGGAGAAAATAGAATAAATGAGGGGGGATAGGATGGAGGGAAATATAATTAGTCTTTCACAATATAACTACTATGGAAAGGTTTTGCATAACTACACATGTACAACCTAAAGTGAATTGCTTATCTTCCCAATGGGGGAGGGTGAGAAAGGAAGAAGAGAAAGAACCTGGAGATCAAAGTTTTAAAAACAAATGCTAAAAATTGTTCTTTACATGCAACTGGGAAATAAAATATATAGGCAATGGGGTATAGAACTCCATCTTGCCCTACAAGAAAGTAAGGGGCGGGTATGGGAGAGAATATAAGAGAGAACAGATCGGGGGAAAATAAAACAAATTTTAAAAAAGGAATTCTTATCTCAGGAGCTAGAGACTTTGGGCCATTAAATTCCTTCATCAAGTCCCAGGTCATATCCCACCAAATCTGTGAAGACATACTTGATTCCATAGCTGGAAAAGTAGAAAGTTTTTTTTGTGGAATATGGGAACCTCCTTTGTTCCCATTCCATTCTTTCTTGATTTGCATATTTCTGGTATTACATGCATAATCTTGCTTGTTTTCACAGATAGGTATAAAAATGATATCTCAAGGTTATTTTAATTTGCATTTCTCTAATCAATAATGATTTAGAGCATGATTTTTGTATAAATTTTCTTGATTTCTTCATGGGAAAACTTCCTATTGATATCCTTTGACCATTTTTCAAAGAAGAATTACTTCCCTTCTTAGAGATTTGGCAAAGTTCTTTATATTTCTATATTTTAAGATATGACACCTTTATCTGAGGAATGCTCTATAAAATTTTCTCCCCAGTTTTCTTTTTTCCTTCTGATCTTGGATACATCTGTTTCATTTGTATAAAACCTTTTAAACTTTATATAACCAAAATTATCCATTTTACATCTCACAACATTATCTCTTCTTTGTTCATAATTTGTTCATCTATCCATAAGTCTGACAGGTAATATGTTTCATCTTCTTCAAATTTCCTCATAATATCTCCCTTTACAACTACATATGTTCACTTAAACCTTGCCTTGGTAAATGGTATAAGTCTTTGCCTAATTTCTGCTATACTGATTTCTAGTTTTCCCAACACTTTTTACTAAATAATGCATCCTTGTCCCAAAGATTTTTTTACAGTTATCAAAAACTGAGTACCTATATTTGTTTGATGCTATAGATTATATGTCTACTCTGTTCCACTGATATACCTTTCTATTCTTAGCCAGTACCACATAGTCTTGATAATTACTGACAAATAGTACAGTTTTCGATCTGGTCCTGCTAAACCTCCTTCTTTTACATTTTAACACTGCTATCTACCCTTTTCTTGGTACCACTGTCTCTCTGGGTTTTTGTGACTTTATTTTATCCAGGATCTCCTTTCAGTCAATAAACATTTAGTAAGCGCCAACTATGTGCCAATACAAGGAAAGGTAAAAGACAATACCTGTCCCTGGGCGTGTTACCATGGCCGCTACTTCTCAGTTTCCATAACTGGATTTTCATCCAGGTCATGTCTGGTAACCTTGAATGCCCCACAGGGCTCTGTCCTGAACTGATTCCCCTTCTATCATGATATTATTTCAGTTGGTGCTCTCATCAGTTCCCAGGGATTTAATTAATTATTATTTCTATGCAAATGATTCTCAAATCTACTTGTTCAATCCAAACCTCTCTGCTGACCTCGTCTTGCATCTCCAACTTGCCTGTTAGACATGTCTAACTGGATATCCTGTAAACATCTTAAATTCAATATGTCCCAAACTGAACTCTTTCTATCTCCCTACCATCAACACATTGTTCTTCAAAATTCCATATTACTGCTGAAGGTATCACCATCCTCCCAGTGACACAGGCCCACAACATAAGTGGCATACTCCACTCTTGACCTTCTCACCTCTCCCAAAACAACATGTTGCAAAGACCTGTCATTGTTACCTTTTAACAACCCTCACATAGGCTTTATCTCCTCTGATAGTGCCACCACCTTGGTGCAGGTCCTCATGGACTGTTGAAACAGCCTTCTGGTTGGAGTCTCAACCCACAGGACATCTCCATTCCAGGCTACCTGACACTCAGCTCTCAAAATCATCTTCCTAAAGCACAAATCTGACAATGTACCATCCCCCACAATCCTTCCTTTCTACACAATCAAATGCAGTGACTCCCTTTTAACTCAGGATCAGATATAAAATTCTCTCTGGCATTCAAAGTCTTTTTATGAGATTCACCCTCACTTTTCCTGTTTTCTTACACCTTACGCATTTTCTCTGGCACTCCATGATGTATTCTTTTGTCCAGCAAAAGTGGCCTCTTCGCTGTTAAGCATAAGATCCTCCATCTCCGAAATCTGGGCATTTTCTTTCAGAGTATGTCCTGTACACCCAGAAAATTCTTGCTCTTCATTTTTGCCACCTTACTTCTCTGACATTCTTCAAGTCTCAGCTAAAATCCCACCATCTCTGTAAACCCTTTTCCTTTCCCATAACTTTTTAGCACCTTCATAAAGAAGGTGATTATTCCAGTATTTCCTGTATATGACTTTTTTGTTCATACCTATTTGAATGTTGACTCTCCTAGTCGGTGAGTTCCTTGAGAAAGCAGGGACTGTCTCACAGTTCTTCATATTTCTAGTACAGCACAGAGCCTGGTACATAGGAAGCAGCTTAAAGAATTTCTTTTGAGTGAATAGAACCTTATCATTCACTGTTTACCCTGATGTAGCTTCCTGCTCTCCTTAAAACATAAAAGTCTCACTAATGGGTAGTCAGGACACTTCTGAAGAGCACACAAGTTCTCATACTCTTCCCTAGCACCCTGCTCTGATAACCAGATGTATTTATATGGAGATAAAAGGGGCTGTGTCCACAGAAACTGTGTCACTGGATCACTGTTGTATTTCTATTCTGTGTTAGCTCAAAGTAAATCTGCTGTTGTTAACTGTCCAATAACATCCCACTGCCTCATTTCATCCCAGCACTGACCCTGAATTAAGAACCTACTTACAGGCTGGGAGTTGAGCACAGTCCCACTTGTGGTTGCAGCCCTAGAGTAGCCCCAACAAGCAGCAGTCAGAGCAGACTTCAGGAGAAAGAATCCCCAGCAGCTGTGGCAGTTTCCAGACCTCTCAACCCATAAATAACAAAGAGAAAGTAAAAGGTCAGTAGGAAACTCGGTTGAAACCAGGTGAATGAAGAGGGCAGTCTGGCCCCTATCCCCAGGGTGAGAGATGGTGAGCCATGGTAGCTGCAGCTGCTGCCATGTGGCTGCCTCCATAGCTCCTGGCCTGCAGATCTTACAGGGACCAAGCCACCATTCAGAGAGTAATCACTCTTGCTTTAACCTGCTTGGATCTGGGTTTCTCTCTTGGGTGGTGGTCCTGTGATAAGAAACACCAGCGTGCCAGTGTGATGTCAGGAGAGAGGGTGCCCTCCTCAGACCTCTGACAAAATTTGTGAAAAATCCAGCCTTTTGGGACAAAGCTCTCCACTATGGAACCTGAGTTCTAGCATGGCAAAGAGATCAAAAGTCAAGTAATTGGCTGGCAAGATGAGCAAGCAGAGGAAATGCTTTCAGCCCACAGAATCCTTTTTTGTGGACAAAATGTTGTTGATACACATGGAATGGGAGGAAGGCAATGAAGTCATAACTCCTGTATCAAAAGCTTCAAAGAAAAATGTAAGCTGATTACAGGCCATGGAGGAGCTCAAGAAGGATTTTGAAAATCAATTAAGAGAAGTGGAGGAAAAATTGGGAAGAGAAATAAGAATGATGCAAGAAAATCATGAAAAGTGAGTCAACAGCCTGCTAAAGGAGAACCCCCAAAATACTGAAGAAAATAACACCTTAAAAAATAGACTAACAAGGGGTGGAGCCAAGATGGTGGCATAGAAGCAGGAAAAATCAGGGAGCTCACCCCATAACCACCTCAAATACCTATAAAATATGACTCTAAGCAAATTTTAGAGCTAAAGAACCCACAAAGTAACAGAGAGAAACAAATCTCCCTCTGAAGGCAGCCCAGCAGGCAGACAAGAAGGGTCCATTGCAGCATACTGGGAACAGAGCCCAGCCCCACTTCAGCTTGAGGTTTGAGCCCCAGGGCAGCCCCCATCAGCAGTAGCTGGAGCAGGAACTTTGGGAGAGTGGGTCACCAGCAGCTGTGGCTATTTCCAGAATTATCAGCCCACAAATGCCAAAGACAAAGTAAAAGGTCAGTGTAGATTTTGTGGGAAAAGGGGGGACAAAGAGTGCAGTCTGGCCACTGCCTCTGGGGAGAGAAGGCAAGAAGCATCAGTAACGCAGTCTCCTTCTGGTGGCTGCTTCAGAGCTCCTGGCCTGGAGATCATAGGGGAACCAAGCGATCATTCAGAGAGAAATCTCTCTTGTTTTAATCTGTTTGGATCTGGATTGCTGTCTTGGGTGGAGGTCCTTGGGTGTGTGACCATTGAACCAGAGCTTGTAGAAGCTATAGAGAGGGCACCCAACTAATAGCTCTGGCAGCTGTGAAAACTCCAGCAATTTGTGAAAAAGCTCTCCTCTCTGGAAGGACAGTTCTACTGTGGCAAAGAGCTCAAAAGCCAAGTAACTGAGTGGCAACAGGAGCAAGCAAAAGAAACAAAGTAAGCACAGCAATCGAACCTTAGATTCCTTTTTTGGGGACACAAAGGATCAAAGCATGAAATGGGAGGAAGATAACAAAATCAGAACTCCTGCATCAAAAGCTTCCAAGAAAAATATGCCTTGGTTATAGACCATGGAGGAGCTCAAGAAGGATTTTGAAAATCAAGTAAGAGACGTGGAGGAAAAATAGGGAGAGAAATGAGAATGATGCAAGAAAATAACCTGACTGAAGAAAATAACACTTTAAAAAATTGACTAACTCAAATGGCAAGAGTCCCAAAAAGCCAATGAGGATAAAAATGATTTAAAAAGCAGAATTTGCCAGATGGAAAAAGACTCTCAAAAGCTCACTGAAGAGAATAATTGCTTCAGAATTAGACTGGAGTAAATGGAAGCTAATGACTTTATGAGAAATCAAGATACAAGAAGGAAGAGAAGCAAAAGATGGTTAACAGGAAAAAGAAATCATAAGGAACTTATTAAAGTTGAACTATTTACATTCCTACATGGAAAAATGATAATTGTAACTCATAAGACTTTTCTCAGTATGATGATAACTGAAGGGAATATGTGTGTGTATGTATATATGTATAGGAGGGTGTGTGTGTGTGTGTGTGTGTGTGTGTGTGTGTGTGTGTGTGTGGACAGAGGACACAGGATGAGTTGAATATGAAGGGATGATATCTAAAAAATAAAATTAAGAGGTGAGAGGAATTTATTGGGAGAAGAAGAAAGGGAGTGATAGATTAGGGTAAATTATCTCATATAAAACAGGCAAGAGAAAACTGTCACAATGGAGGGGAAGTACAGGAAGGTGAAAGGGAATGGGACAACCTGATTTTCATTGAATTTGGCCTAAGGATGGAATAACATACACACTCAGTTGGGTATGGAGGTAGGGG
>CM053582.1:263713-279522 GCA_028627135.1 Pseudochirops cupreus
GGGAGGTTATAAGGAAGGGAAGATTGGGGGAGAGGGTAGTTAGGAGCAAACATTTTTGAAAAGGGACAGGGTCAAAGGAGAAAACAGAGTAAGTGGGGTGTGGGATAGGATGGAGGGAAATATAGTTAGTCTTTCACAGTATAACTACTATGGAAATGATTTGGGTAACTACACATGTACAATCTATATTGAAGTGCTTATCTTCCCAGTGGAGGTGGGTGAGGAGGAAAGAAGGGGAAAAATATTTGGAACCCAAAGTTTTAAAAACAAATGTTTGAAAATTTGCTTTTTACTTGCAACTGGGAAATAAGATATACAGGCACTGGGGTACAGAATACCATCTTACCCTTCTAGAAAGTTAGGGGGGGGTGAAGGGGAAGGATACAAAAGAGAGCAGATTAGAGGAAGGGGTAATCAGTAGGCTTGCTATTTTGGGGGTGGGGTTAGGGGAAAGATGGGGAGAAAAAAATTGTAACTCAAAATCTTGTGGAAATGAATATTGAAAACGAAAAAGAAAAGAAAAACATTCAAAGTAAAAAGTAAGATAGGGGTGGCTAGGTGGTACAGTGAATAGAGCATAGGCCCTGGAGTCAGGAGGACCTGAGTTCAAATCTGACCTCAGAAACTTAACATTTACTAGCCATGTGACCTTGTGCAAGTCACTTAACCCCAATTGCCCTACCCTCCCGCCTCCAAAAAAAAGCAAAGAATAAAGATAGAAAAAAAGGAATAAGACAAAAAAAACAAATCATAAAAAAAACAATAATTTCATTAAAGAGGAGGACAACAATGAGACAACATACCAAAATTTGTAGCATGCATTCACAGCAGTATATAGGGGGAGTTTTCTACCTCTTAGTGCTTACATCAATAAAATGGAGGAAGAGCAGAGCAATTGTTTGTGCAACTAAAAAAATGTAGAAAAAGAACATATTAAAAGTCCCCAATTAAATGTCCTGATAATCAAAGGAAGGATTAATAAAATTGAAAGTTAAAAATGAAGCTAATATAACTAAGAGATGATTCTTTGAAAAAAATCAGTAAAATAGATGAACTCTAGGCTAATTTGATTTTTTAAGAAAAAAAACCCTTATTTTTATTGTTGTTAGTGTTCAATTGTTACAGCTGTGTCTGACTATTTGTGATACCATTTGAGGCTTTCTTGACCAAAGTAGAGGAGTGGTTTACTATTTCCTTCTCCAACTCATTTTACAGATGAGGAACAGATGAGGCTCACATGGCTTGCACAGGATCACACAGCTAGTAAGTTTCTGAGGCTAAATTTGAAATTTAGTAATTAAATTACTCAGGAAAATAATTTTTTTTCTAATTTCAGGCCCTGCACTCCTATCCATGATGTGAGCTAGTTGACTGTCAAACCAAATTACCAGTATCAATATTGAAAAAAGGGAATCACCCCCAAAGAAGAGGAAATTTAAGCAATGATAAGAACCATCTTAACAAATTTTATTGCTAACAAACATGGCAATCTAAGTGAAATGGATTAATATTTATGAAGGCATTTGTTACCCAGGCTAAGTGAAGAAGAAAAAGAACACCTAAATTATGAGATCTTAGAAAAGAATTTGAATAAGCCATCAATGAACTCTCTAAGAAAAAATCTCCAGGGTGAGATGGATTCACAAATCAATTCAGCCCAACATTTTAAAAGAACAATTAATTTCAACCACTATGCAAATTATTTGTGAATATAAGTAAAGGAAGTGTCCTGCCAAATCCCTTTTATGACACATATATGGTGCTGATAGCTAAACCAGGAAGAGCCAATGAAGAGAAAGAAAACTATAGACCAATTGTCCTAATGAATATTGATGCAAAAATGTTAGATAAAATACTAGCAAGGAGATTACAGCAATATATCACCAGGATCATATACTATGACCAGGTGAGATTTATACCAGGAAAGCAGGTTTGGTTCAATATTAGGAAACATCAGAAAAAGTGACCATATCAATAACAAAATCAACAGAAATCAGATGATTATCTTAAGAGATGTGAAAAAACCTTTTGACAAAACACAGCACCCATTTCTAGTAAAAATACTAGCAAAAGAGTAAATGGAGCTTTTCTTAAAATAATAAATAGTACCTCTCAAAAACCAGCAGCAAGCATTATCTATAATGAGGATAAGCTAGAAGTCTTCCCAAGAAGATCAAGAGTGACACAATGGTGCCCACTGTTATTCAATATTACACAAGAAACGCTCACTATAGTAATAGGAATAGGAATAGAAGAAGAAATGAAAGGAATTAGAATAAGCAACGTGGAAACAAATCTATCACTCTTTCTGGATGATAGCATTGTATACTTAGTGAATACTGAGAAATCACCTAAAAGAATTAGTTGAAATAATTAATCAATTTAGCAAAGTTGCAGGATATAAAACAAGCCCACACAAATAATAAATATTTCTATGTTTATGTAAAAACAAAATCCAGCAGCAAGAGATAAAAAGAGAAATTCCATTTAAAATAACTGTAGGCAAAATAAAATACTTGGGACTCTACCTTCCAAGACCAATCAAGGAACTAAATGAACACAATTAAAAAACATTTTTTCATAGTAGTGAATTCAGATCTAAACAACTGGAAAAATACCAGCTGTGTATGGGTAGACCAAATTAATAAAGATGAAAATTTAACCTAAATTAATTTACTTATTCAATTATCAATGATGCTATCAAAATTAGTTTATAGAGCTAGAAAAATCATAGCAAAATTCATCAGGAAAAACAAAAGAATAACACTATCAAGTGAATTAATTTTTAAAATGTGAAGGAAGATGGACTAGGTGTACAAAATCTTAAACTGTATTATAAAGTTGTAATCATTAAAACTACCTGTTATTGGCTAAGAAATAGAATGGTAAATCAATTGAATAGATTGAGAACACAGTAAATGCTCATAATTACCTAGTGTTTAATAGAGTCCAAGACCTAACCTTTTTGGATAAGAACTCACTATTTGAAAAAAAACTGCTTGGAAAACTGAAAAACATAATGGCACAAAGTAGATGCACCATATATGAAGATAAGGTCAAAATGGGTTGATCATTTTTAGATGTAAGGAGTGATATCAAAAGCAAATTAAGAGAGCAAAGAATAGCTAATCTGTCAGATCTATGGAGAAAGGAAGAATTTATGACCAATCAAGATAGAGAATATTACAAGATGAAAAGTAGATAATTTTGATCATGTCAAATTAAAAATATTTTGCAGAAGCAAGATCAATGCAACAAATTAGAAGGAAAGCAGAAAGCTGGGAAACAATTTATACATCAAGCATCTCTGACAAAGACCTCATTTCACAAATATATAAATGAGTAAAATTTATAATAATTTATAAATAAATTTATTTATAAGTCTGTGAGGGTTAGGAAAAATATGCAGGCTGCAGGTGGTGATGTTTGAGGGACAGGGAGTGTCTGAAGCCCTGGAATGAGCTGGATCACGTAGAATTCAGAGCATACTTCACCACCCCTGGTCACTTAGAGGTCAGGGGGTACTGCATTGCTCAAGATTCTCATACGTGGGGTTACCAGATGTTCCAGATGAGTGTCTCCACACCCTGGGGCCTTCATGCCCTTGTGACTGCACCTCCCCTCTCCCATTATTGTTTCATCCTGTTTTAGGCAGCTGGGTTCTGTTGTTTGTCACTTATGGTATGCAGGCCTGGGCTAGATAAGACTCAAACTGGGGAGGCAGGATTGAAGTCTGCCTTAAGATACGGCTGTAAGGCTTCCTCATGGAGAGGACTCAATAAACTTTCTCTGCTTGCACCTCCAAGCCGTGACTCTTCTGTTCTTGAAAATGCGCTAGCACCTTCTCGATTGAGGTAAGTAACCAGCTGCCCTTGCAGTCAAGTTAGGATATCTTGACAAAATATATCTTGACATAAATCATTCCCCAAATGTTAGTGAAAGTAATAATTATTTCTCCCTCATATTAATAATCAATTATTGAATGAAAACCAGTATTTTTCCAGAAATTTGTAGGTTCTTAGTCTCCGGAGGACATTGCTAGTAATGAGATTGGATTTACTTTCTTAACAATCTTATTCAAACCCTACCCGGGTGGGGAAGCCCATGGTGCTCTACTCTGGTTTGGGTGGCGATAAATTCTTTGATTAGAATGCCCAGGGCTGGACAATTTAAAAATACACCACTCAAGTCATTCGTGAGAACGGTTCCATCTCTTATTGTACTATTCATAGTCTCATTAATTGTTAACCAAACTAGGTTGATTGGCACTGGAACAAACACTTTTCTAAGATCATGCAAGGAATGTGCATGCCACCAGGATTGTCCTTGGCATTTGAGAGTGCCACTGACCTCTTAAATTAATAAAATGTTAGAATTATTAATGAAATGACTAATATCAGGAAAACTTTTTTAATCATCACAATGGTCAAAGAATATGAACAAGAAGTTTTCAGACAAATCAAAGCTATCTATAGTCGTATAAAAATGCTCTAAATCACTACTGATTAGAGAAATACAAATTAAAACAACTCTGACGTACCACACCCACAACCATTAGATTGGCTAATATCACAGAAAAGGAAAATGATAAATGTTGGAGAGAATGTGGAAAAAAATTGAGACATAATGCATTGTTGGTGAAGTTGTGAACTGTTCCAACCATTCTGGGGAGCAATTTGGAACTATGGCCAATGGACAATCAAATAGTGAATACCCTTTGATGCAGCAATACCACTATTCCATCTGTATACCAAAGAGATGAAATAAGGGAAAACATCCCACTTGTACAAAAATATTTATAGCAGCTCTTTTTGTGGTGGCCAAGAATTAGAAATTGATGGGATGCCCACCAATTGGGGAATGTTTGAACAAATTGTGGTATATGAAGGTAATGGAATACTCTTGTGCTATAAGAAATGATGAGCAGGAAGATTTCAAAGAAACCTGGAACTAATGCAAAGTGAAGTGAGCAGAACCAGGAGAACATCATACACACTAATGGCAATATTGTATGATGATGAACTGCGAATGACTTAGCTATTCTTGACAATACAATGATCTAAGACAATTCCAAAGGACTCATGATGAAATATTCCATCCATATCCAGAGAAAGAACTGATGGAGTTTGAATGCAGATTAAGCATACTATTTGTAATTTTTTTGTGGCTGGTTTTCTTTGTATCTGTGTCTTCTTTCACAATACAACTAACACAGAAATATGTTTTGCATGATTGGACACATATAACCTACATCTAATAGCTTTATGTCTCAGGGGAAGGAGGCCAAGAAGGAGGGAGAAAGAAACTTTGCAACTCATTTTTTTAAAATGAATGTTAAAAATTGTCTTTACATTTAATTGTGGAAAAGTAAAATATGCTTTTAAAAAAGTGTTCTAAATAACTACTGATTAGAAACATGAAAATACAAAAATCTCTGAGGTACCACCTCACAATAATTAGATTGGACACATGATAGGAAAGGAAAATGCCAAATGTTGGAGGGGATGTGGGAAAATGGGGACACTAATGCATTTTTGGTGGAATTGTGTCCTAATCTAACCATTCTGGAGAGCAGTTTGGAACTATGCCCAAAGTGCTATCAAACTGTGAATACCCTTTCACCCAGAAATACCATGATTAGATCTATACCTCAAAGAGAATGATGAAAAGGACATTTATGCAAAAAAAAAAATTATAGCAGCTCTTTTTGTTGTGGCAAAGAACTGGAAATCAAGTGGATTACAATCAACTGGGGAATAGCTTAACAAGTTGTCCTATACAATTGTAATGCAATATCATTATACTATAAGAAATAAGGAGCAGCAGTGAATAGAGCACCTGCCCTGCAGTCACGAAGACCTGAGTTCAAATCTGACCTCAGACACTTAAAACTTACTAGCCATGTGACCTTGGGCAAGTCATTTACCCCCAAATGCCCTTCATTCCCCACTCCAAAAAGCAAAGAAAGCAAGAAAGAATGAAAGATAGAAAAAGAAAGAAAGAAAGAAAGAAAGAAAGAAAGAAAGAAAGAAAGAAAGAAAGAGAAAGAAAGAAACAAGGAGCAGGATGCTTTTGGGAAAACCTGGGAAGACTTACATGAATTGATACAAAGTGAAGTGAGGAAAACCATCTGCGAATGAGTTAGCTACTCTAAGCAACACAATGATTCATGCTAACTCTTAAGGACTTAGAACGAAAAATTCTTTCCACCTCCAGTGATAGAAGTCATGAATTTAAATGCAGACAGGAGCATTTTTTTATTTTTTAAAATTATTTTTGTTTTTGTTTCTACATTATTTCTTTCAACAAAGCTAATATGAAAATATTTTACATGATTGCACATGTATCCATATCCAAATAATTGCCTTCTCAAGGAAAGGGGAGTTAGAGAATTTGTAACTCCAAATATTCCTGGCCATCTAGCTACAATGTCACCTACTTCCCTCTACGGAGTGTCTTCAGCAGGTAAGGTCAACTATCTAGTTTAACTAAAACATCCTGCTTTCTGAAATTAAAGGTTTTAATAACTTCAAGCCACTTAATATTTATCATATTTCACCACATAATTGTCATCACCACATAGTCATTACACTCAGTTTTTGCAGTTCAAGAACTGGTTAATAACTTTTCATCACATAATGGCCATATGGTATAATTTTGTTTCTCATGCTGCTTAAAAGGTAAACGAAGCAGCAATGTATTTGCCAGCAGTGTACAGATATACATTCATCTTTTGTGCATTGCAAGCCATGAGCTTAGAATTCTCAGCACATGCACATTGCCAGTATTAAATTTTAATATACAGGGGCGGCTTGGTGGCGCAGTGAATAGAGCGCCGGCCCTGGAGTCAGGAGGATCTAAGTTCAAATCTGGCCTCAGACACTTGACACACTTACTAGCCATGTGACTTTGGGCAAGTCACTTAACCCCAATTGCCCTCCAAAAAGCAAAAAAAAAAAAAATTAATGTACATTCAGAAGTATTCCAAGCATCCTAATCTTACACCAAAGACAATTTAGTAATGAGTGACTTCTATTACCAACAATTTTTTTGCAAAAAAAAATTGGTATAAAATATGTGACAATTATGTGGTGAAATACAGCATCTTTTTCCCCTTTCTTATTCCACTTCTAACTCTCCAACCACGAGTTATAATTAATGATGACAACTCTTATAAATTGCTGAGCATTTCACCAGACACCATTCTTGGCTTAGGAAAAACAAAGAAGGGTACAAAGACAGCTCCTGGATTCAAGGAATTCAGAGACTATTGGAAAAAACATGAGGTAATGAGATAAACAATGATGCACATATATAAGAGAAATGGGATAGAATTTCAGAGGGAGGGTACTAACCGTCGGGGATGGGGGGGACTGGACAGGCTTCTTAGAGGTGGATATTTAACTGAGACTTGAAACAAGCCAGAAACCCAGGAGGCAAAGGTGAGGAAGGAGAGTATTCCAGAGATGTGAGACAGCAAGTAAAAAAGCTTGGATTTGGGATGTGAAGTAAACCGAGCAAGAAATGACAAGAAGGCCAGTGGCCCCGAATTGCTGAGTAAGTGGAGAGGAGTTCAAGCAGTCTGTCAAGGTGTGTGAAGGCGCTCCATCGTAAAACTGTTTACCTTGATTGAAGAACTGGCACTTAGCAATTAGCAGACTTTTAAAAAATTATTTTTATATTTCATTAAATTTTTCACAATTAAAAAAATAACAATTTCTTTTTAAAGTGTTGAGTTCTAAATTCCTTTCCTCCCTTCTACACGACCTCTCCCACTCATGGATCAAGAAAGCTCCTTGCTTTGGATTATGACGTGTTAGGTCATGTGAAATTGATTATCCCCCATGTTGCCAAATAAAATGCAAACAAAATCAATCAATAAAAAGGAAGACAGCAAAACCAGAGTTCACTCCAATCGACATTTTGAATTCAGCTGTTCTCTCTCTGGACGTGGGCAGCATTTTTCATCATGGGCCCTTTGGAAATGTCTTGAATCATTGTCTTGATCAAAGGAACAAAACCTTTCACACTTTATCACCGTACAATATTACTGCTACTGTTTACAGTGTTCTACTGGTTCTGCTCACTTCACTTTGCACGAATTCATATATGTCTTCCCAATTTTTTTGGAAACTATCTTGCTTGTAGCACAATCATATTACATCCCAATAATAGACCACAATTTTTAGCCATTCCTCAATGGATAGGCACCTTTTGATTTCCAGTGCTTTGCCCACCACAAAAAAGAACTTACACATATATTTTTGTACAAACAAGTTCCTTTCTCTTTTCTTTATCTCTTTGGGATAGAGACTTAATATCTGTATTACTGGGTCAAAGGGTACGCCCAGAGGTATAGGTCAATTTTTGTGAAGCAGTCACATACAGATGAGAAAAAAAAGGAATATAATTCTCACATTACATAGGTGGATTATTCTGCAAACCTCTATATAAAACAATATTTACATAATATGAATTTCCCATGAATTTGGAAAAGTGCAGGAGGTAGGAAGGAAGGGGACCGTGGTTCTTTGGGGGACAGGCTGGCACTTGACTCAAGAACACATGGGGCTAGGCACAGAGAATCAAGAGCAGGAGGAGGACAACATGACTTCTGGGGCCAGCCAGATGAGGGCCTGGCTGGAACTGAAAGGAAGAACATACTGGCAGGCAGACACATGGGGGCCTGACGTAGAAACATTCAGGACAGAACAGGTGACACACAGAGACCAGGAATAGACATATGATACCCCAACATGGACGGACAAAATATTGAACCACAGGGATCAAATTCTCTGATGGGTAGGTGGACTGAAACCAAGGTCTCTCTCAGCACAGGAAGTCTCAAGCCAGGCTTTGATCTAACAGTGGTGGTGGCTGTCACTCTTGCAGGTCAGTTCTGCTTTCATTTGGAAGATTTTTTGAAGGTTTTTTTTGGGGGGGGGGGGGAGAAGGGATTTAGGAGGTCACAGAGTGCCACACCAAGGTGGCAGGAGCAGAAAGAGATACTATACAGTATGGTCAGGTTACATAGAGTTGTTTTGGAATGCAGATGTTTTTCAGAATTCCTTACATAAAGTCCAATTTGTATAATGTGAATATACAGAAAGCACGATCTGCCTGTACTCCTTTCTATACCCTTTTAGTTTTCTCTGCTGGTCTCTAATATCTAAGTTTTCTAAGATTATATTAATCTTCTTGATTTCTTTCTTATTTATTTTATGGTTAGATTAATCCAGCTCTCAGACAGAAAAGTTGAGGTCCCCCACTACTATAGTTTTACTATCTCTCTCCTTCTGTAATTCATTTAACTTTTCCTTTAAGAATTTGAATGCTGGAGCGGCTAGGTGGCCCAGTGAATAGAGCACCAGCCCTGGACTCAGGAGGACCTGAGTTCGAATCCAGCCTCAGACACTTGACACACTTACTAGCCATATGACTTTGGGCAAGTCATTTAACCCCAATTGCCCTCCAAAAAAAAAAGAATTTGAATGCTATGCCATTTCCCAAACATATGTTTATTATTAATATTACTTCATTGTATATGGTTCCTTTGAACAAGATGTAGTTTCCCTGCTTACCCCCTTTTAATTAGGACTATTTTTGGTTTTGCTTCCTCTGAGACTATGATTGCTATCCTTGTACTTTTTTACCCCAGCTGATGTGTAAAAGGTTCTGCTCCAGTTCCCTATTTTAACTCTGTGGTTCTATCATTGTTTTAAGTGTATTTCTTGTTTAAAAATGTCATTGGATTGTGGTTCTTAATCCATTTTCCTACCTGCTTCCATATTATGAGTAAGTCCATTCCATTTACAGTTATGAATATTAACTATGCATTTGCCTCCATCCTATTTTCTTCTGTGTCTCCTCTCTCTCTCTCTCTCTCTCTCTCTCTCTCTCTCTCTATCTCTCTCTCTCTCTGTCTCTCTCTCTCTCTCTCTTTCCCTTTCTCTCTCTCTGTCTCTCTCTCTGTCTCTGTCTGTCTCTGTCTTTCAGTCTCTGTCTCTCTGTCTCTGTCTTTCTCCTGTCCTTCCTCTAATGTCTGTTTTGGATATGACCACAGTTTCCTGTTACCTACATATCCTTTTATCACCTTTTTTCCCCTTTTCTCTTACCCCCTTCTCTTACTTACTTGTAGGGTAACATACATTTTTATGACCAATTGAGGAAAATGCACACACACACACACACACACACACACACACACACACACACACATATGTGTGTGTTTGAAAAAAATACATATCACTTTTTGAACCAATTAAGATGTGAGGCTCAAGCATCGTCCCCTTCCTCTCATTTTCCACTTCATTACCTATTTTTCAAGAGATCACCTATCCTTTCTCTTCTCTACCTTTTTCCAGGCTTCCATATTTCTCACCTATCCATTTCTTTTATATCATCTTAACCATGTTGGCTCACTTGCAAAATCTTTTTCTAAGTAAAATCCTTCTACCTGCTCAAATAATGATAAAATTCTTAGAAGATATGTGTATCATCTTCCTTTATAAAAAAGTATACATTTTAACTTATTGAGTCACTTTTGAGTTATCTTTTATATTTACTTTTTAAGGCTTCTTTTGAGTCTTCTATTTGAAAGTCGTGTCTTCTACTCAGCTCTTGTCTTTTCATCAGGTATGCTTCAAAGGCTTCTATTTTACTAATTACACATTTTTTCCTTGATGTATTTTTGTAGAGAGCAAGCCTGTAATAACTAGAATCTTCTCAGAGGATGTGTCTTCAGTCTCAAATGTCTTGTCTGCTGAGTGTTCTGAGGCTAGATGTGCTTCCCCAAAGAGTAAGCCTATAGTAACTGGAATGTTCTCAGAGAGAGTGTCTCTCACCACAGATATCTTTTTTCTGTTTACTACTTAGTTGTGTTGACTTTTTCCTTCCTAAAACAAAAAAAAAAATACCATTTGTCATATAGTGTGGTTCTCAGGGAGGAGGAAAAGGAGAGGGAGGGAGACATGGAATATTATTATATAAGAAACAGAAAACATCACCGAAAAAATTTTAACATGAGGTCAAATATCTAAAGAGTGTTAGTGGAGAGGTGGGAAGGAAGAAAGAAAGGAGTCTTGGACATGCAGAGTAATTCCTTCTGCCTCTGCAACCTCAGGAGACTTCTAGTGCTGAGAGTAAAGAATTTTGTCTTCATTTGCCCATTTACTTAAGCATCTGTCATCCATGTGTCTGTTTTCTTTCCATCTTTTGTTATCTGTCCAATGCACTTAGGTACCATGTCTTTCCTCTGTCTATGTGTTGCCTGACTCCTCCTGTCTCTGGTCATGTCCAACTTCCACATATTTGCCATGGGGTATTCTTCCTCTCAGAAGGAAGATGGCCATCAAGGGCCTGGTCCCAACATCTGCATGAACCTCTTTCTGTTTTCATTTCTTCTGTTACCAGGCCCTGAGTGTCCTTGAACTATCTCCTGCCCCCCCCACCCTTCCTTCACAGGCACAGGACCCTTCCTGCATTCCTCCCTCCCTTGTAGTCAGGTCCACGGCAAAAGTCACATTATGGTCTAAATTGCTCTACTTAAGAGGTTTGCCTAGAGGTCCACTTATGTGAAGCAAGAACTGCCTGTAGTTGATTTAAAAAAATAGATGCCATTAGTGGAAAGCTTCAGACCAATGCTGGCAGCATGACCAGTCAAATCACATAACCTCTCAGTGCAGCAGACAACTCTGTAAGATCACAGACATAGTCAGGTTGTCAATCTTACTGAGGAGGAAGAAAGATAAAAGAGTGCTTGACTTGCCGTTGCCCAAGGCCACATAGCAAGTAAGTACCTAAGGTCAGATTTGAACTCAGATCTTCCTAATTCCAGGCCCAGTGCTCTAACCACTGAACCACCTGGATGGAGGGATTCAGAGATCAAAGAAGACTGTGCCCAGCCACTTTCCAGGAGGCTCCCTTGAGGCCAGGGAAGGGTAGGAAAAGAGCTCATTCTCAGAGCACTGAAGTTCCACAAGTACTCAGCCCCTTCTAAATTTACCAATCATCCTGAGCAAAAACTGTAATTGTCTTATCTGAGCAAGGAACTCCCCAAGCTGTTTTATGTGTGGTGAACACAAGGGTCTGGGAAAGAGACCTATAACTCCACTACTTTAAAACAGCAAGAGAAGTTTCAGTTATCTCATAGGAAAACTTGCACGTGATCACTGGTCATCCCTGGCTCTTGGCCTTCTTTGCTCTCTTTCTATATAATGCCTGACCCTGCCCCATGAAGGTGTGGGGATCTATCACTCTGTCCTTTTACCATCACAGGGCTAATCTCATGAGTAAAATCGCTTATACAATACAATTATTTTCAGTATCCATAGTAAATTGAAATATATAGTCCACATTGTCACAGTCTGCTTCTTTCTTTGGAATAAAATATCTTCCCATTATGGTATACCATAAGTAATGCGATCCTTTGGATGGTGTGTATTCTTACAGGTTTGTCTCCTCTGAAATGGAGACAGTAGAGCCTCAAGGAAACCTTCTCAGCATTGAGTTTAATTTGCCCAACCTGACACCAAAATAGTGGAGAGATGTTAAGCAATTTGCCCAGGGTCACACAATTTGTATCAGAGGCAGGATCTGAACTCAGCTCTTCCTGACTCTAAGCATTGAAAACAGAGCCACAGTGTAGCCTATGAGGCAGTAAGACCCCTCTTCAGAACCCTCATAACCTATGAGGCTTTAGCTCCCACCTTCTCTGACCCCAATATATGTACACACACACACACACACACACACACACACACACACACACACACACACACACTTCTGGATTAACTTCAACGTTCACTTCAATTCCATGTTACCTCCACTCACATGTATAAAGTTTATTCATTCAAACACTGAGCAACTGTGGTGTGCTTCAGATTATGTGTTGGGTTTTTATGAGGTAGGGAAGATGTGGAATGATTTGTGGAATTAGTCGTGTTCCAAGTGGCGACTCATGAATCAACAGGTTAGTGGCCAGGCCCAAGAGGCCTGGAGTTCCAGGCACAGCAGGAAAGCTGCTGGCCCTCAAGGCACTGGAATAGCAAGCCAGGGGTCATGTACCTGTCCCTTCATAGCAAGAAACTTGGAACAATGCTTCCTGTAACCCACGAGCATATCAATTTTAAAAGTCACAACACAGGCTAGAAAATTATCAAAAAACAAAAACAAAAAGTCTGACCTTAGAAAACTACTGTGGCAACAATGAAGATGAAAACATAAACTCAGAAGAGGACAACAATGCTGAAATGTCTATATGCAAAGCCTCAAAGAAAATATGAATTGGTCTCAGGACCCCCCCCCCCCTCAAAAACAATCTCCTGGGAGAATTCAAAAAGTATTTTTAAAATCATACAAGAAAGGCAGGAGAAAATTTGGGAGAAGAAATGTGAGTATACAAGAGAATCATGAAAAATGGGTCAACAGCTTGATAAAAGAAGAGCAAAAAAAGTTAGAAGATGCACAAAAATCAAGCAAAGAAAACAGCTCCTTAAATAGTACAACTGGCCAAAAGGAAAAAAGAAATACAAAAGATAACAGAAGAAAATATTTCCTTAAAAATTCGAATTGAGCAAATGAAAGTTAATGACACTGAGACAGCAACAATAAATCAAACAAAATCAAAAGAATGAAAAAACAGAAATAAATGTAAGTAAAATATCTCAGTGACACCATATTGGGGTGGGGGAAGTGAAGAGATGGGGAGAAAATTTGCAACTCAAAATCATATTATGGAAGTGAATGTTGAAAACTAAATATAAATAAGTAAATTTTAAAAACATATAAAATACCTCACTTGAAAAACAACTGACCTGGAAAATAGATACAGGAAAGATAACTTCAGAATTATTGGACTACCTGAAAGCCATAATCAAAAAAAACAGGCCTGGACAGCATCTTTCCAGAAATTGTCAAGGAAAACTGCCCTGATATCCTAGAACAGAGGGCAAAATGGACATAGAAAAATCCACCAATTATTTCCTGAAAATCCCAAAATGAAAACTCAGGAATATTAGAGCCAAATTCCTGAACTCTCAGGTCAAGGAGAAAATCCTGCAACCAGCCAGAAAGAAACAATTCAAGTATGAAGGATTACAAAGGATTTGGGAGCTTCTGCAATAAAGAATCAGAGGGCTAGGAATATGATATTCTGGAAAGTAAACAACCTTGGACTACAATCAAGAATCAATTGCCCAGTAAAAATGAAGAGGAAATATGGACATTCAGTGAAAAAAAGGGACATTCACACATTCCTGTTAAAACAAGCAGAGTTAAACATAAAATTTGATTTTCAAATATAAGACTCAAGAGAAACATGAAAAAGATAAACAGGAAAGGAGAAACATAAGTTATTCAATAGGGTTAAACTGTTTACATCCCTACACAGGGAGGTGATACTTGTAACTCTTAAGAACTGTATCTCTCTTAGGGTAGTTAGAAGGCATATACACAGACAGAGGATAGTGCATAAATTGACTTTGATGGGAAATTATAAAAAAAAATTAACGGTGAGGAAAGAGATTGCACTGGGAGGAGAAGGGAGAGGAAGGATGGGGTAAATTAAATCACATTCAAAGTTGCAAAAGACCTACTACGATGGAGTGAAAGAAGGAGGGAGTGAGCAGTGCCTGAACTTTATTCTCATTGGATTTGACTAAAAGAGGGAATAATATACACATTCAGTTGAGCATTGAAAACTATCTTACCCTATAGGTTAATAGGATGAGAGGAGGAGAAAAAAATGTGAGGCAGGGGCCAATAGAATGGAGGGCAAATGGGGTTAGGGGTAGTCAGAAGCAAAACACTAGTGAGAAGGGAAAGGGTAAAAAAGGAAAAAAGAAAAGTATAAAGAGGAGGAAAGCAGGATGGAGGGAAGTACTGTTAGTAATCATAGCTGTGAATATGAATGGGATGAACTCACCCATAAAATGGAAAGAGATACCAAAGTGGATTAAAACACAGAATCCTGCAATATGCTATTCACAAGAAACACATTTTAAGCAGAGATATATACAGAGTCATGGTAAAAGGCTAGAACAAAATATGTTATGTGTAAGGGTGTTTGACGTCATCAGCCGCTGGGGGTGCACCACGACAGCCTGGGGACGGGGTAGAGGCAGGCCCGCGCATGTCTCAATGAAGAAGGCATGATCACGCGAGATGTCTCCTTATCTTCGGGGCTGTAGGTGAGTGGCTCACCAGGCGATGATGGCACTCTGAGGCGGGAATCAAAAGCTAGGGTATAAAAAGGGGAACTGCATGCGTGTAGCTCTCTCTGTTACTGTATATGCTGCAATAAACATCTTTA
The DNA here is from genome assembly GCA_028627135.1 of Pseudochirops cupreus. Lineage (NCBI taxonomy): Eukaryota > Metazoa > Chordata > Mammalia > Diprotodontia > Pseudocheiridae > Pseudochirops > Pseudochirops cupreus. The sequence continues at coordinate 279,024 of CM053582.1, forward strand.
CCGTTTACCCGAATCCTGGATGTTCTGTGGGGGGGTAGTTCTTCAAGCGGGTCTTGAAGCCAGTGACGACCAAAGCCTGAGAGGAGGAAAGCACCTGGAAGAGGTAAGCAATAGAATAGGATCCCCAGAGTCCGAGTTGGGGGACATTTGTAGAATAGGGTCCCCAGAGTCCGAGCTGGGGGACATTTATAGAATAGGGTCCCCAGAGTCCGAGTGGGGGACGTTTTATAGTTATGAATCAGCAGAAGGGGAAAAAAGCAGGGGTAGCAATCTTGATCTCAGACAAAGTAAAGGTAAATGTAGATCTAATTAAGAGAAAAAAGAAAACTACACCTATCTAAAAGGTATCATAGACAATGAAGTAACACTAATACTAAATATATATGCAGCAAATGGTATAGCATCCTTATATCTAAAGGAGGAGTTTAATGTCTTACAGTGGGAAAGTGACAGTAAAATTATATTAGTTCGAGACTCCAACTTTCCCTTCTCAGAACCA
>CM053582.1:280022-327277 GCA_028627135.1 Pseudochirops cupreus
AATAGAAGGCAATGTGAAATATCTCCTTGAAAAAACCACTGACCTGGAAAAGAGATCCACAAGAGATAATTTAAAAATTATTGGACTACCTGAAAGCCATGATTAAAAAAAGAACCTAGAAAACGTCCTTCAAGAAATTCTCAAGGAAAATTGCCCTGATATTTTAGAACCAGAGGGCAAAATAGAACTTGAAAGAATTCACCTATCACCTCTTAAAAAAGATCCCAAAAAGAAAACTCCTAGGAGTGTTATAGCCAGGTTCCAGAATCCCCAGATCAAGGAGAAAATCTTACAAGCTGCCAAGAAGAAACAATTTGAATACTGTGGAAACACAATCAGGATAACCCAGGATCACACAGCTGCTACATTAAGGAATCGAATGGCCTGGAATATGATATTCTGCAGATCAAGGGAGCTAGGATTCAAACCAAGAACCACCTACCCAGCAAAATTGAGTATAATGTTCCAGGGGAAAATATGGTCATTCAATGAGGTGAAGTACTTCCAAGCATTCTTGATGAAAAAAACAGAACTGAATAGAAAATTTGACATTCAAACACAAGAAGCATCAGAAGGTAAACATGGAAAAGAATTCATAAAGAACTTAACAAAGTTGAACTATTTACATACCAACATGGAAAAGTGGTTATTGCGACTTATGAAACTTTTCTCAGTATGAGGATAGTTGAAAGCAATATAAAATTGTGTGTGTGTGTGTGTGTGTATATGTATACATTCACATATGTCTATATAGGAGGGTATATACACATAGGAATATATATGTGAGTATGTGTATATATGTGTACATAGACAGAGGGCACAGGATCAATCGAATAAGATTGGTTAATATTTCAAAAGGTGAAATTGAGAGGTGGGAGAGGAATAGTATGAGAGGAGACAGGGAGAGACAGAATGGGGTTAATCTCATATAGAATATGCAAGGGATAAGTGTTATAATGTAGGAGAAGAACAGGAAAGCAAAAGGGAATGGGTTAACTTTACTCCCATTGAATTTGACTTGGTAAGGAATGACACACCTGAAGGACAGTAGGGGGGCAGGGGATGAGAGGGGGAATGATGGAAGGGAGGGCAGGTTGGGAGAGAGGGTTGTTAGAAACACACACTTTTTTAAAGGGACAGAGACAAAGTAGAGAATAGAACAAGTGAGGGGGCAGAATAGGAAGGAGGGAAATACAGTCAGTCTTACACAATATGTCCATTGTGGAGATGTTCTGTGTAACTACACATGTACGACCTGTATTGAATTGCTTGTCTTTCCAATGGGGGTGGGCAACAAGGGAGGAAGGGAAAGAATCTGGAGTTTAAAGTTCTAACATCAAATGTTAAAAATATATAGATATATATGCATATATATTATCATTATTATTATTTACATACAACTGGGAAATAAGTTATACAGGTACTGGGGTAGGGAGATCAATCTTGCCCTACCAGAAAGTCGGAGGGGTGACTGGGGAGGATATAGGAGAGAGCAGATTGGGGGAGGGGGTATACAATGGGATTGCTGTTTTGGGTTGGTGGGTAGCAGAAAGATGGGGAGAAAATTTGTAACTCAAAATGTTGTGGAAATGAACGATGTAAAGTAAAAATAAACAAAAGTTTGAAAAAAAATAAAACTGAGAAAATGAAAAAAAATATAAAGAACTGAACCTTTTGTCAACTCCACTTTCTCCAGCTGCCAGAAAGGGAAATAGCCTTTAAAAAGAGTCTTCCAATTCTATGATTATTTTGTTCCTACAATGATATATGTCTTACTCTAAATTATCTGCTACTAAATAATAAAGAATTAGCAAACTATCTATTCACTAAATCAATTAGTAACATAGAATTTAGAAAACACCTTTGTTAATTTGGCTTAGCTGTTAGGGCTAGGTTTTCCGAAAGAAGAGGGCATAATCCTACAATCACACTAGAATTAAATCAAAGTAATCAAAACTAACTGATTTAAATAGATTCCTTTTCACTTTGCCACTTAGTCCTGCCACTGGTGTTTCTTGCACATAGGCTTCAGGTCAGCATCCACGCCTCTGTTACAGATCTCTCCTTACAGCCTATCAAGTTGTCTTGGGCTTGGGAGAGTGTCTCAATGTGACCTTTTGTTGGCTCTGTCACTGGAGAATTTGATGTGAGGCATCATTTTAAAGTTGTTTAGCAGGGAGAATTGGGAGAGTTTGGCTGAGTTCTTCCTCTGCTCAGCTTTCTAGCTAATAACTTCTTGAATTGCATTAGTGATCACTTGATCCTTCTTGAAGTGAAGAACCAACAAAGCAGAAAGGGTATTATCGCCTGACTGAGCATTTTCACTGGCTGTCTTCCATAGTCTCAGTTTTCATCTCCACCCCTTGGCTTCCCTGGCATCCTTCACATTTTAGATAAAATCCCACCTTCTATAGGAAGCCTTTCCTGATTCCCCCTCTAATTTTAGCCTTTTCCCACTGCTTATTATTTCCACTTTATTCTGTCCATAGTTGTTTGCATATTATCTTCCATATTAGCTTGAGCTCCTTCAGAACAGAGACTGGCTTCTGCCTTTATTTGTATCCTCAGCACTTACCTTAGCAATGTTCCTGGCCCATAGAAAGTGCTTAATGTATGTTTATTGACTGACTGTTCTGGATCAGATTCTCAGTAATATGAAGGAATTGCTTGCTAGAATAGAAACGATGGGAGTACTGGAAGGAAATGGTCACTCAATCCTAGAGTTTGTGATAAAGGAGAGGCAATGTGGCAGAGTGTGAGAAGCCAATGAACCTAGTAGTTTGATATTCCAGAGATCTGAAGATCATAACTACTGGGGGTAAAGACTTACTTTTTAAGAAAAGCTTCTGAGAACACTGAAAACAGTATGGAAGAAACATATTGGATATAGACCAATGCCTTACAACATAAATCAAGATAAACTCTAAATGAATACATAACTTAGACATAAAGGGAGATATTATAAACAAATTCCAGATTTGAAAAAAAAATTATCTTTCTCACCTAAAGATAAAGAACGAATTCATGGACAAAGAAGGATCTTAGGAGGTAAAAATGATCATTTGAATTAATTCAAATGTTTTTTTTTTCCTAAAAAGAAAATTAATGTAGTTAAATAAAAAAAAAAACAAGTAAATGGGAAAAAAAATCTTTGCAGCAAGTTTCTCTGATATGTAAGGTATATAGGGAATTGATTCTCATTTACTATCATAAGAGGAATTTCACAACTGTTAAATGGTCAAAGAATATAAGCAAGTAGTTTTCACAGGATGAATTCTAGACTATCCATAAACATATGGAACAATGCTCACAATGACTACTAATTAGGAACATGCCAATGAAAGAAACTCTGAGGTTCTCCCTCAACCATGAGTAATAGAGCATTGATACCAAAGATAAATAGATAGTTAAGAGAACAATTAATAACCTTTTATGGACTTATTGATAAAATGGCAATTAAAAAAAAGGAAGCTAACAATTATTGGAAAGACTGTGGGAAAGCATGCCCAGTAATAAAGTATTGGTACAACTATGAGTTGGTCCATCCATTCTAAAAATCAATTTTAAAGTATGTTACAAAAGCACTATGCATACCTTTTGACCTAGCAGTACCACTATTAAACCTATACCTTAAAAAGTTCAAAGAAAGATAAGAAAGACTGGTGTGTACAAAAATATTTATAAAACCTTTTTTTGTAGTAGTAATAAAGTGAAGACTAATGGGGTGCCCTTTAATTGGCAGAATGCCTAAATAATTATGTTACGTAAATATAATGGGGTATTAATCACACCATAAGAAATGCCTAAATGAAATATTTCAGAGATACCAGGGACATCAAGTATCAAAATCAAAAGTCTGCTATGTGGATAAAGGATTAGACTTGCTCTTCCTGATTCCAGAGGTCAGAACCATGATCAATAGCTGGAAATTATAAAGAGGGCAATTTAGGGCCTGATATCAGGAAAAACTTTCTAAAAGTGAGGACTCTCCAAAAGTGCAGTTGGCTGCTTTGAAGAGGTAATGAGTTCCCTCTCCTTGGAGGTATTCAAGGAAAAGCTGAATGACCATTTTTATCTTACACCAGAAATTCTTTGCATATATAAATTGGATGAGATGTTTGCTGTGGTCCCTTCTAACTCTCAAGTTTTGTGCAAATTATGTGAAAGAAGGCTGACAGGGAAATCTGAGGACAACATATGGATTTTTTCAATGATATTTTATTTTTCCCCACTTGCATATAAATATAATTTTTAACATCCATTTAAAAAACTATCAATTCCAATTTTTCTCTCTCTCTCCCTCATCTCTCCCCCTCCCTGAGACAGTAAGCAATCTGATTTGGGTTATATATGTTCAGTTGTACAAATCATGTTATCATATTAGTCATGATGTGAAAGAACACATAGACCCAAAGGGAAAAAAAGAAACATGAAAAATTGCAGAAAGTGATAAAGAGTGCTTTGATCTCCATTTAGACTCCATCAGTTCTTTCTCTGAAGGTAGATAGCATTTTTCATCATAGCCCTGTCAAATTGTCTTGGATCATCGTATTGCTGAGAATAGCTAAGTCATTCACAGATGATCATTGTATAATATTGCTGTTACTGTATACAGTGTTCTCCTGGTTCTAGTCACTTCATTTTGCTTCAGATCATGTAAGTCTTTCTAGGTTTTTCTGAAATCTGGAGCACATCATTTCTTATAACACAGTAATATTCCATTGAAATCATATATCACAATTTGTTCAGTCATTCCACAATTGATGTGATTTTCCTTAATTTCCAATTCTTTGCCACAATAAAAAGAACTGTTACAAGTATTTTTGTACAAACAGATCCTTTCCCCCTTTTTTGATCTCTTTGGGATATAGACTTAGGAGTGGTATATCTGATTCAAAGGTTATTAATAGTTTTACACTCTTTTGGGCATCTTTCTAAATTGCTATGCATAATGGTTAGATAAATTCACAACTCTACCAAAAGTGCATTAGTGTCCCAGTTTTCCCACATCCCCTCAAACATTTCTTATTTCACTTTTTTGTTAGTTTTGCCAATGTGATAGGTGTGAGATAGTATCTCAGAGTTATTTTAATTTTCATTTCTCTAATCAATAGTGATTTACAGCATTTTCCCCTATGACCATAGATAGCTTCAGTTTATTCATCTGAAAAAAACCTTGTCATATCTTTTCACCATTTATCAATTAACAAAACAAAATGAAATAAAATGAGAAGAGAGAGCAAATGCTTCAATCCGCATTCAGACTCTGTAATTCTTTCTCTGGATGTGGATAGCCTTTTCCATCATGAGTTTTTTGGAGTTGTCTTATAACCTTGTATTGCTGAGAAGAACCCAGTCTCTCAAAGTTAGTCATCACAGATACAATGTGTCTGTAATTGTGTACGATGTTCTCCTGGTTCTGCTCTCCTCCCTCAGCATATAAACGTATAAGAGCATATAAGACTCTCCAGGTTATTATTAAGTCCGTCTGCTCCTTGTCTCTTGCAGCACAATAGTATTCCATTACATTCATATACCACATTTTGTTTAGCCGTTCCCCTATTGAAGGGCATCCCCTTGATTTCCAATTCTTTGCCACCACAAAAAGAACTGCTGTAAAGATTTTTGTACATATGGGTCCTTTTCTCGTTTGTATGATGTCTTTGGGATACAGTCCTAGAACTGTTATTGCTGGGTCAAACAGTATGCACATTTTTATAGCCCTTTGGGTATAGTTCCAAATTGCTCTCCAGAATGGTTGGATCAGATCACAACTCCACCAACAATGCATTAGTGTTTCAATTTTCCAACATCTCTAGCATTTAAAATTTTCCTGTTTTGGCATGTTAGCCAAACTGATCAGTGAAATGTGGTAGCTAAGAGTTGTTTTGATTTGCAGTTCTCTAATCAGTAGTGATTTATAGCATTTTTTCATATGTTTATAGATATCTTTAATTTCTTCCTCTGAAAACTGCCTGTTCATATACTTTGACCATTTATCAATTGGGGAATGACTTGTATTCCTAAAAATTTGACTTCCTCAATATTCTTGACCTTTTGTTCTTCCAGATGAATTTTGTTATTATTTTTCCTAACTCTATAAAATAATTTTTGGTAGTTTGATTGGTATGGTACTAAATAGGTAAATTGATTTAGGTAAAATTGATATTTTTATTATATTTAGCTCAGCCTAACCACAAGCAACTGATATTTTCCCAACTATTTAGATCTGACTTTATTTGTGTGAAAAGTGTTTTGTAATTGTGTTCATATAGTTCCTGGGTTTATTTTGGCAGATAGTCTCCCATGTGTTTTATAATATCTACAGTAACTTTAAATGGAATTTCTCTTTCTATTTCTTCCTTTTGGGCTTCATTGGAAATACATAGGAATGCTGAGGATCTATGTGGGATCCTTTGGACCCATTTAGTGACTTGAGGTAAGGACTGGGTGCAGAGGGAACTGAAGCAGCAGATGGAAAACATACATAAGAGACTTAAAGGAGAGTCTTTTTTCAGGATGGAGGCCATGGTCCAATGGCAACAGCAGTGGGGTATGGAGTTAGAAGAGCCAGATGAGAGTCCCAGTTCTACTATTGCTATGGAAGTCTAGACATAGAGTATCCGGCAGGGTGTGATTTTTGTATACTCTGGGGTAAATTTTTCTTTTCCATTATGATCGGGCTTCCCTGATTTGACACTGGTAAATTCTTGGCTAAAGTTGGATAGTTTTTTCTTTCTTTCTTTCTTTCTTTCTTTCTTTCTTTCTTTCTTTCTCTCTCTCTCTCTCTCTCTCTGTCTCTCTCTCTCTGTCTCTCTCTCTGTCTCTCTCTTTCTTTTTTAGCAAATAACCTTCTTAGCTAAGACCAGCCATTTTCTCCTACGTATTTTTTCCCAATTTTATCTTTGTGGGGCAGATTAACATTTTGCCTGGTGCATAGCCTCTGGCTTGGTTGGTGCCTGACTTGGTTGCTGACCCATGTCTTTGAACTCACCTGCTTGGTGAGCCTGTGATATGACTGCCCCTCTCTCGACATGGGAGACAGTCTTTGTGCTGACCCTCGACCACCCACCACCTACCACCTGTATTTACTGAGGGGCTGAACCATCTAAGGTCTCTTATCCTCTAGGCAATTTTCTCAGAGTACAAATTGCAGTCATGGAAGATGTCAATGGAGAGATTTTCCTTCTCTAGGAGTCCTCCATTGCCCTCAGGTGGCCATTCCCTATCCCTGCGTCTGTCGGATCAAGATGCCTTTTTCTCAGCTTCTGGAGTTCATGGCTAGATGCGTGGGGCTCTGGGTCCCGTCCGTGAAGTTCCTCGTTGGTAGGGCAGCATCCTGGAGCCTTGGAGTATACCCAGCCTTCTGCCTCATTTCTTCTTTTCATTCAAAGGGGGAGTTGTCCAGAAGCGATTGCCTCCAGTTTCCTATAGCCCAGGCACAGGTAGGGGCAGACATGGTTGGATGCTGGGGCTCTTCCACAGACTCATCCAGCCATCCTCGCCCTCCCTCTCTCGGTTTTCCTCAAAGGGGCTGACCCATGACAATGTCAAGCCGAGCTCAGCTGATGCGGCCCCTCTCCTCCCACCTCAGACCTAGCAGCCTTCCCTCAGGGACCTGGACCCTGCCTTAGCCTCGGTTCCTCCTCCAAGTGGAAGATGCACTGGGGGCCCCTCACTTCTCCAGGCTGGGTAATGGGAGTTGAGAGAAACGACGGGCAGGACCCGCCCTCCCCTCTCTTCCCCTCCCTCTCTCTACTCTGGGTGAAGACCACTGCTGCCCGGATTGTAACGTCCCCATGCCCGCCCTTGCCACCTGCGAACAAGGCAGGTTTTCTTTGTCTATGGAAGAGGAGGAGGTAGAGGAGGAATAAGTTCCCTTTCCCTTGAATCTGGAAGGTGGGGGAGTTGCTGCAAGCAGGTAGAGATCTGCCTGCTCCTAATCGCCTCACCCTCCTGCCCAGGGATCCTAGAATTCCCCGCAATTTCCTGCGTGGGTGCGTATGAGGTAAGCCGCCCCCCCCCCCCCGCCCCTTATATTCTCTTCTGTGCCCTCCGAGATAGTCTAGGAACTCTCCTCCTCCCCTTCTCCATATCATCTCTTTTATTTGGTGTCGTTTAATTTAATGGCATATTTATTTTTTGTTCTGGTTTCAACCAGCACCTCGTAAAAGGGGTATTTCCACGTACCTTGTTGTGGAATAGAAAGAGGGGACTGCCCCTGAACCTGTGGATCTCTATGATTTACAGACTGAAGGAAGAGAGTTGTTCTAATGAGCCCTTCTCTCATTATGAGTCATTTGGAGCATCTTGTCATAGAGTTAGTGGTAACTTTGATTTCTTCCTTTGAAAATGTCCTGTTCATATACTTCGACCTATTGCAAAATGGCTCTTAATCCTGAAAATTGCCATCAGTTCCTACTGTATCTTGCATATGCAACAGTCCTTGGAGAATTATACTGCAAAGATGCTTTCCTCACTTAACTGTTACCTTTCTTATTTTAACTGCATTGGATCTATTCGTCCAAAAACATTTCAACTTTACAGAAGCAGAATAATCCACTTTATTTTTCCATGTATTTATAATTTGGGGGCACGCTATTCTTTTCATTTAAATTGTTGTAATTATGTGTGTTGTAATTGTGTGTATATACTGTTTTCTTGGCTTCGCTGACTTCACGGTTCACAAAGAGCTTTTCTTACTTTCTTGTACCCACCACACACATCATTTCTTAAAACATAGTAGGAGTATTCCATTATGCATGTTTCATATGTTGTTAAGCAATCAATTGGCCAGTTAATGAGGATTTACTTTGTTTCCAGTTAATAGTTGTCACAAAAAGTACTGTTATAAATGTTTTGGCATATATGGGGACTTTTTGGGGGGTCTTTCTTCTAAAAGCTATAGATTTTTTACTTTCTTCGAAAAATTCCAAATAACTTTCCAAAATGATTGTGCCTTTTCACAGCTCCACCAAAAATGTATTTGTGTGCATATGTTTTCACACCACCCCCAACACTGATTTTCATTTTTTGTCCCTTTTGCCATGTTGTAAGGGAAGACACAGAAAAATACAAGAAAAATAAAGGAAGTTTTTTTTTTTAAGTATGCTTTCCTCTACACTCAGAGTTTGTCATTTCTTTCTCTGGAGATGGATAGCATTTTTTCATCTGCATCCTTTAGAAATGTCTTGGATCGTCATCTTGAACAGAATAGCTAAGTCTTTAGCAGTTGATTATCTTTACAATATTACTGTTGCTGTGTACATTTTTCTCTTGGCTCTGCTCACTTCATTATGCATCAGTTCACATATGTCTTCCCAGGTTTGTCTGAAACCATCCTGTTCATTAGTATTCCATCACAATCATATACCGCAACTTTTTCAGTCATTCCAGATTTGATGATCATCCCCTCATTTACCAATTCTTTACCACCATGAAAAGAGCTACTGTAGACATTTTTGTACATATAGGTTCTTTCCCCCCTTTTTATCTCTGTGGGGTACAGACTTCGTAATGACATTGCTGGGTCAAAGGGTCTGCACAGTTTTGTAGCCCTTATACTGTAGTTCTAAATGATTCTCCAGAATGATTGAACTAGTTCATAATCTAAAAATAGTGCATTTTTCCCCCAATTTTTCCACCTCCTCTCCAACATTTGTCATTTTTCTTCTTTGTCATATTAATCAATTTGATACATATAAGGTGGTATTAGGTGGTTATTTTCATTTTCACTTCTCTCATCAATAAAGATTTAAAGCATTTTATCATGTGATTATTTTTTAAATGTTCATTTTGAACTTAAATACAAAGAGACTAAAAAGGAATATTTCCATGTACACAGCACAGTATAAAAAGTGGATTCCATATAAAATCATGAATTTACATTTCACATTGTTTACAGGCTTGAAAAACTTTGTAATAAATCCTTGATATCATTTTTAAAGCTTTCCAGTTATTTTGTTTCCTTCTAAATTTTCTTTTCTTCTCTGCCATGCAGTTATTTTTTGTCTTCCTCTCTTCCCCTAGAGAAGCCTTCTATTAAACACAAATATATGTATATATGTAAATATAAACATATGTGTACAAATTACATATATATAAATCTAGTCTATGTGGAATTTTATTTATCAGCTATTTCTCTGGATATAGATAGCATCTTACTTCATAGGTTCTTTGTAGCTGATTTGAGTATTTCTGGTAAGCAAAATGACTTAATCCTTCAAAGTTGCTCTTAGAACAATATTGCTGTTACTGTATACAATATTTTCTTGGTTCTGCTCTTCTCACTCTTCATTATTTTGTGCAAGACTTTCCAGGTTTTTCTAAAATCAACCAGATCATAATTTCTTAAAGAACAGTAATATTCACTCACAATCATATGCCACAATTTATTTAACCATTCCCCAATTGATGAGCATCCCCTTAATTTCCAGTTCTTTGCCACCACAAGGAGAGCAGCTATAAATATTTTATGAAATAAAAGTTCTTTCCTTTTCCCTGTTCATGTTGGGAAACAGACCTAATAGTGGCATTTCTTGTTCAAAGGGTATACATGATTTTATAGTTCTTTGGGCATAGTTCCAAATTGTTTTCCGGAATGGTTGGACTAGTTCACAACTCTACCAAGAGTGCATTAGTTTCCCAATTTTTTTACATGCCCTCCAGCATTTGTCAGTTTTTTCTGTCATATTAGCCAATCTGAAAGGTGTGAGCTACTTCTGAATTGGTTTTATTTGCATTTCTCTAATTAGTAGTGATTTAAACCATTTTTTCATGTGATTATTGATAGTTTTTGATTTCTCCTTCTGAAAACAGCCTGTTCACATTCTTTGGCCATTTTGAATTGGGGAATTATTGATATCTTTATATATTTAGTTCAGTCATTTATGTATTTGAGAAATAACATCTTTCTCAGGAAAAAATACTGTCAATTTTTTTGGCCAGTCTACTTGTGTTCCTTCTAATTTGGGCTATATTAGGGTTTTTTGTGAATAAACTTTAATTTAATCTAATCAAAATTACATTTTCATTTTCCAGAATCCTCTCTATATCTTGTTTGTTCTTAAAAGTCTTCCTTTTTCTATAGATCTGAGGAATACATATTTCCTTGCTCCCCTGATTTACTAATGTTATCACCATTCATGTCAAAATGATATATCCCTTTTGACTTTATCTTTGCATACCATGTGAGGTGTTGATCTCTGCTTAGTTCTGACAAACTGCTTTACTGTTTTCTCAGCAATTTTTGTCAAATGCTAAATTGTTACTGCCAAAGGTTGGATCTTTTGTTTACCTAACACTAGATTAGTGTGGTTGTGTTCTGCTGTGTATAGTGTACCTGACCTATTCCGCTGTTCCACCTCTTTATATCTTAGCCAGTCATAGATTGGTTTTATGATCAACTTTCTATTATACTTTGAAATCTAGCCCTGCTTCACTGCATGCCTTTATATTTTTTCATAGATTCCCTTCACATTCTTTACCTTATGTCCTTCCATATGAATTTGGTTCTTACTTTTTCTAGTTCTGTATAATAAGATTTTGATAATTAGATTATTATGGCACTGAATAAGTAAATAAACTTGGGTAGAACTGTCATTTTTATTGACTCAGCCTACCAATGAACAATTCACATTTATTCTTTCTTAGATCTGTCTTTATTTCTGTGAAGAGTGTTTCTGTCTTTGTTTTCATGTAGCCCATTGGTCTTGGCAGGGAGACTCTCAAGTATTTTATATTGTTTGCAATTATTTTAAATGGAATTTCTCTTTCTGTGTCTTCCTATTGGCTCTTGTTGGTAGTATATAGAAATAGTGTGTATTACATGGGTTCATTTTGTATCCTGAAACTTTGCTAATGTTGTTAATTCTTTTCACTTTATTTTTTCTTTTTCTTTGGTTCTCTAGCGTGCTCTAAGTATACCATAATGTCATTTGTGAAGAGGGGGTAGTTTTTTCTCCTCATTATCTATTTTGGTCCTTTTCCTTGTCTTCTTGCTATGGCTAGGATTTCTAGTGCAATATTGACTAACTGGTGTGATAATGGACACCCTGGTTTCACTCCTGTTCTTATTTGGAAGGCTTCAAGATTATTCTCATGACAGACAATGCTTGTTCTTGGTTTTAAAAAGATATTGCTTGGCACAGTGAATAGAGCACCGGCCCTGGAGTCAGGAGGACCTGAGTTCAAATCCAGCCTCAGACACTTGACACACTTACTAGCCGTGTGAATTTGGGCAAGTCACTTACCCCCAACTGCCCTCCAAAACAAAAGATATTGCTTACCATTTCATTTGTTTAAAGTAAATAAAAAGGAAGGTTCTGTTGATGCCTATGATTTCTAGCATTTTTAATAGGAAAGAGTATTTATATTTTGTCAAAACTTTTTTCTGCATTTTTTAATATAATCACAGGATTTTTCTTGGTTTGGTTATTGATGCAGTCAGTTATGCTGACAGTTTTCCTAACATTCCTAACATCCTAACCTGCATTCAACTTGCTCATAGCATATGATCACTGTGATATCCTACTATAATCTCCATTATAGGATTTTTTCCCCCCAAATGTTTCATTGCTATTTATTAAGGAAATTGGTTTATAATTTTCTTTCCCTGTTTTTACTCTCACTTATTTAGGAATCATAACCATAATTTTTTTTTGCTGTAAAAGGACATGGATGGGACTCCTTCTTTACCTATTTTTTCAAAGAATTTATATAATAATGAGATAAATTACTTCTTAAATGTTTGGTAGAATTCAATTCTAAATCTATCTGGTCATTTGGATTTTGTTTAAGGGAACTCATTTATGTCTTGTTCAATTTCTTTTTTAAGATGTAGTTATTTAAGTATTGTATTTTCTCTTCTGTTAACATGTGCTACATATATATGCATGTATATAATGTGTATACATATATATTTACATATAAATGTTGATCCATTTCAATTAGATTTTCAGTTTACCTAGCATATGACTATGCAAACTACCTCCTAATAGCTAATTTTATTTCATCTTCATTCACCTTTTTCATTTTTAAGACTAACTTGACTTCCTTATTTTCTTAATCAAATAACCAACAGCCAAAAATAACCTATTTTATTGATTTTTCCCTAAAACCAACTCTTAGTTTATTTATTAGTTTACTTTTTTACTTTCAGTTATATTAGTCTCACCTTTGATTTTTCATATTTTTTCATTGTGATATTAATTGGAGATTTAAAATTTCTTCTTTACTACCCTACCTGTGTTTTGATCTTCCTTGTCCCTGCTGTAGATTTCTATGGTCAAATTTTTTTCTTGATCATTTTCTGACCTTATTGCTTGATTTTATATTTATGTTAAAGTCGATCTCTGTTTCCAAAGTAGGAGAAGTGGAGAAATACAATTTCTGACACTTCAGCCTTTTTCACACTACTATTGTCAGAACTAATTCTGGGGGTTTGGAAATTTGCAGTGGTTTCAAGGTGATGGGATGTGGGGATAGGTGTGGTCACTGCTCTCCTGGTTTGTGTTGTGGCTCTTGGCTGAGAAGAAACTCTGATCCCATGGGACTACAATCATTACAACTGCTGAGGGTTCCTCCTGCCTTGTGACCAAAAGCAATGCTGTTCCTCAGTTTCCCTCATCATTTGTGACTGAACACAATACTGCTCCTCCTAGTCCCCCCTCCCTGTTGTCTGAAAGTGCTCCTTTCTACTCTTAAACTGTGACCAAAAAGTCTGTATAAGCAATAGTGTTGCCATATACCTTTAGGTTCTCAATCTAGTTCTGTTACAGAGGTCCCCTATAATCTCTTTCTGATGAACTGCAAAGTCCATTTAGTGTCTCTGGCTTGAGAGCTCCTGTTGCTTCTGCCACCACTTGATCCCACCAATGTCCTTTCATTCACATGGATTCCAGACCAGCCTTTACCCCTGCATTAAAGATGTCTTCTTCCAACCTCTTCAGTTGTCTGGGGCTAGAAGAACATCCTACCTTGAGCTTTAGTTGGCTCTGCTAATAAAAATTTGATTTCAACCACTATTTTAAGTGGTTGAGTGGAATGTTGAGAGGAATTGGCTTAGTGCTTTCTCTACTCTGCCATCTAGCTAATAACTTCTTGAATTGTGTTAGTGATCATTTGTTCCTTCATGAAGTTCAGGAATCACCAAAGGGAAATGGACATTTTTCTCTGACTTTGAATATTTTCACTGGCTGCCCCCCCCCCCCCTTTGAATGCTTTCACTCTATTTTTGCAACTTAGTAGTGTGTGGGATATGGTTAAGACCCCACATAGAATTTGAGGCTGGGCTTCCAATTCAGTTTTTCTGTGAAAACAAGCTGTTGACCCTGAAGTGTTCCAGGAGAAAGCATGGGAACACAGGATGTAAGCACATCTGCACATTGTGTACTAAATCTGTGGGATCATCGTATCTGCTTGTTCTCATAGGACCAGAACCCACAAAATATAGAATGTTACAATACTTGGTTCCTTGCCCAGTGATATGGTAAAGGACAATGAGATATCCCAGAAACAAGAACAAGGACACAGGCTTTGATCACATCTGTACATTAATCTAAAGAAAAGGGGCCAAGCCACATCTGCTTGTTTTGTATTTCATCATTGTCATTGGGATAGATGTACTGCATTTAGACTGTACCCTTAAAGCTTGTGATAAGGAGCTGAGAGGAAGGGGGTTAGGGAGGGGGAAATTGTGATTAGGGTCCATAAAAGAATCTGTCTCATCTATGCCTGGCATGATCTGACACAGAGAATGTATTGAATATACTTGGTGTGAGTCACCCTTTCTCTCGAGATTGTAATAAACTCCTTTCTACTTTCTGTCTTGAGAAACCTCTGAATTTTAATTTGAGCAAAGGTCTTTATTGTCCCATACAATAGTATTTCATGTTTTTCAATTATGTGTAATGATAGTTTTTAACATTCATTTTTATGAGATTTTGAGTTCCAATTTTTTTCTCCCTCCCACCCCTCCTTCTCCCCCAGACAGCAAGAAATCTGATATAGGCTACACCTGTACAATCATACCAAACAAATTTTGACATTAGTCATGTTGTGAAGAATTAAAATGAAATGAAAAATCATGAGGAAGAAAAAGAAAGGAGTGAACGTAGTATGCTTCAATCTGCATTCAAACTCAATAATTCTTTCTCTGGATGTGGATAGCATTTTCCATCTTGGGTCTTTTGGAATTGTCTTAAATCATCATATTGGTTAGAAGTGCTAACTCTGTCAAAGTTTGTCCTTGCACAGTGCTACAGTTACTATGTACAATCTTCTCTTGGTTCTGCTCACTTCACTCAGCATCAGTTCAGGGAAATTACTCCAGGTTTTTCTGAAATCCACCTGCTCATCATTTCTTATAGCACAGTAGTATATAGCACATTCATATACCACAAGTTGTTCAGCTGTTCCCCAGTTGATGAGCGTCCCACCATTTTCTAATTTTTTGCCACCAGAAAAAGAGCTGCTATAAATATTTTTGTACATATGGGTCCTTTTCCATGAGATACAGACCTAGTAGTAGTATTACTAGATCAAAGGGTGTGCATAGTTTTATAGCCTTTTGGGCATAGTTCAAAATTGCTCTCCAGAATGGTAGGACCAGTGCTTTCACTCTTCATCTCTACTTCTTGGCTTCCCTGGCATCCTTCACATCCCAGATACAATCCCTTCTTCTACAGTAAGTCTTCCTAGATCCCCCTCTATTTTTGTTCCCTTCCCACTGCTTGCCTGTTACTTCCACTTCATCCTGTCTATAGTGTGGTTCTTCATAGTTGTTCTCTTGTTATCTTACCCATTACACTTAGGTCCTTTGGTGCAGAGACTGCTGTTTGCCTTTGTTTGTATTCCCAGCATTTACTTAGCTCTGTTCCTGGCATGTAGTAGGTTCTTAGCAGATGTGTATTGACTGACTATCCTGGATCTAATTCTCATTAATAGGGATGAACTGGTTCCTGAAATGAAAATGATGAGAATGTTGGCAGTAAATGACCACTCAGTCCTAGAGTTTGTCATAAAGGACAGGGAATCTGGGCATACTCTAAGAAGCCAATGAACTTATTAGTGTAATGTTCCATAAATTCAAAACCCCCAAAATTGCTGGGGTTAAGGACTCACTTTTTGACACAAATTTCTGAGAACCCTGAAAAACAGTATGGCAGAAATTACATACATTAGCATCTAACACCATGAACCAAGATAAGTTCCAAAATGTGTATACAAATTAAATCCCCAAAAAGAGATATTATAATCAAATTCCAGAATTGGGAAATTACCTTTCTCATCTAGATATAGATGAAGAGGTTGGGAACAAAGAAAAGAGAGAGAGAGAAAGACGATCAGAGTGGGTAAAATTCATCATTTTAATTACTTCAAATTCTAATGTTTTGGTAAAAACAAAATTAATGCAGATAAAAGTAGAAAAAATCATGTAAATGAATAAAAATCTTTGTAGCAGATTTCTCTGATATGTAAGGTATACAGAGAAGTGATTCTAATTTATAATCATAAGAAAAATTTCCCAAATGACAAATGGTCAGAGGATGTACACAGGCAGTTTTCAGAGGAAGAAATCTAAATGATTGATAACCATATTGAAAACTTCTCAAAATTACTGAAAATTAATTAGGAAAATGCACATTAAAGCAACTCTGAGGTTCTACTTTATAGCCCTGAATAACAGGGCATTGATAACTGAAGATAAGAGCTACTTAAGAGAGCAACTAATTGTTGTTTTAGAAGTGATTGGTAAAGATGACAATAAAAAAATTGAAAATGACAATTTTTGGAGAGACTGGGGGAAAACAGGCCCAGTAATAAACTCTTGTTGCCATGGTGAATTGGTCCAGGCCTTCTGAAAATCAATTTTAAAATATATTCAAAAAGCACTGTACTGAGCATATGTTTTGACCTAGCTATACCATGACTGGGCCTAAACTTCAGTAAGATTAAAAAAGATGTAAAGACTCATGTGTGCAAAAACATTATGACAAGTGTTTTTGGTAGTAGTGGTAAGCGGTAGGAATAGTAGTAATAGTAGTAATAAAGTGGAAAGCAATGGGGCACCCTTCGACTGGCAAAATGCCCAAACAAATTATGTTACATCAGTATAAATATTAATGCAACATACGAAATGACTAATAGAAGGGTTTCGGTATTTTATTTTTCCCCTAGTTACATGTCGAGAAAAAGTTTGACATTCATCTTCACAAGATTTTGAGTTCCAAATTTTTCTCCCTCCCCTCTGCTGAAAATAGTAAGCAGTTTGATGTAGTTTATATATCTGTTATCATGTAAAATATTTCCATATTAATCACAGTTATAAAAGAAGAAACAAAAAATCATGGGAAAGAATAAAATGAAAAGAAAATATGTTTAGTTCTGCATTCAGAGGCCATCATCATCCATTCTTTATTTGGATACAGATAGCATTTTCCTTCATTAGTCATTTGTGCTTGTCTTAGATCATTGTGTTGCTGAGAAGAGCTGAGTCATTCATAGTTGATCATGACACAGTCTTGCTGATACTGTGCACAATCTCTTAATAGTTCTGCTTATTTCACTTTGCATTGGCTCATACAAGTGTTTTCAGGTTTTCCCAAAATCTGTCTGTTAATCATTTCCTATTGCATAATTGTAATCCATTATGTTCATATACCACAACTTATCCAGTTATTCCCCAATTGATGAACATCCCTACAATTTACAATATTTTCTCAGTACAAATAGGACTACTAAAATATTTTTGCATGTTTTACTATTTTCCTTTTGTTATGATCTCTTTGGGATACAGACCTAGACCTGATATTGCTGGATGAAAAGGTATGCACAGTTTGGTTGCTCTTTGGACATAGTTCTAAATTGCTCTCCAGCATGGTTGGATCAGTTCACAACTCCACCAACAGTGCATAAGTGTCCAAATTTCCCACCAATTTAGGCATGGCATCAGAAAAATCTTCATAAAAATGAGAATTTTCCCAAAGTGCAGTTGCCTGTTTTGAAGAAATGGTGGGTTCCCCCTCCTTGGAGGGTTACCAAGAAAAAGCTGAATGACTATTTCTCTTGTATGTGACTCTGGGGGTTCTTTCTATGTAGAGACTGGATGAAATAGTTGCTATCTTCCCTGTCAATGATCAAGTTTTGTGCAAATTATGTGAACCAAGGCTGACAAATGAGGACAACACAGTGTTTTATTTGTTTGTTTGTTTTTCGCTTTTTATCTTTTTTGGAAAGGCAGTTGGGGTTAAGTGACTTGCCCAAGGTCACATGGCTAGTAAGTGTTAAGTGTCTGAGGCCAGATTTGAACTCAGGTCCTCCTGACTCCAGGGCTGGTGCTGTATTCACTGTGCCACCTAGCTGCCCCAATACAGTGGTTTTTTTTTTTTTTAATGGTCAAGCAAAACAAAATTTTTATATCAGTCATGTCAAAAAAATATGTCTTATGTGGAATCCTTCACATTTCTTTCAGGGGGTAGCATGTTTCATCATCGATCCTCTGAAATCGCAGCTGGTCATTATGTTAATCAGGGTTTCTAAGTCTTTCAACATTGTTTGTCTTTACAATAGTGTTATCTTTTTAAATTATATATTTTTTCAATCAGCAAAAGCCTGCCATCTCACCCTCTTCCTTTTCCTCCCACATAGAGAACAAAAGAAAAACAAACTTGTTACAAATACGTTGTTGTTGTGCAGTCATTTCTGACTCTTTGTGACCCCATTTTGGGATTTTCTTGGCAAAGATACTGGAGTGGTTTGCCATTTCCTTCTCCAGCTCATTTTACAGCTGAGGAAACTGAGGCAAAGAGGGCTAAGTGACTTGCCCAGAGTCAAACTGCTAGTAAGTGTCTGAGGCTAGATTTTAACTCATGAAAATAAATCTTCCTGTTTTTAAGCCCAATGTTCTATCTACTGTGGCACCTAGCTGCCCTACGAATATGTATGGTCTGAAACAAATTTCTGCATTGGTTATTTCTAAAGTAAAATTTGTCTCATTTTGCACTCTGAGTCCTTCATCTCTCTACCAGGAGGTGGATAGCAAGTTTCATCATTTGTCCTTTGCAATTGCAACACAGGGTTTTAATAAGCTGTTTGTTGGCTCTGGAGCAGACCACTTGTGGAACTGAGCTGAGGTCTCCCTGGACACTTCTGAGAATATGTGTGCAGCACTGGTGGACTTTGGGCTAATGCAGTGATCCCTTAGTGCCAGTGATAGCAGCAAGAGGAGGCCAAGCACCTGCCATCTTTCATGTTTCCCTTGAGGTGCTTCACTGCTTTAGCTAGGCTGGCTTGCCTGCAGCGTAGCAATCAGGTGATAGGGATGAATGACTGGCTCCTTGTTCACAGGAACTGCTTCCCCTAGTGATGACTATGGGTGCTGAAATTGAAGCAGGTCCAGTGTTCTCAGAGAGACGCTTGGCCTCTGGATACTGAGCTGTTTCCATCATGGTCTCAGGAGAAGTGACAGTTGAGATGGTCATAGTGCTTTGACTTGCCTAGTACAAGCTACCTCCTGGCTCTCCTTCAATGGGATTTGTTGCTTCAGGAAAGATTACATGAAGGGGTTGAAGAAAGGAAAATATCCCAATTTTCAAAAAGGAGAAGAGAATGGAATCTGCAAATGATAGATCGAGGAACATCAGACTTGATTTCTGGAAACTTCTAGAATATATTTGTAGGGAGGCTGTCGTTTTCAGTGGCCAAAATGTATTCCCAAAGCAGTTCTGCTTCTGACAGATATACATAAAAATAAGAGCATTGCAGTAATGTGGAGGGTGATCGCTGACCTTGACTGCTCAGACTATTTATGTCCTTTTGGCTGTACAAGCATTCTCTTACAGCTCTAAACCTAGAATGGCTCCTGTTTTACAAGGCTGGTAGGCATAAGCCTTAATTATTTCCAGTTGTAATAAGAACAAGTGGCTGAAATTGGCCCACAAGCTTGCTGATGGGTCACAGTTCCAATTCCACCTTGCTGAGTAAGCCTCCTTGGTTAATACTGAGGGACATCGTCTTTGCTCCAGGTCTTTGTTCCCATGTGACTCTATCCCTGGTCAAGTTGCTGTTCATCTGTTAACTTCCGCCTATGCTGAATTTGGTTGTAAGAGCCAATAAAGCATTTTGAGACATTCTGGTGTTGCTGAATGCAAAGAATTACCCAAAGTCTACTTCAAATTTGCATGACACAATCCTCCCCCTTCCTTCCTGGGAAAATCTCAACCATCATTCTCCTCAAACCCCATATCTAGTCAGTTGACAAGTTTTGTCATTACCACCTTCTCAGAGAATCTTGCATCCATTGCCTCTCCTCTCATAAGATCTCCTCATTTCTCACCCGGACTATTTCCAATAACTTCCTAATTGAACTTCTCATATCAGGATTTCCATCCTCTCTGATCCAACATTCCCTCAGCAGTCAAAGGGATATTCCAAAAGCCCTGGTCAATCTTCAGTAAACTTCAGTGGCTCCTCAATACATCTGAGATCAAATTCAGACACCTCTGTTTGTCATTTAAAGCCCTTTCAACCCTGACTGCATCCTAGCGATCTAGCCTTATTATATACTACTTCATAAAAATATGATTTGTCAGTAAACATTTATTAAATCCATATAATGTCCCAGGCACTGTGCTCAACACTGGGGATACAAAAAGAAGCAAAAGACAGTTCTTACCCTCTAGATAAGAGGAGAAACAACAAACCAATACATACAAACAAGGTATATACAGAATATATAGGAAATAATTTGCCAAGGGAAGGCACTAGAATTAGGAGGGGTTAGGAAAGGTTTCTTATAAAAGATAGAATTCAAGTTGGGACTTAATGAAATCCAGGGAAGCTAGTAGGCAGAGATGAGAAGGAAGAGTATCTCAAGCATGGGGGACAGCCAGAAAAAATGCCAGGAGCTGAGAGATGCAATGTCCAGTTTGTGGAATAGCCAGGAGGCCAGTGTTCAAAATCTAATATGCAAGAAGACTTGAAAAGTTGGAGGGGGCTCTTCAGGAACTCTATTCAGCAAGATTTTCCTGTTTACTCTTCCTCATGTGCATGATTTCCCATCTACATGCCTTTGAAAAGGCTGTTCCCCATGACTCTCACAAAATAGGCACTTAACAAATGCTTGTTGACCAATTAATTGGCATTGAGGAACATAGCACAGTCCTTCACTGACAACTGGTGGTCAGAAGCCATGTTGCAATTCACTAAAATGTTTAGGGCTCTGGTCAATGAACATATTCAATAAGCTCCAGTGTCTCTCTATACATATGGGATCAAACAGAGACTTCTCCTTTTGTCATTTGAAGCCCTTCACATTTTAGTTACATTCTACCTTGTTAATCTATTAATCTAATATATCCTGTTTTATATACAATTATATATACTATTAAGTTCCCCATGACTGGCACAAAGTACTTGACGAATAATAGGTGATCAATAAATGCTTATTGAATTGAGTTGAATTGAAAGTGGGTGCATAATGAATGCTTGGCATCCAATTAATTGCCACTGAAGAACATAGGACAGTCTTTCATTGACATGTCCTGTTCAAAAGGATACTGCAGTTTACTTAAAAGTTGAGGATGACAAAAATATTCCACGTGTCATCATTTAATGGCATCAAATAATATCATCCCTTCATGGTTATTTTAAGGCTTCTCTCTTGCATCCAACTCCTGACATTAAACTCAAGTGAATTCCAGAGTCTATTTTTATTGAATTTTACCTTATGAGACAGTTTACTTCTGGTTAAGGAGAAAAGAATGGAGCAAAATGAAGTCCTGGATTTATGACAGCAAGTGAGTAATGAATTCTTCCAGTGTAAATAGGGATTCAGGTTAAATCATCAACATCAAAATTACCTATGAAACTCTTAATTATTAGCAAAGGTCATCTGATAAAGGATAAGAGTTCATAGCAGTGGAAAAACCACTTAGTTGGTTTCATTCTCCAGTGTACCAGTTAAATTGGTAAAACATTGATATTACCGAGTCACAAGAGCAATATTCAGAGCAAATAAATACAAAAATGAGACATTTTCATTTTGAAGGAAATTTATGAAAGAAATATCAAAAGCTTGAGTGAGATTTGACTATTGTGAAATCAGTCATGCAGGTAAACGTTGGCCCTGGTGAGCAGGGCTGGTAATTTCAGGAAACAACCTTGAGAGTATGCAAAATCCAATAGTAAATGAGGCTACATATGTAGTCATTTTTCTCAGTAGTAGGACAGAGATTCCAACTCTACTCCTCTACTTCCAAATGCTAAATCGGAGAACATCTATCTCCCACTGTTGTGTTCCATTCTAAACAAAGCCCCAATCCCATATCTCTCTCTCTGTCTGTCTCTGTCTCTGTCTCTGTCTCTCTCTCTCTCTCTCCCTCCCTCCCTCCTTTCAGGCACTGGTCCATGAGACCACAGGACCTTAGAGCTCGAAGATACCTCAGAGGCCTTCTAGTTCCATTCTCCTAATTTTACAAAGATGGAAACTGAAAACCGCAGAAGTCAAGTGATTAATTTGAGAGTGCACAGCTACTAAGTGTCTGAGGCAGGATTTGAACCTGGGTTTTGCTGATTTGAAATTCAGTGCTGTATCCATTACATCCTGGTTCTTTCTATTCTCTCATCTCACTTAACTACTCTTATCTCTCTAGAAGTTCGAAGACTAAAAGTAAAAGGAAGGGTTTGGGTTTTTTTAATGTTAAAGGAAAAATAATTTCCCGTAAATGGAAAGGTTACTCTACTAAGCACTCAGTTGATCCTTACCAGTCTGAACTGAATTCTTTGCTTTCCTGTGTACATACTATATCCTGAAGGTGTCATTTCCTTCACCTTGGCTTTGCCTCTTGCTGATCTGAGAGGTTTGAAAGGATTTATACAACAGCTTAGGTTATGAGATAGTAACAAATATAAAAAATCATTTCAGCACTAAAGATGATATAAATCTCCTGTAGGCATCCTATCATGGAAACAAGGGAATTCAATTACACTCACTTATGCACGAGAGGGGACCTGTGGTGACATGGTAGCAATACCACCCTGTTGTTCTCAGGAAAACATTCTGTCTAGCAGAGTCTGATGGGAATGCATCATCTCTTTCTCACCCAGCTCCATATATCTGAAGATTACCATAGGGATAAGTATACCAAATATTGTCATCAAAGAGCAAAACAATAGACTGCCTGTAAAACCTGGGTCCAGGGTGATGGCTTCACAGAAAAGCTCCTTCTTTCTACAGCTACTGTACTTAGGAAACAGAATAATGGAACACCTGAGCACACTTGCCCTTTGCTGCTAGGTGACCAATTTCAAAACACCACAGAGTCATTGACAGAGAATCTGCTATGCTTAGAAAAGAGCCTGTGTGAATTTCAACTGAGTATTTTGTTCAACTTCTCATTCCAAGGTCTTGCAGAGGACAGAAGAGTAAGGAAAATCTTCAAGAACTTTGCCTATGTGGAAGAGTTGTAACAATTAGCAAAGACTTCTTAGACTCGAAAATTTTGAAAAAGTGCTGAGCAGATGATGGCCAAATAAACTCTGAGTTCTCAGGTCTTTGTCCGTTGGTTTTTAAGTCAATTTACTCTAGAAAAACCCCCCTTAGTTGAGTCCTTACTACCTGTCCTGCACAGGGCTAGGCTCTGTGGAGAGGGAAAGGTAGAGAATGAGACAGGGGAAGGGTAAGGATTAAGGGAACAGCATTCACTGGAAAGTGTTGGCTCAACTTGGCTCCCAGAATTAAATGGACTTGGTCTTTTTTTTCTCTTTCCCCTTTTTCCTCCTTTGTTGTCACCAAATTAGACATGATTTTTTGATAGCAACACTCCATACCTAGACACAGGAACAGGAAGCAGGAATTGGCAACAGGGCAGTTTTGTGGTAGAATGGAAGGGATTTGTATTTGGAGTCAAAGAGGCTCAGTTTCAAGTTCTGCCCCTGTAACCCTGAGCAAATCACTTAAGACCTCTGAGTCGTAGTTCCCGGATCAGTAAAATGAGAAACCTTTCTC
Source organism: Pseudochirops cupreus (assembly GCA_028627135.1). NCBI lineage: Eukaryota > Metazoa > Chordata > Mammalia > Diprotodontia > Pseudocheiridae > Pseudochirops > Pseudochirops cupreus. Next base: position 304,030 of record CM053582.1, read on the forward strand.
ATTCTGAGATCCCTTTCAGCATCAAATCTATATTCCTTTGTGTGACTTTAAGTAAGTCACTTCTCTTTGGGCCTCAGTTTCCTCATCTGTAAATTGAGTAGGTTGGATAGATAACCTCTGATATCCCTTGAAGCTCTCAATCTAAAACCTTGTGCATGACTTTAGGCAAATCAGTCCTATAAAATGAAAGGATTGGACTAGATAGTCCCTCCCATCTCTAGATCTAGGGTGATCTGGTGGACTCATTAAAGGCCTTGAAGAAATGCCTGGGTAGAGAGAGAACTAAGGCCTTACATTTGGGAATGTTGACAGTGCCTGAAATGACAAAATGACTTTCTTCAGAATGAGGTGTATCAGTTGGAAAGGGATAGAGAAAGTGGTTCAGGGACAATGAGACAAATGAAAAGCCTGAGAGACAGAGTTTCTGGGTAATTACTAGTAAGTTTGTTAACATTCTAGCTGGTGATCGATAAATCGATGGTCAGTGGTCTCTCTCCATAACCAAAGACAAAACCATGGAGATCACTGAGTACCTTTGGAAAAGGAGGTACCTCTGACAGGTGAAAAAAACCCTGATATAAGAACAATTAATGGGCAAGTGGGCTCAAAATCTTCAGCTCCTCCTGCTGAGAACATGGCTTGATAATGAGACTCAGTCACTTCCAGCAATCAAGACAAAGGACTCCATCTCTACCCATATCACTCTGGTTGGTTTTCTCCTGGGTTAGCCTCATCCACAATGGAGTGCTGCAAGGGCAAAAACTTAATGATTTATGGCTGGAATACACTGAGCGTACATTCTGTTTACACAGTCTAAACAGAAGGAAAGTCTTCCAATTCCTTGAGGTCCTGCCCAGGAACAAGGAGAGTGTTCCCTGAGGATTTGAAAATCTCATTGATCAGTAATATCCTTCAGAGACTGACTATCTTACAGTGACTGGTCCCTGAATGAGGAAATAGAAAAAATATTAATCTTAATTTAATAATTTCTTATTAATATATTAGGAAAATAATTTCTCTCACCGAGAAGATGAGGTTTGAAAATAGAACAGTCTGATTGAAATCCAAGCCACACCATTGAGGCCAATGCTACCACTGTAGCCTCACTATCTGATTTTGTATACTCCCCAGGTGATTGTTTGTTTGTTTTTTTACTAGGACTAGAAAAGGCACTTGGTGATGAAGTGGATAGAACGACAGGCCTGGAGCCAAGAAGATCTAAGTTCAAGTCTAGTCTTAGACACTTAATAGCTCTGTGATCCTAAGCAAGTCACTTAACCCTTATTTGCCTCAGTTCCTTATGGGTAAAATGGGAACACTGCAGAAGGAAATAGAAAATCACTCCAGTATCTTTGCTGAGGAAAGTCCATGGATAAAAGTCCATGGCATCATAAAAAGTCAATATCATTGAGTGACTGAACAACAAGCCCTGAGAAACTGGGTAAATATTGACCTGAATGCCTGATTTCACACTGATAAAGTCTCAGTCAATATTGATAATTCTTTCATAATTTTTTTTGTTATTTAGCATTTTTTTAAATTAAATTTTATGTTTATTTTTAGTTTACATCATTCATTTCCATAAGATTTTGAGTTACAAATTTTCTCCCCATCTTTCCCCTACCCACCACCTCAAACCAGCGATACCTCCTCTCTCAATCTAATCTCTCCTATATGCTCCCCCATTTCACCTCTGACTTTCTGATAGTGCAAGATGAATCTCCATACTCCAGTGCCTATATATATCTTGTTTCCCAGTTGCATGTAAAAAAAAAACAAACCAATAATAACAATATATTTTTTTAAACATCTGATTTTTAAACTTTCAATTCTAGATTCTTTCCCTTCCTCCCTCGTCACCCATCCTTACTGGGAAGATAAGCAATTCAATATAGGTTGTACATGTGTAGCTATGCAAAACATTTCGATAGTGGACATATTGTGAAAAAACTGACTATATTTCCCTCCATCCTATCCTGACTGCTACTTGTTCTATTCTTTACTTTGACCCAACCCCTTTACAAAAGTGTGTGCTTCTAACTACCCTCCCCCCCCCCCAACCTACCCTCTCCTCCATCACCACCTGACCTGGCCTAATGCCAGTGGGCAGCCAGCCTCACCCTTTTTTCTGGGTCTTCGGTGCACCCCCGCATGCGGCCTGCGCATTCAACAAAGTAGAGTCAGGAGCCAGAAGAGTAATTGATCAGCAGACAGCTTTATTTCTCTCCATCCATCTTTCATCCCCGGGGCTTCTCTTCTTTTATCCCCCTGCTGAGCCCCTTTGGCAAAGTGCCCACCTCCCCTGTAATCACGTCTGACGCCACAAGGGTTGGGTAAACATGAAAAGGAAGGATGGAGCTCATGTCCCCAGAACAGAGCATATCAACAGAACATCTGGGTCGTGAAATGCAGAATAAAACAGGACACACTGACCCAGAGGCATAACTGTCATCATGACTTCTGTATTTTAGTGTTACTGTCCTTTTGCTTTCTCAGAATATTCTGGTGCTCATGTTCCCCGAGCAGAACTACACATCCCCCATCATGTCCCCTTTCTTGTTATGTGCAGAGCGCGCCTTAGGGTAAAGATGACTTGCCTCCAAGGCTTCCAGACTAGATTTCAATACAGAACTCAGCAACTGTATCAAGCAAGGAGATAACAACAGGAGAAGACAAATCATACTAAAAGTAACTAAGCCCAAAATTAGCCAATGACTGAAGGAAGTTCAAGTAGTTTTGCGAAACCAATCAGTGTTTTCGCCCAGTCATGTGGTTTAAGTACACATGCTGTAGCTTTAGACATGTCATTGATCAACTTATCAAGATCTAATAGGTCAGAGGTTACATTGCCTTTAGTAATTATTCCATTTAAATGTTTCTTAACTTGCTCCCAACTCCCATTAAAAGGCAAAGGGGTTACACAATGAAACACATATCGGTAATCACAACACATAAGCATTCTTCTTTCTAACATATCTACTTGATCGCCTATATTGATCAAAGTTTCTTCTACTGCTTGCAGTTTCCCACAGTTTTCTATTGATGATAGTCTGATTGTGAAAGGCCCGTGTCACATTGTGGGACAGTTCTTCCAAGACGTCTGCATTCACCATTTGGACACGTGTATTCTCGACAGGCAATGCCAAAGAAGTAGAGCTAGCAAGAAAGGAAAGCAAAGCAAGTACACTTAACACAATACAGCTAACACAGCATTTCTGCCTTGTATGGTCCAAGTTCCCAGTGATTTTGGTCAGTGTGTGTCCTGCTGCACTTTCTTGCCACCCATCAGCAACTTTAACAGGCAAGAACATCTATGGGGGATGTATTACAAAAAACAAGATTAGTCCAGTCATGTTAGTGATGCATTCAGCCACGGTGCAATTGTGGCATGTAATATTGTACAGGCCATTTGATTCACTCGAGATACTAACTTGTGACGAGTTGCCATATAGAAATGTATGATTCACAGGGGCACAGAGGAACACAGTATAGTGTGTGTGGCCTTCACATATTCTCCCCACTGTGAGCGTGACCTTCCATAGTTGCCCAGTGTTGTTATTAGGATTATCTGGGTCATAGCATACTTGTGCAGGGACAGCTGTTAACTCAGGTATCCAGGAGGTAACACTACGGGGCAACGTGTCATTATAATAAGACATGTACTGTTCATATCCCGCTTGTGTCATCTTTGTTGGTCCATGCCCTATACAAGAGTCCGCAAAGGTACTGTTTGGCCCTTTTGTCTCGGGACACATTTGTTTGAGAGATGGAGTGACCCACGGCCTTGGACAAAGTTCAGTGGGCCATCCATCACCTAGCCTGCAAAAGATGTTATTCAATATATAGACACTGACATTCCTCAAAGTTTGATTGGTATTAAATCAATACAGTCCTTCCACCGGTGTAGTACATCTGGGAGTGCTGTTCTCTCCTAGCTCAAGACAGAGAGGGTAATAGGTGGTGAGGCCAGAAAAGGAAGTAGTAACTGTATAGGAGAGATTAAAGGAACCATGGTGGCTGGGAACCAACATTGTGTTTTCCTACTGTGTAAAGACAAGTGGTGGTGGCTGTTCTCCCAGGTGCAATGCTCATAACAATGTGGGGTTCGGTTAGAAACTCTAAAACTGAACTTCCTCTGCTTTTCCAGGTTGCAGTGTCAAAGCAGACAGCAGGATAAGGAAATGCAGCATCACCTTTCTGCTTCTACGACGGTGGTTCTTGTTTTTGGGCTTCCCCCGCTTTCCCCGTCTCTTCTTCTTTTTCAATGATCCGTATTCTTTTGACTGGAACCCAGACAACTCCATGATTTGTGGAGAGACAAACAGAGCCTGGACCCCATATTAGAACCCGGTAGGGCCCTTCCCATTTGCCCAAAGGATTTTTATAGAGAACCATACGTTCCTTTGTGGTCACAGCCAATGGAGGCCTTCGTAACACATGTTTTACTTGTATGAAATGTTTCATGGCAGGGGAGATATCCGTGGCTCGAGATAAGTTCAAGAAATTATGGGTGTATAGAGCACGGTCAATGACAGACTGTCTTAACCTCCCTTTTCCCTTTTCTTGTTTAGCGGGGAGCGCCTTCAAGGTGTGATTGGCCCATTCAACAATGGCCTGTCCAGTAGGATTATACGGGCTCCCTGTGACATGAGCGATGCCCATTTCTTTAAAGAAAGAAGCAAGGGCAGTAGAGGTATATGCAGGGCCTTTGTCAGTCTTTATTTCCAATGGGGTGCCTGATATGGAAAAGCAATGAAAAAGGTGATTCTTAACATGTTTCACTTGTTTACCACCCTGTGTTGTGGCCATGAGGAAACCAGAAAATGTGTCGACTCTAACATGAACTGCGACTCCTTGAACGTGAGTAATGTCCATCTGCCATAATTCTTTAGGAGACTAGCTGCGGGGATTAACCCCAGCCGAGGAAGGGGGATGAAAAGGAAGACAGCGTGTACACTGTTTCACAATCTGTCTGGCCTGTTCCTTTGTGAGACCATATAGTTGGCGTAAAGAGTGAGCTGACATATGGAAGTCCTTATGGGCAACTTGGGCACAAGATACAGATGAAGAATAATAGGCTCCAGTTGATGCTGCTGAATCAACCAGTCTGGTGCCTTCAAAAATAGGACCTTGACCGTCTGTATGAGAGCGGACATGTAATATATAAAAGGGAGAAGAGCGAAGAGAAAGTGTTTGTTGAAGCTGAATCAAAAGTGAACTGATAGAGGCTCTGTCATGTAATACCAAAGCTGTTTGAACCTTTTGTAGAACACCAACAGCATAGACACTATCAGAAATTATATTTATTGGTTCAGGATAAAGGCGAAGGGTTTGTATTATGGCATACAATTCATTCTTCCGTGTAGAGTCATATGGGGTATTAAGGATTGTATATTTTTGCTCTTGCTGATGATATATTGCAGCCCTGTGATCTTTAGTTGCGTCAGTAAAGACATTGGGTCCTGTCATAGGAGTATCACTGAGTAAAGGTACAGGAGGTTTGTGCCATTCAATCAAGAGTGACTTGGTGTTAAGGGAGGAAGGGCCACCTATGTCAACCCATTGAGTTAGAGTTGCCCAAGAAATACAATTTTGGGCCAGCTCATCTACCTCTTGTTGAGAAAGTTCAGGGTGGACAATAGGACGGCCACCAAAAAGGATGGTTGCCCATTTTACTGCTTCTGATAGAATATGGCAGGCTACAGTTAAATATGTTTCAAGGGTACGAGTGCTGCGAACACTGTAGACCCACTCAGGAATGGAATTAGACTGATGGATAACTGCATAAGGATAGATATTCTTAAGGAGGGTTATTTCTATAGCTTTGGACAGCTGCACTCGATCGGTACTGGAGCCATGGTACAATGCCAAGACTTGCTCAATAGATTGTAAGGCTTCTGGGATCCATTTCCTGGGGGATTGAAGTGCAGGGTCACCTTTCAGAATAGAATACAGGGGTTTCATCAATTGGGCTGGTATGGGGACACGAGCACGTACCCATTGCATGGCACCTATTAGCTTCTGAAAATCGTTAAGTGTTTTTATTTTGTCTATATTTATTTTAGGGGGTGTTTGTGATACTGTGGCTCCCTCTACTATATAACCCAAATAATGATAGGGATAATGTATTTGTGTTTTTTCTGGGGCAACTTGTAAGCCCTGATCCTGTAATTCATCCATTAATATTTTACTGATGGAGGCCAGTATCTGTCGGTCAGGATGTGCTATAAGGATATCGTCCACGTAATGACAGATATAGGCCTGGGGCCACAGGGAACGAGGCTTTTCCAGGGCTTGGCTACAAACCACTGGCAAAGGGTAGGACTATTAGCCCTGCCTATCAACCTTCCATTGATAATGTTTCATTGGGGCTTTAAAATTGATCTGAGGGATCGAGAAAGCAAACTTCTCTCTGTTGGGTGCAAGGGAATGCTGAAAGAAACAGTCTTTAATATCAGCCTCCCAAACGTGATAACCCTGTGGAATGGCATTAGGGGATGGCAGCCCAGGCTGTAAAGCTTCCATGGGCTCCATCACGGAATTGACACCCCACAAGTCAGTGAGAAACCTACATTTTCCTGACTTCTTTTTGATTACAAAGACAAGGAAATTCCACGGGGAAAAAGATTCTTCTATATGTCCCAGGTCTAATTGTTCTTGTACTAGATCTTTTAAAGCGAGGAGCTTTTCTGTAGTAAGGGGCCACTGGTCCTTCCATATAGAGGTCTTAGTCTTCCACCGTAAAGGGGGACAGGTGCTCCTCTTAGCAGTGGCCCCTAAGAAAATTTCTCATTGGTGAATTTCAAGTCTAAACTTTTCATAGTTTCTTGGCCCCATAAGTTTAAACCGAGGCCAGGAACTACTAAAGGTTTTACATAACCATGTCTTCCATCCAGAGACCATTCCAGCCAGTTTTTTGATTGAGAGGCTTGCTGAGTTCCTCCAACCCCATGTACATTAACTGAGGCAGGTTCAAGAGGCCAGTCAGGGGGCCAGAAATGCTCTGCTATGACTGTCCGGTCTGCCCCTGTATCTAAAAATTCCTTTGAAGGGTTGTTTGTTTAGGCACAGTGTTACCCACTATTTTTGAGATTCTATTACTTGTGTAAGAGCTGCAGTGGAAGCCTCTTGATATAAAGGGATATATACTGCTATGGGAAAATCATTATCTATGTAAGCTTCCTCTGAATGGGGATTGGTAAAAATTAAAGTATTGGTGCCAGCTGGAACAAGGAGAGGGTGGATTATGCTGGGGACATAATCAGCCCGTCCCAAGATTAAGGACGAGACAGATACTTCTCTTATGGGTAATTCTACTGTTGTATGAGGAGGAACTCTGAACTTGTCAAGACTGAAAATAGCCTTTAGAGGGACCTCTTGTCCCATAACTGTTTGTATTCTCCTTCCACAGTTTGAACGGGGTAACTTTCTGGGGCTCTTGAGGAGCCCCCCTGCCCGTTTAAATGAATCTTATTCTTTCTGCATTGTTTAGCAAAGTGACCGGCTCTCCCACATTTAAAACAGGCCTGTGGAGAGCACAGCACAGGTTGCGAATGCATTCCTTTTTTAAGTGACCTTTCTTCCCACACCCAAAACAAACTTTGTTATTCATTCCCTGGCAGAGGGCCCCAGCTAGTAGTTCAACTTGGTAAGCATTTGAACCCACTCGCTCACATCTTTGCATCATCTCTTCCACTCCTGCATCTCTGGGCAAGCCTATCACTGCCTTTTTGCAATCATGATTGGCATTTTCTCTCAACATAAGTTTAAGGACTATGTCAGTCCCTTCAACATGTCCCATGCTTCTGGCAATGGCCTCTTGCATTCTAGCAACAGAATCAGTGAAAGGTTCTTGGGGACCTTGCTTTACTTGAGTCATAGCTCGTGTATCTCCCTGGGCTGACACGATTTTCTTCCATGATCGAACAGCATTCTCTGCTATCAGGACATAATCAGCAGGAGTATAATCTAACTGCATGTTAGTAGTTTCTTAAGCCCCCATGCCTGTAAGCATGGCAAAGGCATGCGGAGCTCCGGCCCCATGCCTCCAAGCCTCCATCTTACATAATTCCGTATATTGAGCCATCCATACCACACTTTGTCCGGGTGTTAAACAGGCTCGAGCTAAGGTTTTCCAATCATTAGGTGTCAGTATATATTGTATGGACAAGTTTTCTAATTGAGTGAGAACAAAAGGAGCAGTGGGACCATATTTTACTACCCCTTCTTTTAAGTCCTTAATTCTTTTCCATTCTATAGCAACATGAGCTCTCCTCCTTCCTCCAGGCGCCTGAGGGTCATCAACTTCAATTACAGGACAAAGTCCCCACTCACTTATATCTTCCCCTTACAAATGTGCCTTTTCTATGGCTTGCTCTAACCCAGATTTTTCTGTGATTTTTCTATCTGCATGCACCTTCTTCACTTCTTTAGATAATGACAGGGAACAAAGTTCTTTCTCTAGCTCTGTTACATTGGGATATATTTGTTTAAATGCTGGGGCAGGAGGTGTTTTCTATGGAGGAGGAGGAAGAGGTGGTGGTGGCCAGGGAGGATTGAGAAGGCTGTTATCGCAGCTCTGGGGAATTTTACTTTCAGTTTGACATTCAGCAGGAAAACTTCTGGGTCTGTTGGGGCCAAAAAAGGCTGCTTTTACCAATCCATACAGCATGAAGTCTTTGTTTTCCAAAAACTCTGGGGTGGTTTGTTGGTAACTGGTTATTTGTTCTCCTACCACATCCCATTTTTGGCTGTTTATCCCTGTGGAATTAATCCATAGCAAGACTGTCTGTATTTTATGTATGAAGACACAGAGGTCCCTCAAAGGTAATGTGACTCCCTGCTTTTTCACTGTCTTATAAAGCTGTCTTGCCCAGATCTCTGGCTCTTCTGGCTTAATTATGGGTATGTTCCCCATCTTCCTGCCTGGCTTCCGTTCCCTACAGGGTACTTTACTAAGTCTTCCTATTTTTTATGGGATCTGACTGCCCTTTCAATTCTTTTCAAGCCCCTGATTCAAGTGCCACTATGACCTGGCCTAATGCCAGTGGGCAGCCAGTCTTACCCTTTTTTCCCTGGGTCTTTGGTGCATCCCCAGATGTGGCCTGTGCATTCAACAAAGTAGAGTCAGGAGCCAGAAGCATAAGTTATCAGCAGACAGCTTTATTTCTTTACATCCATCTTTCATCCCTGGGGCTTCTCCTCTTTTATCCCCCCTTCTGAGCCCCTTTCGCAACATGCCCACCTCTCCTGTAATCACATCTGATGCCGCAAGGGTCGTGTAAACACGTAAAGGAAGGACGGAGCTCACATCCCTGGAACAGAGCATATCAACAGAACATCTGGGTTGTGAAACGCAGAATAAAACAGGACACACTGACCCAGAGGCATTACTGCCATCACGACTCTGTGTTTATGGTGTTTTCTGTCCTTCTGCATTCTCAGCATATTTTGGCACTCATGTTCCCAGGCAGAACTACACATCCCCCATCAACCCCTCTCTCATCGCCTTCCCCCCTACTCTCCTGTAGGGCAAGATACCCCATTTAGTGTGTATGTCATTCCTTCCCTAAGCCAAATTCAATGAGAGTAAAGTTGACCCATTCCCTTTTGCCTTCCTGTTATTCCCCTCCATTGTAAAGTTTTCCCTTGCCTCTTCTATATGAGATAATTTACCCCATTCTCTCTCTTCCCATCTTCTCTCATTATATTACTCTCTCATCTCTCAATTTCACCTTTTAAGTTTCATCCCTTCCTATTTAATTGATCCTGTACCCTCTGTCTATGTATACCTGTACACATATATACACATACTCACATATGTATTCATATGCCCATACGCCCTCCTATACAGACATATATATGTATGTATACATATATACACATTTATATTCCATTCAACCATCCTCATACTGAGAAAAGTTTCATAAGTTACAATTATCATTTTTCCACATAGAAATATAAATAATTCAACTTTGATAAATTCCTTATGACTTCTTTTCCCTGTTTCCCTTCTCATGTTTCTCTTGCTTCTTGTATCTGAATGTCAAATTTTCTATTCAACTCAGGTTTTTTCATCAAGAATGCTTGAAAGTCCTCTATTTAATTGAATGACCATATTTTCCTCTAAAACATTATACTCAGTTTTGCTGGGTAGGTGATTTTTGGCTTTAATCCCACCTTCTTTGACCTTGGAATATTCTTGGAATATCATATTCCAAGCCCTTTGATCCCTCAGTGTAGAAGTTGCCAGATCCAGTGTTATCCTGATTATGTTTCCATGATATTCAAATTCTTTCTTCTTGGCTGCTCATAATATTTTTTTCTTGATCTGGAAACTCTGGAACCTGGCTATAATATTCCTAGGAGTTGTCTTTCTGGGATGCTTTTCAAGAGGTGATTGGTGAATTCTTTCAACTCTGTTTTGCCCTCTGGTTCTAAAACATCAGGGCAATTTTCTTTGAAAATTTCTTGAAAGATGCTTTCTAGTTTCTTTTTTTGATCATGGGTTTCAGGGAGTCCAATAAATTTTAAATTGTCTCTCCTGGATCTATTTTCCAGGTCAGTGGTTTTTCCAATGAGATATTTCACATCGTCTTCTATTTTTCCATTTGTTTGCATCTGTTTCATAGTATCTTGATTTCTCATAAAGTCATTAGCTTCCATTTGCTTCAGTCTAATTCTGAAGCAATTATTCTCTTCGGTGAGCTTTTGAGATTCTTTTTTCATCTGGAAAATTTGGGTTTTTAAGGCATTCTTCTCCTCATTGGCTTTTTGGGCCTCTTTTGCCCTCTGAGTTAGTCTATTTTCTTCAGTCAGGTTGTTGACTCTCTTTTCATTGTTTTCTCTCATCATTCTCATTTCTCTTCCCAATTTTTCCTCTACTTCTTTTATTTGATTTTTGAAATCCTTCTTAAGCTCCTCTATTGCCTGTAATGAGTTCATACTTTTCTTGGAAGCTTTGGTTCAGGAGTTCTGACTTCATTGTCCTCCTCCCATTCCATGCTTTGATACTTTTTGTCCCCCAAAAAGGAATCTAAAGTTGGACTGCTGTGCTTGCTTTGCTTCCTTTGCTTGCCCACGTTGCCACTCAATTACTTGACTTTTGAGCTTTTTGCTGTAGTAGAACTCTGCTTCCAGAGAGGAGGGCTTTGTCCCACATCACTGGGATTTTTGCAGCTGCTGGAGGTATTAGTTGGGTGCCCTCTCTGAAGCATCCCCAGGCTCTGGCACCTGGTCACACACCCCAGAACCTCCACCCAAAACAGTGATCCAGATCCAAGCAGATTAAAGCAAGAGTGATTACCCCTCAGAATGGTCGTGTGGTTCCCCTACAATCTGTAGGCTAGGAGCTCTGAAGAAGCCACATGGCGGCAGCTGCACAGCTGCCGCACCTCAGCTGCTTCTCCTTCTGGGAGCAGAGGCCCAACTGTACACTTGATCCCCCTGTTCCCAAAGTTGACACTGACCTTTTATTTTGCCCTTGACATTTATGGGTTGATAATTCTGGAAACTGCCACAGCTGCTGGTGATTCACTGTTCAGAAGTACCTCCAGCCATGGCTGGTCAGAGGGCTCCCTGAGGCTAAAACCAGGGCTCATGTGGGGCTGGGCTCTGCTCCCAGCATGCTGTGACAGACCCTTCCTGTCTGCCTGCCAGGCTGCCTTCAAAGGGAGATTTGTTTCTCTCTGTCACTTTTTGTGTTCTGTAGCTCTAAAGTTTGTTTAGAGTCATATTTTATAGATATTTGGGGTGGTTATGGGGGGGAGCCATGGAGTTTTCCTGCTTCTGTGCTACCATCTCTGCCTCCCATAATTTTCTTTCAGAACAAATATCAGTCTTTTTTTGTCTTTATGTCCCCAAAACTTTTGACTCTTCTGGTTGAGCAACATTAAGACTTTGTCCACCTAACCACATTGGAGGGTATAATAAGCTCAATGTGTTCCCCACTGCTATGAAGTCTTATCTTCTATCAGATGACTTTAGACATAATGGAGAATTCAATAGATAATGCTGATGGTGATGCTACAGTCTGAATTCATATTGACATTGGGATCCCAATTGCATAGTCTTCCTGGCATAAAAATTTCATTGAGATGCAATATTCCATTTCTCTTCAAATCGGCACCCAATAGTTGTTAAATTCTGCAATACCAATTTTGACCACTAGAGACACCAAAGACTACACTGTAATAGTCTGTATTCTTTTTTTTTTTGAGCACCAGATGGCAACAAAAGATTATGAAATAATCTTCAGTGGTACAAGATTGTTCAAAATAACATTTACTGAAAGTCTCCTCTGGGGCACAACCGGCTTTGGGTGCTAGGAGTCAAAGATAAAAAGAAAACTGTACCTGCTCTCAGAGAAAAGTACTTACTACTGATGAAGACCAACTCTGTGTAAGTATTACAAACTCAAGAAGCAGAACCTTTCAAAGGAAGTAGAGAAGTCTCACCATTGCTTTCCAGTGCTGTGAGTTCCACAGAGATGGCAGCATGGATTTATTTTCAGACATTTTCAATGTCTTGATTTGTTTTATTTTAAAGATTTTTTTCTTTTTCTTTAGGATGGTTCTATGTATACCTTTGTTATTTAGTCATTTTTCAGTCTTGTCAGAATCTTTGTGACTCTATTTGGTGTTTTCTTGAGAGATATACTAGAGTTGTTTGCCATTTCCTTTTCCAGTTCAATTTATAGATGAGGAACTAAAGCCAAGAGGGTAAAGAGACTTCCTCAAGGTCACACAGCTAATAAGTGTCTCAGCCCAGATTTGAACTCAAGAAGATGAGTCTTTCTGCCCTCAGGCAAATTACACCATCTCTCCCCACCTCCTGCTATCTTCCCGTGGTTGAGCTATCATGTCCCCGTGGGGACCTTTAGATTCATATGTGAGTATTACTTGAATAGGTGGTTTTCTGAGAGCATATCTGGGAGAGCTTTCCAGTGTCTTTATATAAATATATATATGGTCAAGTCCATCTACAGGTCTTAACAAGCAGGTGTTGACAGACAAGCATGTTGCCCTTTGTAGGGAAGTCCAGCATGCATCCACAGGAATATGTGCATGTAATGACTTGTTTACAGTACAATACTATATGGTTACATGACACAGTATTGCATCATCAAAATTTTTCAATGCAGAAAAACACGTACAAATTTACAATAAATTATTAAATTTAAGATTAGTCATTTACAAAATGGATTTTATATTTTTGAAATGATGCAAATTTCAGAAAAGCATTAAAGCATTAAATAAAATTGATTTTCAGGGGGGGCACTGAGCATTTTTTTTAAAAGGAGGCAGTAGGCAAAAAATTTTGGGAACCTCTACTTTAGAGAGAGAGAGTAGGATATAGATAGGAACTCCCTCAAAAAATTTAATTCAGGTCAATAAATACCTGTTGAATGTTCACAAGATGAAATTGAATAGTTTCTGAAAATGACTTTTCTTTTGTCATTGAATAAAGGAACTTACCCCTCATCCTTCCAGTCTTAGAACATCTAGAGAAATGAGGGTATACTAGTCAAATGAGAGTGTTAGAAGCAGCAGCATCTAATGGATACACAGCTCAATTCTGAGTCAGAAAGATCTGAGTTCACATCCTACCATACCAGCTGTGTGACCTTGGACAGCTCCCATCACCACTCTGGGCTTCAGGTTTTTCCTCTGTAAAATGGTAAGGTTCCACTAATTGACCTCTGAGGTCCCTTCCAACTCTAGATCTCTGATCCTTAATGTGATTTGGAGCAAGTCCCTTTACCTCCCTGGGCTTCATTTTCCTCTGTAGCAGAAGGGGATCGGACTAAGCAGATTCTGAGGGTGCTTTGAGCTGGAGATTTAAGTCTATGATTCTTTGCACTCATTTGATTTGTTTGAGGTAAGGACTGGGTGAAGCTGGAACTGAAGCAGCAGATGGAAAACACACAGAAGAGACTTGAAGGAGAGGCTTTGTTCAGGATGGAAGCTGTGGTCCAGTGGGCTGGGATATGGAGTTAGAGCAGCCAGATGGGAGTTCCGCCTCTGCTATTGCTTCAGAGACTACATCTAGAGTCTCCCTCCACATCTGATTTTTGTATACTCCTGGGTAAAATTTTCTTTTCCACTGTGCTTGATTTGACGCTGGTAAAGCCTTGGCCAGAATTGGAAAATTATTTAACAAATATTCTTCATACCTAAGACCAGCCATTTTCTTGTACGTATTTGCTCCCAACTTTGTCCTCATCAGTGGGCCACATTAACACTTTGTCTGGTGCTCATTTCCTTGGACTCACCTCCTTGGTGATCCTCTGACATGACTGCCTCTCTTTCATCCATGTAGAAGAGCATTATCATTGGTCTCTCCAGCTTCTCAGGGTAGGAGTGACCTGGCAGACAGTCTTTGTGCTGATCCTCAGCCCTCTTTATTTATTGAAGTGGCTGAGTCTCCTAAGGCCTCCATGCTCTAGGCAAGTTTCTGAGAGTACAAACTGCAGGCAGAGAAGATGTCAATGGAGAGAACTTCCTTCTCTGGGAGTCTTCCACTGCCCTCAGGTGACCAGTCCCTGTCCTTATATGTCTGATCAAGACACCTTCTTTTCAACCTCCTGGAGCACCTCACTAGAAGCCTGCGTCCCCTCAGGGGATCTGGGTCCCCTGGGTGATACTCCTCGTGGTTAGGGCATCATGCAGGAGCCTGGGAGGATCCCCAGGCTTATGTCTCAACTCTCCTTCATTCCAGGGGCAAGATGCCCAGAAGCAATTGCCTCCAGTTTCCTACAGCCCAGGTGTGGTCAGGAGCAGTCATTCATGCATACCTTGTCCCTAGGTGCTCCCTCTCTCTCTGGCCTGTTTTTTCTCTTCGTGCCTGAATAAGGGCAGCTGAGACCCCCCTCTTTCCCATACAAGCCCTTTTGTCCTTTGCTCTGGGGGTTGTCAGGAATCCCAAGTCCCATTCAGGGGATGGGGGTCTGCTGCTTCTACGGACACTACTGTGCTGTTCGAGCCCGCACACCCCGCCCACCTCCCGCCATCCCTGCCCTTCTCCTCTCCGTTTTCTGTACAGGGGCTGACCCGCGATAATCCCAGGCTGAGCTCAGCTGCTGCATCCCCCCCTCCCCACAGCCCCAGGAGCTTGCCTTCAGGGTCCTGGAACCCTGCTCAGTCCTGGGATCTCCTCCAAGTGGAAGATACACTGCGGTCTCCTCCCCTCTCCAGCCTGGGTGATTCGAGTTGGAGAGAAAACGACTGGGAGGCCTCCCCCCCTTCCCTCTCTTCTCCCTCCTTCCTCTACTCTGGGTGAAGACCACCTCTGCCCCGATTGTGATGTCACCATGCCCGCCCCTCCCACCTGCTAACAAGGCAGGTCTTCTTTGTGTATGGAAGAGGAGGAGGAGGAGGTAGAGGAGCAATAAGTTCCCTTTCCCTTGAATCTGGGGGGGGGGGTGTTGCAAGCAGCTGGACATCTCCCTGCTCCTAACCGCCACCCCCTCCTGCCCAGGGATCCTAGAATCCCCCACAATTTCCAGCCCAGGTGTGTATGAGGTAAGCCCCCCCCTCCTCCTGCCACTGCCTCTCCTGCTGCCCCTCAGCATCCACCCCTTATATTCTCTTCTGTTCCCTCTTCAACATTCTACTAATCCTCTCCTCAACCCAAATGGACTTGTTTTAGTGCCGGGGGGATGTGTGGGCATGAATGGAGAGAGAGTCATGGAAGTATTAGTACCTTTGCTTATGTATGTGTTCTGGGTGTAGGTAGGATGGTGTATGTGTACGTGTGTGTGCCCCTGTGTACCTTTGTGTGTCTGGAGTCTCCTCCTTCCCTTTCTCATCTTCAGAGCGAGGAGGGTGAATCTTTCCCAGGCATGGGTGGATAAATCTTTTCTCAGAGAGGTGACTTGGTCCTACATGGAGGCAAATTCCTGATTTCCTGTTTTAATCTAGCAATCCAATTCTGACTATCATTCTGAAGGGAACCAATCTTCTCTTCCTCCCTTTCCCCATTCTTTTAAATTTCCTTTAAGGTTTCCTTAAAGGAATCCAGGTTACAAGAGGCTCCTCATTTTGTGATTTTTGAGTAGCAATTTACTGAAAGCATCCCACTCTGGGTATTTCATTTTCTTGCCAGTTTCATTAAAACATTGCTTAAGGCAATTTATATTATCCAGATCTAAAGAACTTCAAGTTGACTCATGGTGATAGGGGTTGTCTGGGGTCAGTTTCAGTCGATCAGTTAAATACGGTAGGTTTTGAGCCCATGATATGAACATACAGCCAGTTGCTCCCCCCTTGTGGGAGAAGGGGTAGTAGCTTCAGCATCTTCAGAAGTTTAGTTACCCATGGGAACTTGGCCAAGATGTTATTTCATTCCAGAATTTCCCCTTCCTCTTTTCTTTGCCAAGTAATATTGATCAGCTGAATTAACTGCAAAACCTGAAACATGTCTGTCCCAACATGCAGGTTTTTGCTGTATGGGACAAGATGGCCCTTGCCCAAATCAAAATAAGCCGAGATATCTCCAAGTAGAGACAGGAAAGATTTATTTAGTTATTTCTTCTTATAAGAAGGGCGGTCTTGCTACTAGAGGCAGACTAGTAGGAGAGGCAAAATACAAAATGCAAAGCTTGGTTATATACCCCAAAGAACCACCCCTTTCCACCCTCCCTTGTTCTGCCCTGTTCCCATTAATTAGGAACTGAGGTGCACAATCTTAACTGCAAAAACTTGCTGGCTCTGCAGGTAAAATGTCAGTAATATCAAAAAACAGAAGGTATATGTCTAGTGGACATGAAAATAGACAAAATATGTCATCAGTATCAACTTAGATATGAAAGCAGAAGTTAAATGTTCTAACAATATCAATACAGATATGACAGCAGCCAATATTTTATGAATCATGGGGATTTTAGGACATGGTGACCTGCCCAGAGTTCTGCAACAGGATTTCCAATTTGATATTTGTACAGGTCAGATGGTGATCAGTGGAAACAAGTCTAGGACATTCGGGCCTGTGGTTAAATTTGTAGGGTCTATGCTTTCCCCTCCTATGCATTAGCTAAGCTTAGCAAAAACTTCAACTTATGACCAGGGAAGTAAGGCAAGGGTCCCGGGCTCCCAGCCCAGGTTGCTAACTCTTTGGTATTTTATTACAACTGTTCAGATTTCTGAATGTTACCTGAGAAGTTTTCACTTTTATTTCATTCATTACTAATCTCTGCTTTCAGGGTTTTTACTACTTCCTGTCCTGTGGCATGCCAGCCCTGTGGTGCCCAGGCCAGGGTCTACACCTGGGGCTAAAAACCTCTGAGATAGTCTAGGAACTCTTCCCCTCCCCCTCTCCATAGCATCTCTTTTATTTGCTGTTGTTTAATTTAAGGGCAAATGTATTTTTTGTTCTCCTTTGACCCAGAACCTGGCAAAAGGGACATTTCCATGTACCTTGCTGTGGAACAGAAAGAAGAGACTGTTCCTGAACCCACAGGTCTCTATGATTTACAGACTAAAAGACAAGAGTAGTTTTAATGAGTTCTTCTCTCGTTATGAGGGATTCGGAGCATCTTGTCATAGAGCTGTTGGTAGCTTAGATTTCTTCTTTTAAAAACTTCCTGTTCATCTCCTTGAACCTATCACGGAATGTCTCTTAATCTTGGAAATTAGAATCAGTTCCTACTATATCTTGCTTATGCAGCAGTCCATGGGGAACTTTATTGCAAAGATGTTTTCCTCACTTAACTGTTACCCTTCTCATTTTAACCACATTTGATCTGTTTGTGCAAAAGCATTTCAACTTTATAGAAGTAGAATAATCCACTTTATTTTATCCCATGTATTTTTAATTTCTGGCATATTATCCTTTTCATTTAAATTGTTTTAATTAGTGTGTCTATATACTGTTTTCTTGCCTCTGCCTACGTCACATTGCATCAGTTACAAAGAACTTTCAATACTTCCCTGTATTCATCACTCCCATCATTTCTTAAAACATAGTAGTAGTATGTTTTTCATACTAATAACATAGTTATTCATGTTTTGTACCTTGTTTAGCAATAATTCCCCAGTTTATGGGCATCAACTTTGTTTTCAATTCATAGTTGTCACAAAAAATACTGTTGTAAGTAATTTGGCATATATGGGGACTTTTTCCCCCTTTTTAATGGCTTCCTTGGGGTTTAAATCCAGTACAGGAGTCTTTATTCTAAAAGCCATGGACATTTTTTTTTACCTTCCTTGAATAATTCCAAATTTCTTTGCAAAATGATTGTGCCATTTCATAGCTCTACTAACAATGTATTCATGTGCCTATACTCTCACATCGCCTCCAACAGTGACTTTTCATTTTTTGTCCTTTTTGCCATGTTGCAAAAGAAGACACACAAAAGTACAAGAAAATAAAGGAAGGTTTTTTTGAAAGTATGCTTTCTTCTTTGCTCAGAGTTTATCAGTTATCTCTCTGGAGATGGATAGCACTTTTTCACTGGGATCTTTCAGAAATGTCTTGGATCAACCATTGTGGAGAGCAATTCGGAACTACGCTTAAAGGGCAATAAAAACGTACATACCCTTTGACCCAGCAATACCAGCTCTAGGGCTGCATCCCAAAGAGATCATGCAAGTGTATGTACAAAAATATTCACAGCAGCTCTTTTTGTGGTGGTCAAGAATTGGAAATCAAGGGGATGCCCATCCGTTGGGGAATGGCTAAACAAGTTGTGGTATATGAATGTTATGGAATGCTATTGTGCTATAAGAAATGAGGACCAGATGGACTTCATAATAACCTGGAGAGATTTATATCAACTGATGCTGAGTGAGAAGAGCAGAACCAGGAGAACATTGTACACAGTTGCAGACATCTCATATCTGTGATGACTAACTTTGATCGACTGGACTCCTCTCAGCAATGCAAGATTATAAGGCAACTCCAAGGGACTCATGATGGAGAGGGCTATCCACATCCAGAGAAAGAATTACAGTCTGAAAGCATATTGAAGAAAACTCCTTGCTCTCTCTCTCTCTCTCTCTCTCTCTCTCTCTCTCCTTCTCCCTCCCTCCCCCCCTCTTGTTTTGTTACTTCTTCCTCATTGTTCATTTCATTGGTTATAATTCTTCTTTATAACTAGACTAATGTTTAGTGTGAAGGTATTTGTAGAACCTATATCAAATTGCATGTCGCCATGGGGGGGGAGGGGGAGAAAAATCGACACTTAAGGGACTGTGGAACTGAATGTTGTAACGTAAAAGTAAATAAATTAAATGTGGAAAAAAAAGAAATGTCTTGGATCATCATCTTTTTCAGAACAGTTAAGTCTTTTGCAACTGATCATCTTTATCATATTACCATTGCTGTGTACATTTTTCTCCTTGCTCTGCTCTCTTCACTATGCATCAGTTTATATATGTCTTCCCAGGTTTTTCTGAAACCATCGTCTTCATCATTTCATTTTTCACATTAGTTTTCCATCCCAATCGTATACCCCAACTTGTTCAGTCACTCCAGATTTGATGTTCATCCCCTCATTTACCGATTCTTTGCTACCACAAAAGGAGCTACTGTCAATGTATTTTTACCCATAAGTTCTTTCCCCCTTTTTATCTCTATGGGATACAGACCTAGTAATGGTATTGCTGGGTCAATGGGTATGCACAGTTTTGTTACCCTTAAGATATAGTTCTAAATGCTTGCCCAGAATGAATGGACTAGTTCACA
Source organism: Pseudochirops cupreus (assembly GCA_028627135.1). Lineage (NCBI taxonomy): Eukaryota > Metazoa > Chordata > Mammalia > Diprotodontia > Pseudocheiridae > Pseudochirops > Pseudochirops cupreus. The sequence goes on from CM053582.1 coordinate 323,713, forward strand.
ATCTGAAAATAGTGCATTCAAATTTGTCCTTTTCCTTACCTGTCATTTTCAGCATTTTCATACACTTAGAGTGGTATCTCTGAGTTATTTTCATTTTCATTTCTCTCATCAGTAAGAGTATTTTATTATGTGATTATTTTTTTTAAATAGATTCATTTTGAACTTAAATACAAATTGAAAAAAGGGAACAGTTTCATGTACACAGCAAAGAAGAAAAAGGAAATTCAATATAAAATGATGAATTTACATTTCACATTGTTTACTGTTTTGAAAAACCATGCAATGAATGCTTCACATAATTTTTAAAGCTTCCCAACTCTTCTATGTTTCCCTCTAAATGTCTTTGTCCTCTACTATACCATTTTTATTTTTCTCTACCTCCCACCCCACCCTGCTCTAGAGAAGTCTTCTGTTAGACACAAATAAATATGTATGTATGTGAATATATACATATATATATGTGTGTATGTGTAAAACCATATTATGTGTACTTCTATTTATCAGTTATTTCTCTGGATATAGATAATATCTTACTTTTCTAGTTGATTTGAGTATTTCTCATACTGAAAATGACTTAGTCATCTAAAGTTTCTTTTAGAACAGTATTACTGTTACTGTATAGAATGTTTTCTTGATTCTACTCATTTCACTCTTCATTATTTTATGCAAGTCTTTCAATGTTTTTCTAAAATCAACCAGCTCATCATTTCTTATAGAACAGTAATATTTCTTCACAATCATATGCCACACCTTATTTAGCCATTCCCCAATTGATGAGAATCCCCTCAATTTCCAGTTCTTTGCCACTGCAAGGAAAGCAGATCTAAATATTTTATAAAAGTTCTTTCCTTTTTCCCTAATCACCTTGGGAAACAGACTTAATAATGGCATTGCTGGGCCAAAGGGTACACATGTCTTTATAGTTCTTTGGGCATAGTTCCAAATTTTTTTCAGAATGATTAGACTTGTTCACAACTCTACCAACAGTGCATTAGTTTCCCAATTTTTTTTACCTGCCCTCCAGCATTTGTCATTTTCCTTTTCTGTCGTATTAGCCAATCTGAAAGGTGTGAGGTACTTCTGAATTGGCTTCCTTTGCTTTTCTCTAATTAGTAGTGATTTAGAACATTTTTTCATGTGATTATTGATAGCTTTGATTTCTTCTGACAACTGCCTGTTCACACTTTTTGGCCATTTCTCAATTGGGCAATGACTCATATTTTTATAAATTTAGTTCAATCCCTTATGTATTTGAGAAATAGCATCTTTTTCAGTTAAACTTGCTGTCCTGTTGATCCAAGTAGATCACTACTATGTCTATATGACAAAGAGATCAAAGAGGGAAATTTATATATATATATATATATATATATGTATATATATATATATATATATATATACACACACATATATATGTGTGTGTGTGTGTGTATGTGTGTGTGTACATATATACATATGTATATATATTTTTTAATATAGGAGCTCTTTTCATAGTATCCCAAAATTAAAACCTTAGGGGATATCCTCTATCAGGGGATGGCTAAACAAGTTATGGTATATGAATATAATGGAATATGATCATGCCATAAGAAATAATGAAATAGACACTTTTAGAGGAAACTAGGAAGATCTTTGTCTACCTATTCAGAGAAAAAAAGTAGAATTAGAGAAACAAGTTGTACAATGATAACATTATAGACAGAAACAACTAGAACTCTTGTCAATGAAATGATAAAAGTCTAAAAGAGGAAATATACTACTCACTTCTTTCCAGAAAGTAGATAAAGTTAGAATGCAAAGAGAACCATACACATATTTTTGGGCATGCCTGATGTGAAAATTTGTTTTGCTATATAAGTTTTATTTTTGTTGTTTCTCATGTAACAAAGGGATAAGAGGGACAATTTTTTTAAATATAGAAAAAAAAACTTGCTCTTAATTTTTTTGTCAATGTACTTATTCTCCTAATTTTGGCTGTATTTGGGTTTTTTGTGTATAAACTTTGATTTCATATAATCAAAATTACCTATTTCATTTTTGATGATCCCCTCTCTCTCTTGTTTGGTCATAAAGTCTTCCCTTATCTGTTGATCTGAGGGATACATTTTTTTCTTTGCTCCTCTGACTTACTAATGATATCACCATTTATGCCAAAATTATGTGTTCATTTGGACCTTAATTTGGTACCATTTAACATGTTGATCTCTACTTAGCTCTGGCAAACTGCTTTCCCATTTTCCCAGCAATTTTTGTCAAATGCTGAGTTCTTACTGGCAAAGATTGGATCTTTCATTTACCAAACACTAGATGATTGTGGTTCTTTCCTGCTGTATATACTGTACCTGATCTACTCCACTGTTCCACTCCTTTCTATCTTAGCCAATACTAGATTGGTTTTATGATCAGCACTTCCTATTGTACTTTTAAATCTAGCCCTGATTCACTGCATTCCTTTACATTTTTTTCATAGATTTCCTTCATATTCTTTACCTTATATTCTTCCATGTGAATTTGGTTATCCCTTTTTCTAGTTGTATAAATTAAGTCTTTGATAGTTAATTGTTATGATGCTGAATAAGTAAATCAACTTAGGTAGAGTTGCCATTTTTATTGACTCAGCCTACCAATGAACAATCCATATTTCTTCCTGAAACTTTGCTAAAGTTGTTAATTGTTTCCACTAGTTTTTTTTTTTCCTTTTTATTTGATTCTCTAGGGTGCTCTAAGTATGCTATAGTATCATTTGTCAAGAGAAGTAGTTTTGTCTCCTCATCACCTATTTTTTTTTTTTTGCCTTTTGGAGGGGGGGATACAGAGCAATTGGGGTTAAAGGACTTGCCCAAGGTCACATGGCTAGTAAGTGTTGAGTGTCTGAGGCCACATTTGAACTCAGGACCTCCTGACTCCAGGGCCAGTGCTCTATTCACTGGGCCATCTAGTTGCCCCTCTCATTACCTATTTTTAGTCTTCCAATTTCTTTCTCTTCTCTTCTTGCTATGGCTAGGATTTCTAGTACAGTACTGAATAATTGTGGTGATAATGGACATCCTCACTTCACTCCTGTTATTATGTGGAAGACTTCAAGATTATTCTCATGACAGATAATGCTTGTTTTTGGTTTTCAAAAAAGATATTACTTATCATTTTAAGAAGGGTTCTGTTGATTCCTATGCTTTCTAGTTTGTTTGTTTTTTTTAATAGCAAAGGGTATTATATTTTTCCAAAAGCTTTTTTCTGCATCTTTTGATATAATCACAGGATTTTTGTTGGTTTTGTTATTCATCTGATCAATTATGCTGATAGTTTTCCTAACATTCCTAAATTTCTAATGTTCCTAGCATCCTTAACATAAATGACCTTATTCTTAGTATAAATCCAACTGGTCATAGCATATGATCTTTTTGATATACCACTATAATTTTCTTTCTAGAATATTTTTTTCCCAAATGTTTCATTGCTATTTATTAAGGAAATTGGTCTACAACTTTTTTCTCTGTTTTTGCTCTCCCTTGTTTAGGAACCAATACCATATATATATATATATATATATATATATATATATATA
>CM053582.1:327777-365898 GCA_028627135.1 Pseudochirops cupreus
GGAGAGTAGGGGGGATGGGGATGAGAGGTGGGATGATGGAGGGGAGGGCAGGGTTCAGGAGAAGTTTGCTAGAAGTACACACTTCTGTAAAGGGACAGGGACAGAGTAGAGAATAGAACAAGGGGGGGGGAGGCAGGATAAGAGGGAAGGACATATAATCAGTCTTTCACAATATGTCCACTGTGGAGATGTTTTGCGTAATTACACATGTATAGCCTGTATTGAGCTGCTTGTCCTTCCAGTAGGGGTGGGTAATGAGGGAGGAAGGGAAGGAATCTAGAATTTAAAGTTCTATAAGCAAATGTTAAAAAAAAAATATATATATATATATGTGTATGTATGTATATATTATTGTTATTATTATTAAAACTACACCCAACAGGGAATTAAGATATACAGGCACTGGGGTAGGGAGACCCATCCTGCCCTACCAGAAAGTCAGAGGGACAATGGAGAGGACATAGGAGAGAGCAAATTGGGGGAGGGGCTATACAGTGGGATGGCTGATTTGAGGTGGTAGGTAGGGGAAGGTTGGGGAGAAAATTTGTAACTCAAAATCTCATGGAAATGAGTGATGTAAACAAGAAAATAAGTACATTAATTTAAAAAAATAGACTAATGAAATGGCAAAAGAGGTCAAAAAGCCAATGAGGAGAGTACCTTAAAAAGCAAAATTGGCCAAATGGAAAAGAAGGTACAAAAGCTTACTGAAGAAAATAATTCCTCAGAAATTAGAATGGAGCAAATGGAAGCTAATAACTTCATGAGAAACCAAGAAATTATAAAACAAAACCAAAACAATGGAAAAAAACAGAAGACAATGTGAAATATCTCACTGGAAAAAAAAAACTGACCTGTAAAATAGATTCAGGATAGACAATTTAACAATTGCCTCCAATTCCAAAAATTACTACCATGATAAAGAAAAAGGAGCCTACACATCATCTTTCAAGAAATTATCAAGGAAAATTGCCTTGATATTCTTGAATAAGAGGGGGAAATCGATATCAAAAGAATCCAGCAATCACCTCCTGAAAGAGATTCCAAAAGGAAAACTCCTAGGAATACTGTAGCCAAATTCCAGAGCTCCCAGGTCAAGTAGAAAATGTTGCAAGCAGCCAGAAAGAAACAATTCAAGTATTGTGGAAACACACTCAGGATAACACAAGATTAATCAGCTTTTACATTAAGGGATCAAAAATCTTGGAAGACGATATTCTGGGGGTCAAAGGAGATAGGGTTGAAACTAAGAATCACCTACCTAGCAAAACTGAATATAAAGACTCAGGAGGAAAAAAGAATGTTCAATTAAATAGAGTACTTTCAAGAATACTTGGTGAAAAGACCACAGCTGAATAGACAATATGACTTTCAAATGCAAGACTGAAGGGAAGCATGAAAAGTTAAGCAGGAAAGAGAAATCATAAGAGACTTATTAAAGTTGAACTGTTTACATTCCCACATGGAAAGGTGATATTTGTAACTCATGAGACCTTTCTCAATATTAGGGTAGTTGGAGGAAATACACACACATTTATATATATGTGTGTATATGTGTATATGCATATATATGTGTGTTTATGTATATATGTGTGTATAAGTATATATATATATGTGTGTGTATATATGTATGTGTGTGTGTGTATACAGAGGGTGCAAGGTGAGTTGAACATGAATGGATGATATCTAAAAAAGTAAAATTAAGGGGTGAGAGAGGAATGTACTGGGAAAAGGGGAAAGGGAGAGGTAGAATGGGGTAAATTATCTCACAGAAAGGGGGCATGGAAAAGCTTTTACAATGGAAGAGAAGGGGGTGAGGTGAGAGGGAATGTGAACCTTACTCTCCTTGGATTACACTTAAGGAAGTAATAACATACACACACAACTGGGTATGGAAATTTATCTTACACTACGGGAAAGTAGGGGGAAGGGGATAAGGGGTCATAGAAGTGAGGGCAAATGGGAGGAGGGGGTAATCAAAAGAAAATACTTTTGAGCAGGGACAGGGTCAAAGGAGAGAATAGAATAAATGGGGGGCAGGATAAGATGGAGAGAAATATAGTTAGTCTTTTACAACATGACTGTTATAGAAGTGTTTTGCATGACTACACGTGTAAAACCTATATTGAATTGCTTTCCTTCTCAATAAGGGTGGGTGAGAATGGAGGGAGGGAGAGAATATGGAACTCAAAGTTTTAAAAACAAATGTTAAAAATTGTTTTTACATGCAACTGGGAAATAAGATATACAGGCAATGGGGTATGGAAATCTATCTTGCCCTACAGGAAAAGAAGAAGGGAAAGAGATAAAAGGGGAGAGGGTGATAAAAGAAAGGACAGATTGGTGGAAGGGGTAATCAGAATGCAAGTGCTATATAGCAGGCAGAGCTCTTTGGAGACCTTGTAACTTAATGGAGGTGATGCTAAAGTTTATATAGGAAAAAAAAAATCAGGGAGTGGTGTGCCAGATATACTATTTAGGTGGTTAACATACAATTCTGTACCGTGGGCTCAGAAATCATTCACTACTGGAAACCCCGAGGCAAGGGGGGTTGCTTCTAAGGGGTATGTTTTTGGTCTATTATGTTTGTAAAAAAATAGCCTTAGTAGTTCACATCTGTAGCTTGACATCTGGATTGTATATGGTAACTGTAGGAATCAGTACATGAGAGTTCTGCTGGTGCAAGACAGTACTGGTCATACAAGAGAAATTCTACATTAGTCAACTTGTTCTTGTAACAGGGAGAGATAAGGCCCACTCATGAGATACTGCCAAAGATAGGTCTTTGGGCTGGGTAGAAATATGTTCTTAGGGCTGGGGTCCAAGCACAAGCACCCCATCAAGACCAAATAAATGACAAACAGAGGTGTCTGCATTTGATCCTAGATCTACTTGAGAGCCGCTAGAGTTTACTGAACAGATTGATTGACCAGGGCATCTGGAATATTCCTTTGGCTGCTGAGCGAATGATGAATCGGGGGGAAAATTCTGATATGAAAAGTCCAATTAGAAGGCTGCAGAAATGGTCTGGTGAGAAATGATGAGGTTTTGAGTGGAGAGGCAATGAATGTAAGACACTCTGAGAAGGTGGCAATAACAAAATTTGGCAAGGAAAGTGAGGATCATGGGAGAGAGCTAGTGGCCAGGAATGGAGGCTGGTGTTATGCAAATTTTGAGTAGACTTGGGGTGATTCTTTGCACTGCATATTTCATTCAGCAATACTGGAATGGCTCAAAATGTTTTGTTGACTCCAATTATCAAATATAACACAGGAGGATATGGACAGAGGGACAACAACTCAATCAAGGATAGAGTCACATGGGAACATAGACCTGTAGCAGAAGAGAGGTCCCTTGATAGTAACCAAGAAGGCCCACTCACAAAGGTGGAATTAGAACTGTGACCCACTGGCAAGCTTGTGGGACAGATTCAGCAACTTATTCTTATTAGAGCTGGGAATAATTAAGTCTTAAGCCTACTAGCCTTGTATAATAGGAGCCACTCCGGGTTTGGAGCTGAGAGGGAATTCTTGTATGGCCACAAGGACAGCATTTAATTACTGGTGTTAATACACCCCCCCCCCAAAAAAAAGCTGAGGAGGAAGCAGGAGTGGAAGGAATGGTCCACATTGGTCTGTGACATTGCTTAATATTTTGGAGATGCTATTTATACAAGAGAATTTGCCAAAGGTGTGTTTATTGCCATTAAAGTATGTGCTAATTGTATCCATAACTGCTCTCTCCAACCCAAGGGAGTTGGCTTGTTGACATCAGGCAGTAGCCTGAAATCCTGTTTGACTCTTCACTCAGAAATCATAAGCAACAGGTGAAATATTCCTCTGGTAGAAAGTGGGGGCTGGGGATATGTGTGTGGAGATGAGCACTGTGGCTAAAGTTAAATGAAAAAACTTTAAATCTGTCTATTGGGTATTCCTGGGTCACAAAGCTTGCATACCATGGGGGTTCCCTGCTGAGGAAACCTTCTGGGTCAGTCTCACTAGTGTATTCTGCTTTTTGTGGTAGATCCCCCTGAAGGACTAAGACCAGGGCTGCCCCAAGTGTATTAATTTTCTCATTACTAACCTTGTTGGAAGGTGAGGGGCAGTTGCCAGTGCTGAACTAATACGACAAGTCACACATCAGAGAAATCAAGGAAGTCATCAAAAGAAAGAATAAGGTGCTCACTTCAGCAGCACATATCCTAAAATTGGAATGCTACAAGAGAAGATTAGCAAGGCTGCTGCACAAGGATGACATGCAAATTCATGAAGCATTCCATATTTTTATATGACAGAACCCACTGATGAGTACTGCGTGCAGCAGCTAAAGGAATTTGATGGGAAGACCCTTGTCTCTGTTACTAAGGAAGGGTTAGAACTTCCAGAGGATGAAGAAGAAAAGAAAAAAATGGAGAACAAGGCAAAATTTGAGAACTTGTGCAAGCTAATGAGGAAATTCTGGATAAGAAGGTTGAGAAAATGAGTCTCCAATCTGCTGGTGTCTTCGCCCTGTTGCATTGTGACTAGCACATATGGCTAAACAGCCAACATGGAATGCATCGTGAAGGCCCAGGCACTGAGACACAACTCCACAATGGGTTACATGATGGCCGAGAAGCACCTGGAAGTAAACCCAGATCACCCCATTGTTGAGACTCTCAGGCAGAAAGCTGAGGCTAACAAGAATGATACGCTTGTGAAAGACCTGGTAGTGCTGCTTTTTGAGACAGCTCTGCTGTCTTTAGGTTTCTCCCCTGAAGATCCCCAGACTCACTCAAATTGAATTTACCACGTGATTAAGCTAGGTCTTGGCATTGGTGAAGATGAGGTGACAGCAGAAGAACCCAGAGCTGCTGTTCCTGATGAAATCCCTCCATTTGAAGGAGATGAAGATACATCCCTCATGGCAGAGGTGGATTAGACAAATCTCTGCATCAGACCCCCAACCACTGTATAGTTCCCTATGTTTTCCCGCAGCAACAGTAGAGGCCCTGTCCTTGCCTGGCTCCATCTGCTAATGTCTAGTGTTTTGTTTTTTTTTCCCACCTGTTTTCCAGTGTATTAAGGCAGGAGTTACAGGGTCCCTGTTCCCCCTCTCCTGATCTTGGGAAGTAGGATGTTGTGTATTGTGGCAGTAAAGTATGCAGAATAAAGAGAATGCAGTTTTTACACAGAAAAAAAGAAAGAGTAGGACACAGGCATTATAAAATTAAGTTAAATTATTAAATTAACTAAATTAATTTAATAGGTCAGTTAAAATGGATAATTAATGATAATCTCCTTCTCTCCTCTCTCCCCCAATTCCTACTAATATGAATATCTCCTTCCATTCTTTCATTAGCTACTATATATTGTCTGTTCTCTGAGCAACTATCTCCTTAGGAATACTCCCTGCATCTTTCCACTATATTGGTCCACTCACATCTGAGGGTGGATGAACAAGGACAGAGTAATTTCTTACCTAGTCCCCTGTTCCTTGTGGGTTCACCTGGATGCAGCTCAGGTGCTTGGGGACAAATGAATGATTCTGGAGTGGGAAAATACTATGGACACCTTCCCCATGTAAGTGATTGTAACAAAGTGATTGTGAGGCTTTAGGGCATCTTAGTTGTTTTTGGCACCCCTATATTTGTGGAGCCTGCCATAAAGAAGATGCAACCCCCATTTTCTCCTGTTTTGGTGGAAAAAAGAAGGATGTCTGGATATGAATTTATCCAACCAGAAACATCTGTGCTCTGGATTATGAATTCCAGTATTCATTTTGTATGTTCTTTGCCTCCTTTTCCATGTGCTGACACAGGGTTTCCAAGGAGACATAAGAGGGGTAACCACTGTACATTTCTTGGAATTACATGGAGGGTGAAGGGGTGAAGAATGCTCTTGGAAGCCTGTTAATCCAGCATTTCAGGCTTTGCTTAGGATACAGGGTCTTTAGGGCTTACCTGAGCAGATGGTTCCATCATTCCACAGTTCTTACTACTTGTGAGTAAGGTGGGACACAGGATAGACATGTGATATACTTTTTGTTTTAGGAAGAAAAAGAAAATGGAGTCCAACTGATCAGTGCATTCAGGGCAAGGTGTGCCATGTGTAACACCTGTGGACTTCTCACCTCTTGGATGGGTTAGGGTGATAGTATTTTCTCAGGTTTCCTTTTCATCTCACTTGATATTTAAGATTTTGTTACAGGTTCTTTTAAGTTTTTATGTGTCATTCTTTCTATTTATGTTGTTACTATGTATATATAACTGTTTTCTTGATTCTACTTAATTCACTTTGCATCAGTTCACAAATATCTTTCCATACTTCTCTGTGCTTATCAAATACCTCATTTCTTTCAGCATGGTAGCAGTGTTGTACCCAAACTCAAATCATACTACTCTGAGGCCCACCATATTTTGGCCCTTCATATTTTTGCATTTGTCTCTGTCTTAAAACCCTGTGCAAGCAAGGTTATTTTGAAACAGCTTAAGACATAGCCCCGAATAAATTGCCCAAGTCATGATCCCTTGACCCCCCTTCTTCATGAATCAGCATTCTGTGCAAAGGATCAGTCCCAGGGTTATGATATAGTGCAAGTCTCTCTTAAGAAGAGACCATCCTGTTCTGTTCCACTGACCAAGCAGGGTCCCCACACCCTACACCCAGAACATGACCCTGGCCTGCTCTGGGAAATTGACTATTCTCTTCTCCCCCTTACTCAATGACCCTCCACCCTGTTCCGAGAGGGAACCCCTTGTCAAGGAAGGTTGCACCCTTGTACCCTTGTTACATATTCCCAAATTAGCCCTGAGCTATAGCTCTAACCAATGGATGTTCTTGGTGTCTGTATGTCATTGCTGATGCTAGCTCCTCTCTCTGATTGTGCTTTTTGTAGTTTTAGCCTTTTTAAACACTGTTTGTACCATCAGTCAACACTGCCTGATTTGAGTTTTACACTTCAGGTAGTTGCACACTTGATCAATAAATCCACATCTAAATTTTACCTTGAATCCAGGTCTCGGCTCGCTCTTATTCTCTGCACAACAGCAGTATTCCATGACATTTATGTTTCAAGCCTTGTTTAGCCATTCTCCAGCTGATGGGTATTTATTTTGTTACCAATTCATAGCTGTCACAAAAAGTGCTATAGTCAATATTTTGAAATATATGAGAGACTTTTTTCCTATTGATGGCCTCATTGGGGTGTAATGGAGTCTTCTTTCTTAAATGGTTTTGGACATTTTTTTAAATTTTGCATATTTCCAAATTACTTTCCAAAATGGATGTGTCATAGGACAACTAGAATTTTTACCCAGGGTGGGTGGTGAATTTGGAAGGGACTGAGCACTTGCAGAATATCATTGCAGTGACTGTGAGCTTTTTCCTTATCCTTCCCTTACCTCAAGGCAGCCTCCTGGATAGCCTTCTAGAATCTCTGAATCCCTCCATCTACGTGGATTAGTGGTTAGAGCACCTGGCCTGGAATTAGGAAGATCTGACTCCAAATCCAGCCTCAGGCTTACTATCCATGTGACCTTGGGCAAAAGCAAGTCAGTGTGTTCCAAGTTAAGCACTCTTTCACCTTTCTGCTTCCTCAGTAAAGATTGAGAAGGCATCTGAATGTGTCTGTGATCTTATAGAGTGGTCTGGGGCTCTAAGAGGTTAGGTGACTTGACTATGGTCATGCTGCTAGCATAGATCTAGGGCAAAACTGGAACTCAGAGCCTTCCTGACCCTGAAGTGGGCCCTCTAGCCTTAGGCCTCATAGAATCCCTCTCTTCCTTCAAGACACAGTTCAAGCATTCCCTATTCCATGAAGCCTTTCTTGATTCCAACTGCTAGTGGCGTCACTCCCAGACTGCCTTGTACTTTGCCTTTTATTTGTCTTTGTTCTCTATGTACTTTTGTGTATTTTCTGTCTCATTAGAACATCATAAAGTTTCTAGTGGTTAGGGATCATGCCCTTAATGCTGTTTACATCTCCAGAACCAGCACAGTGCTTGAGATGCAGGAGGTACTTAAGAAATGCTTATTGATTGCTTAATTAGACTGCCTGTCTTTCTATTTTTCCAGCACATAGGAGGAGCTTTTAATCTATAGCTATTGAATGAAGAAATTGCTGAGTTGTAGGTTTATGATAGAGTAATCATTAATGATTATAATGTATCTCTTATAGATGTCCCTCATTTATAATTTTCATCATTAATCATTTTATTATTTTAATTATCATATCTAATTCATATATTCTCTTACATTTTAAACTGATACATGGTGGGAAGTGTTGATCTCCTATCAAATTTCTGCCAAACTCCTTTCCACTTATGTCATTTGATTGTCTCTTTTTTTAAATCAATTATAGATAGTTCTTGCTTTTTGTAAGTGTACCATTGGACAAAGCTCTAAGTAGAGTGATTTTGAAGTAATGTGAAGTTGCCCAAGGATCTAGCTACAAGGGAGTGAGGGAGGCAGGAATTGGGTCAAGTGTCTGTGAAGGGTAGGGGCTGGAAGACAGTTGAAGGACACCCAGGGGCCAGGGACAGAGACATAGGAGGAGGATCAGGTGGGTGTTGGGTCCAGCCACTTGATGGCCTGTCCAGAACCGAGAACAAGAAGGAGATAGAAATATGGAGGCAGGATATGACCACAGAGAGGAGAGGACAGGCTGTAACAAATAGATAGAAGACAGAGAGGCAGATGTCAGACACATGGATAAATGGGCAGAGCAGCCAAAAGTCTCCTCTCTCAGCACTGCAGGTCCCAAGCCAAGCCCTGATTCTGAGACTGCAGAGGTGAAAGGAATCCCCTTTCTTTCCCCCTTCCCACCTCTCTATTAATACCCTTTAGATTCTTAACTTCATTAAAAAATTAATTGATGTTTTCTGTTTCTTACATCATGGCATCCCATGCATCCATCCCACTCCCTGTCCTCCTCCCTGACAGTCATGCCATGTGACAACTGGTATTTTTTTTTTAGGAAGGAAAAGCAGTCAACACAACTATATAGTACACAGAGGAAAAGATATTTGTGGTGGGAGACACTCTCTCTGGGAACAGTGCAGTTACTGTAGGCTTGTTCTCTATGGAAACATATCCAATCTCAGAACACTCAGAGGAAAAGATACTTGTGGCAGGAGATAGTCTTTCTCGGATCATTCCACTTACTACAGGCTTACTCTCTGGTGAAACACATCTAGCCTCAGAATACTCAGCAGATAAGACATTTGGGGGTGAAGACATGCTCTGAGAACATTCCAGTTATTACAGGCTTGCTCACTGGGGAAGCACATCTAGCTTCCGAACACTCAGTGGGTGAAATACTTATGGGTGGAGACACATTCTACTTACTACAGGTTTGCTTTCTGGGGAATCCCACCTACTCTCTGAAGACTCAGAGGAAAAGGTAATTGTGGCAGGAGACAGTCTCTCTGAGAACATTCCAGTTACCATAGGCTTGCTCTCTGGGGAAGCACATCTAGCCTCAGAACATTCAGCAGACAAGACATTTGGGGTATTTTGTTTTCTGAGAAGATTCCAAATACCACAGGTTTGCTCTCTACAGAAGCACATCAAAGTGAAAAATGAGTATTTAATGCAATATAAGCATTCCTGATGAAAAGACCAGAGTTGATGAGAAAATGTGATTTCCAAATACAAGACTCAAAAGAAGCATTGAAATGTAAATATGAAAGAAAAATTTTAAGCAATTCAATACAATTAAACTGTGTACTTTTCCATAAGTGAAGATAATATGCTTTTTCTTTCACTTAATCCCTTATCCTACTTTCCTGTAGGGTAAGGTAGATTTTTATGACCAATTGGACTATGTAAGGAATTCATAAGAAATCTGCATTCCCAAGAAAACACCCATGTGATCTTTGCCATCCAATACTGGGACCTTTCTGTTTTTGCCCCTCGCATAATGCTGTTAGCTCCTATCCCCAACCCCCCTCCCCGCAGCTCCCTCCCATACCTCCCCCCACACTCCCCATCCCCGCCCACCCCCCAAAAAACACCTTAAAATGTCCTCCAAGTGGAAGCAGAAGATGCAAGTTGCAGAGAGACAGCCACCACCACTGTGGGATGAGGGCTTGGCTTGACACCTCCTGTGCTGAGAGAGGAGACTTTAGTTTTAGTCTGCCTACCCACCAGATAAATTGTTCCCTGATTTGTGGTATTTTATCCATCCACTTTGGAGTTTACAAGTATCTGTCCCCTCCTGAATGTTTCTGTGTGTGGCCCCCATGTGTTTACCTGTCAGGGTGTTCTTCCTTTCAGGTTCACCCAGGCCTTCATGTGGCTGGTCCCACCAGGCACGTGTTCCTCCGCCTGCTGTTGCATCTCTGTGCCTACCCACCATGTGTCCTTGAACCCTGTGGCAGCTACTTGGTTATGCGGGTGCAGCCCCTTCCTGCCTTCCTCCTACCCTTTTTCACATTTACAGGTAAGTTTTAAATCAGGTAAAGGACCTGCAAAATTCTCCACTTACATTATTATATTTTTTATTGAATACTTACTTAGTTTTTTCTAAATTTTCTCCAATTACATGTTAAAACATTTTTTAACATTTGTCTTTAAATTTTTTAGTTCCACGTGTTTGAGAAATGAGCCTTTTTATTAGAAACACTGGCTGTAAAAACTGTTTCCCACCTTTCTGCTGTTCTTCTAGAAAATCTTGGTTGCATTGGTTTTGTTTCTGCAAAATCTTTTTAATTTGACATAAATTAAGTTATCCATTTTTCATTCAATGATGTTCTCTGTCTCTTCTTTGATCATGATTCTCTTTTCCATAGCTACAGGTAAACCACTCCTTACTCTACTAACTTGCATATGGTATCATCTTTTACGTCTAAATCATCTACACATTTTTGACCTTATCTTTATCTGCATTGTAAGACGTTAGTCTATACCTCATTTCTGAAATACTATTTTTCCATTTTCTGAGCAGTTTTTGTACATATAGGTCCTATTGTTTTGGGGTTCTTTTTATGTCTTTGGGGTATAAACCCAGTTGCATCAAAGAGTATACATGGTTATATACTCCTTTGCTCTCCACAATGGTTGAATCACTTCACAACTCCACCAACAATGCATCAGTGTCTCAACTTTCTCAAAGTTCCCTCCAAAATTTACTACTTTCCTTTTTGGTCATATCTGTCAATCTGATAGCTGGTAGGGTATTACCTCAGAGTTGTTTTAATTTTCATTTCTCTAATCAGTAGTGATTTAGAGGACTTTTTCATGAGTGCAGATAGCTTTGATAACTTCATCTGAAAATGAGCTGTTCATATACTTTGATCACTTATCAACTGGAGAATGACCCTTAGTTTTATAGATTTGATTCAGTTCTTTATGTATTTGAGAAATAAGTCCTTCATCAAAGAAACTTTTTTCATCCTCCTCTCAAAAAGGCCAGTTTTCTATTCAGTTCTAGTCTTTCATCAGGAATGCTCAAAAATCTTCTATTTCATTGAATGCTCATTTTCCCCTGCAATTTTATACCTAGTTTTGTTGTGTAGGTGATTCTTGGTTGGTAGTGTTCCAGCTCCTCTGACTCTTTAATATAGAAGCTGCTAAATCTTGTGATAGCTTGACTGTGGCCCTACAATATTTGTATCATGGCTTTCAGGTTACCGTCTAATTCTGGTTTTTTCCAATGAGATATTTTATCTCTACTTACATTTTAGCATTCTTTCGATTATGTGTCACTGTCTCTTGATGTCTCATGGAGTCATTAGCTTGCGCTTACCCTGTTCTAATTTTAAGGAATTATTTTTCGAACTCATTTTTCCATTTGGCTATTTTGAAATGATATTTTTTTTCAAATTACATGTAGAGACAATTTTCAAGATGTATTTTGTATGACTTTGAGTTCCAAATTTTTCTTCTTCTGTCCCTCCCCTCCCCTCTGGCCAAGACAACAAAAAACCTCATGTAGGTTACGTGCACATAGTTGTGTAAAATTGATTTCCACACTAGTCATTTTGTGAAGGAAGAAACAACAAAGGCATTTAGACTCCGTCGGTTCTTTCTCCAAAGACATGAATCTTAAGTAAATGTTTGTACATATTTTTTCTGTTTTTTGAAAAGGTTTTCTCTCGGGTGAATTTTTGCTCCTCTTTCGCCATTTGACTTATTCTATTTTTTAAGGTGTGACTTTATCACACTTTGTTGTTTTTTTTCCTGA
This sequence comes from Pseudochirops cupreus, assembly GCA_028627135.1. Lineage (NCBI taxonomy): Eukaryota > Metazoa > Chordata > Mammalia > Diprotodontia > Pseudocheiridae > Pseudochirops > Pseudochirops cupreus. The sequence goes on from CM053582.1 coordinate 339,943, forward strand.
TTTTCTTCCTTCACTGACATTATTTTTGTTATTTTTGCTCTACCTCTCTGATATTTAAAATCTTTTTTCAGCTTTTCCAGGAATTTTTTTGGGCCTGAGACACACACACATATACAGAGGGAACAGACTGAGTTGAATCTGAAGGAATGATATCTAAAAAAGTAAAATTAAGGGATGAGAGAGGAATGTACTAGGACAAGGAGAAAGGGAGAGGTAGAATGGGGTAACTTATCCCACATAAAAGGGGCAAGAAAAAGCTTTTACAATGAAGGGGAAGTGGGGGGAAATGAGAGGGAATAAGTCAACCTTACTCTCATTGGATTTGGCCTAAGGATGGAATAACTTACACATGCAACTGGGTATGGAAATCTATCTTACCCCACAGGAAAGTAGATGGGGAGGGGATAAAGGGGGAATGATGGAAGGGAGAGCAAATGGCAGGAGGGGGTAATCAGAAACAAACACTTTTGAGGAGGAACAGGTTCAAAGGAGAGAACAGAATAAATGGGGGGCGGGATAGGATGGAGATGATGGGGTCTGGGATGCTTTTGTCTGTAACGTCCATTTGTAAAATCTCACTTGTGTTGGGGTACCTATGTATGTAACAACAGTTTGTAACAAGCCTGTGCAATTAAGTTGTAAAAGTCACACTTTCCCCCAGCCATAAAGGCATTAACTCTGCCTCTCCCCTGCCCCCAGCCTCAAAGTTTTTTTCCCTGAGCTAGCAGTCTGCAAAGCGTACAGTTTCCCATGAATACAACACCCAAACATTTCTTAGAGAAATACATAGCTCCTTTGTTCTAAGTGGCCAGCTGTACCCGAAAACCTTGAACAACATTATTAGAGAGATAACTCCCTCCCAAGATGGTACCTCCCGAATCCCTAATCAGTCTAGCTTCCAAACTTGGCACCTCCTGAAACAATCAAGCCTAGCCTCCCAACAGCCATATTGGACCTATGTCATTCATCCTTGACCAAGTTACCCAGTGACATGTCAAGGCAAAAACCACACCTCCTCCCGGCCCCCCTTAGGAGGATTTCCCAGTGGGCAATACACCTGCACAGCTGATATAAAAACTGCATGTCCCTTTAAGCACTGAGCACTCCTAAACTCCTCCCTAACTCCACCCTTGCCCACCTAGTTAGCATAATTAACCTGCGACTGACAGTTTTATGGCTTTAAAAACTGCATCTCTAGCCCCTGCACTTTGCAGCCTATCCTTAATCTTCCCCTGCCGGCTGCAAAGTGTAACATAGAACTTTATAACTCTGCCTTAGATCCCCATCAGCTTGCAGGTCTCCTTAGGGTCCCCCTCCTGCCTGCTGAGAAGTCAGTGGAACAATAAACTTTTGTAACTCTGCCAAAAGACAGCTGAGTCCAGTAATTTGTTTCAGACACACAACCCTCAAAGGATTTCAGAGAAATCCACTCCCCTCTCTATACCTCTTCAGAGAGAAATACAGTTAGTCTTTCATAACACAGCTGTTATGGAAGTGTTTTGCATAACTATACACATATAATCTAAATCAATGTGCTTCCCTTCTCAAAGAGGGTGGGTGGGGAGGGAGGAAGGGAGAGAATGTGGAACTCAAAGTTTTAAAAGCAAATGTTAAAAACTGTTTTTATATGCAACTGGTAAATAAGGTATACAGACAATAGGGTATAGAAATCCATCTTGCCCTATAGGAAAATAGAAGGGAAAGGGATAAGAGAAGGAGGCAGGGTGGTGATAGAAGGGAGAGCAGAGTGGAAGGGGTAATAAGAATGCAAGCTGTCTTGGGGTTGGGGGAGGAGAGAGATGGGGAGAAAATTTGGAACTCAAAATCTTGTGGAAGTGATTGTTGAAAGCTAAAAAACAAATTAAGAAAAGTTTAAAAAGTTTATTTTGATGCTACATAGCTACATACAATTTCTGTACCTTGGGTGCACAGGTCATTCACTACTGGAAACCCTGGAGCAAGGGGGAGGGGCTTCTAAGGGGTGTGTTTTTGGCCAATTATGTCTGTAACAAGATAACCTTGTTAGTTCATGTACATAGCTTGACCTCTGGATTGTATATGGTAACTATGGGGATCAGTGCATGAGAGTTCTGCTGGTACAAGATAGTCCTGTTCATATAAGGGAAATTCTACATTGGTCAGCTTGTTCTTGTAACAGGGAGAGATAGTGTGCCTTACTGGGGCCCGTTCATGAATTATTGCCAGAGATAGATCTTTAGGCCGGGTAGAGATACGTTCTTAGGGCTGGAGGCCAAGCACAGGGACCTTATCAAGATCAAATAAATAATAAACAGGGGTGTCTGTATTTGATGCTAGATCTACTTGAGAGCCGCTGGAGTTTACTGAACAGATTGACTGACCAGGGCATTTGGAATATTCCTTTGGCTGATGAGTGAATGATGAATCAGAGAGGGGAAAAATCTGATACAGAGATTCCAATTAGGAGGCTGCAGAAGTAGTCCAGGTGAGAAATGATGAGGTTTTGTGAGTGAAGAGGCAATGGATGCAAGACACTCTGAGGAGACAGTAATGACAAAACTTGGCAAGGAGAGAGGATCATAAGATACAGCTAGTAGCCAGGAAGGGAGGTGGAGGCTGGCGTCATGCAAATTTTGAGTAGACTTTGGGTGATTCTTTGCACTGCATATTGCATTCAGCAACACTAGAATGGCTCAAAATGTTTTGTTGACTCCCGTTACCAAATATAGCACAGGAGGACATGAATAAATGAACAGCAACTCAGTCAAGGGGAACACAGACATGTAGTAGAAGAGAGGTACCTGGATATTAACCAAGAAGGCCCACTCAGGAAGGTGGAATAAGAACTGTGACACACTGGCAAGCTTGTGGGACAGTTTCAGCAATGTATTCTTATTATAGCTGGGAATAATTAAGCCTTAAGCCTACTAGCCTTGTATAACAGGACCCACTCCGGGTTTGGAGCTGAGAGGGAATTCTTGTATGGCCACAAGGACAGCATTTAATTACTGATGTTAATCCTGCCCCTCCCCCCCCCAAAAAAAAGCTGAGGAGGAAGCAGGAGTGGAAAGAATGGTCTATGACGTTGCTTAATACTTTGGAGATGCTATTTGTACAAGAGAATTTACCAAAGGTGTGTTTACTGCCATTAAAGTATCTGCTAATTGTATCCAAAACTGCTTTCTCCAACCCAAGGAAGTTAGCTTGTTGGACAACCATCAGGAGGTGGACTGAAATCCTGTTTGACTCTTCACTCAGAAATCATAAGCAGCAGGTGAAATAGTCTTCTGGTAGAAGGGTGGGGGTTGGGAGTACGTGTGTGGCGATGAGCAATCTGGGTGAAGTTAAATGGAAAACCTTGCATCTGTCTATTGGGTATTCCTGTGTCACAAACCTAGCATACCACTGGGTTCCCTGCTGAGAAAACCACCTAGGTCAATCTCACTAGTGTATTCTGCTTTTTTGGTAGAGCCCCCTGAAGGACTACGCACAGGGCTGCCCCAAGTGTATTCATTTTTTTCAATACTAACCTTGTTGGAAGGTAAGGGGCAGTTGTCAGTGGTGAACTAATAGGACAGGTCACAAATCAGGTAAATCAAGGAAATCATCAAGAGAAAGAGCAAGTGGCAGGCAATATTAAATTAAATTACTAAATTAATTTAATAGATCAGTTAAAATGGATAATTAATGATAATAGCCTTCTCTCCTTCCTCCCCAATTTCCTACTAATATGAATATCTCCTTCCATTCTTTCATTAGCTACTGTATGTTGTCTATTCTCTGAGCAACTATCTCCTTAGGAATCCACCTCTCTCTCCTTGCATCTTTCCATCATATTGGTCCACTCAAATCTGAGGGTGGATGAACAAGGACAGAGTAATTTCCTACCTAGTTCTCTGCTCCCTGTAGGTTCACTTGGTTGCAGGTCAGGTGCTTGGGGAAAAATGAATGATTCTGGGAAGAGAAAACACTATGGACACCTTCCCCATGCGAGTGATTGTAATAAAGTGACTGTGAGGCTTTAGGGCATCTTATTGTTGTTGGCACCCCTGTATTTGTGAGGCCTGCCATAAAGAAGATGCAACCCCCATTTTCTCTTGTTTTGGTGGAAAAAAGAGAGATGTCTGGATATGGATTTATCCATCCAGAAATATCTATGTTCTGGATTATGAGTTCCAGTATTGGCTTTGTATATTCTTTGCCTCCTTTTCCATCCACTGACACAAAGTTTGTGAAGGAGACATAAGAGGGGCAACCATTGTCCATTTCTTGAAACTGCTTTGTTGAGGGTCAAGACTCCTCTTAGAAGCCTGTCGATTCAGAATTTCATGCTTTGCTTAGGGTCCAGGGTCTTTAGGGCTTACCTGAGCAGATGGTTCTATCATTCCACAGTACTTACTACTTGTGAGTGAGGTGAGACGTGGAATAGACATGTGATATATATCATGCTTTTGCTCCCATCTGAGTGGCTGCTGATATGAAAGCTATGCCATTGTCTAAACTCAGCACCAGGCTGGGCAACCAGTGTGGCAGTGTGGCAGTAACCCCTTCTCAGCCAATGCTGGGATAGATACCCCCACAATCAGAATACACCAGACAACTCTTTTTTTTCTTTTTATTAATTAATTTATTTTTAGTTTTCAACATTTACTTCTACAAGATTTTGAGTTCTAAATTTTCTCTCCATATTTCCCCTCCTCCCACCCCAAGAGAACTTGCATTCTGATTACCTTATCCCCAAATCTGCCCTCCATAACACCAATCACAGCACTGTACCTGAAGACTTCTGCTATAAATAATTTTAAGGGCCTAATTTCATAGTATAATGAACTCTATTCATTCAGCAGTAATGTAGAGCATAGCATTAACAATAACATAACATCACAACTTATTACTAAGATGGTCACTTAGTCTTAAACAAAACAGATCAATCAGTATATCTTATAGCATTCCTCAGAATCACCACACAGCATATATTATTACATTCAGTAGCAGTCTCAAAAATACTTGTTTACAGAAGCAGGGGGTCCCAGGCCAGGGTCTTCTCTAGCACAACATATCATCCTTAAGGGGTAGCAGAATATACAAACACCATTCACCCCTAGGTCACAGTAAGTCATAATCTCCTCAATCAAAACACAGTATCCAAATAAAGTCTTCTCTCATCTTGACTTTAGGCTGATATCCAAACCCCATGGATCTTCCTCTGTGGGCTGACCACTCCCGACTCTCGCCTGGATTCACATGTAGGCAGCTATCCAGTTCCTGCTCCATATCTCAGTTCACGTGGGCTGCTCCACTCCAAGCTCCTGCCCACAACCTGTTTCTAGGAAAACAAAGCTTCATAGGGCTACAAAAATATTTATACACATTACCAGCATCATTATCTCAATTTACTTAAACAGCTCTTAAAATGGGCTTAATTAAGCTAAGCCTCCTTCTCATGGGTGGATCTCTACTCTTCAGTTCAATTCACTCATAAAGACCAACAGACAGGGCTTGTGTCTGAGAGATTAGCACAGATCAACAGAGTGCCAACATCACAAACATTCTTTCTGTTGGGCTATAGCCCCAGTGCAATATTTACAGCACCCACGATCATGACTATAAGTATTGCATGCCGTTGGATCACAAAATATACCAGATTCTCCAGGTAGAGGACAGAACTGAAACATTCATTTAGATACCAGAAAACCAAATCCCCAAACCAGTAAGCTGATTCCATCACAGTACTGTGAGGTTCACATTGCAAGTGGTTGTGTCATGCCACAGGGAAGTGTTTGAGGCCCGGGAATTAGTTGGGTCACGTGGAAGTAAGGGCATATTGCACTGTCCCCTGCCAGGGGATACTGCATTCGTCAGGACTCTCTTGCGTGGGGTTACCCGCTGTTCCTGATTGGCTTCTCCACACCTTGGGGCCTTCATACCCTTGTAATTGCACTCCCCCTCTCACAATTCTGTTCAGCTGGGCTCTATCACGTGTGGTATGTGGATCTGGGATCTATTTAAGACCTAGGGCTGGGAGGCATCTTTGGAAGCCTGCCTTAGCATATGGCTTTAAGGCTTCCCCATGGAGAGACCTTAATAAACTTTTCTGTTTAGACCTCAGAGCTGTGACTCTTCTGTTCCTGAAAGGTACACTAGCGTAGTTGAGTTGTGTGTGTGACCAGTTGCCTCTGCTGGTAAGTTAGGGCACTCTAAGAGAGAACCCTGACACAGTACCAAAGATATTCAGAAGCCATAATAACAGTGAGAGCCATGCCATTCTTTAGCCTTCCCACAAACCAATACAAAATCAATATTTACTCACAAACTTCTCTATCTCCTTAATAAGCATCTTCTTCCCCAAGAGTCTGGCTAATTTGTCTTTGACTGGAAAATTTTTAGAAAAAATTTAAAAATTTAAATTCTTTAAAAAGTAGAATGGCCAAAGAGAAAAGGAGGTACAAAAGGTCACCAAAGAAAATAATAACTTAAAAAGTAGAACTGAGCAAATGGAAACTAATGACTTCATGAGAAATCAAGAAACAATAAAACAAAACCAAATGAAAGAAAAATAGAAGGAAATATGAATTATCTCATTAGAAAAACAACTGACTTGGAAAACAGACCAGGAGAGATAATTTAAAAATTATTGGACTACCTGGAAACCATGATTTTAAAAAGAACCTAGACATCATCTTTCAAGAAATTATCAAGGAAAACTCCTTTGATATTCTGGAATTAGAAAGTAAAATGAAAAATTAAAGAATGTACTGATCACCTCCTGAAAGATACCCCAAAATGAAAACTTTCAGGAATATCATACCCAACTTCCAGAGTTCTCACGTGAAGGAGAAAATATTTCAAGCATCATGGAGCCACAGTCAAGATAACACAAGATTCTATACTAAAGGATCAGAAGGTTTGTAATACGATATTACAAAGGATAAAGGAGCTAGGATTACAACTGAGAATCACCTATGAAGCAAAACTGAATATAATTCTTCAGAGGGAAGACAGGCATTCAATAAAATAAGAGTACTTTCAAGAATTCTTGATGAAAAGACCAGAGCTGAATAAAAAAAATCTGACTTTCAAATACAATAGTGGAGAAAAGTACATAGGAAAGGGAAATCATAAGGGACTTAATGAGGTTACACTATTTACCTTCCTACATTGGAAGATGATTCTTGAAATTCATAAGAAATTTCTCATTATTAGGACATTAGAAGGAGTATATACAGACAGGGAACAGAGGTGTGAGTTAAATATGAAAGGATGATATCTAAAAAAATAAAATTAGGGAGTGAGGAAGAGAAATGCACAAGGAGAAAGGGAAAGGTAGAATGGGGTAAATTATCTGACATAAAAGAGGGAAGAAAGAACAGTGCAGAGGAAGAGGGGAGAAGTGGCAGAAAATGTTTGTAATTTACTCTCATTGGAATTGGCTCAAAGAGGGAATAACATACATACTCAGTTGGGTATTATAGAAATCTACATTAACCTACAGGAAAGCAGGAAGGGAAGGGCATAAGAGAAGGTGGGGGTGGGGGTAGAAAGAAGGGAGTACAGATTGTGGGATGTGGTAGTCAGAAGCAAAACAGTTTTGTGTACGGACAAGGTGAAAGGAGAGAAAATAGAATGAGAGGGAATATGTTGGAGAAAAATGTAGTTAGCAATCAAAACTGTGAAAAAATTCTTGAAGTCAAGTTCCTCTGATAAAGGTCTCATTTCTTAAATAACTGAGTCAAATCTATAAAATAACAGCCATTCCCCAACTGATAAATGACCAAAAAATATAACCAGTCAGTTTTCAGCTGAAAGAAACAAAGCTGTCTATAGCCATATGAAAAAATGCTCTAACTCACTAATGATTGGAGAAATGCAACTTAAAAGAATACGGAGTACACCTCATACCGATTAGATTGGCTAACAGGACAGAAAAGGTAAATGACAAATGCTGGAGGGGGAAAATGAGACATTAATGCACTGTTGGTGGAGTTATGAACCAATTTGGAAGTATGCTTAAAGGGCTATTAAATCATGCATACCCTTTGACCTAGCAATATCACTACTAGTTTTGAATCTCAAAACAGATAAAAAAAAAAAAGACCTATACATAAAAAAGATTGTGGTAGCTCTTCTGTGGGGGCAAAGAATTAGAAATTGAGGGAATGCCCATCAATTGGGGAATGGCTGAACAACTGTGGTATGTAATTATGACAGAATATTATTGGACTACAAGAAATGATGAACAGGATGCTCTCAGAAAAACCTGGAAAGGCTTGCATGGGTTGCTGCAAAGTGGAATGTACTGTGTACAATGTAACAGCAATATTGATCTAGCAATACCACTATTAGGTAGGTATCCCAAAAGACATTTTTTTTAAAAGGGAAAAGACCTATAGTATAGGTACTATACATGCAAAAATATTTATAGCAACTCTTTTCTGGTGGCAAACATTTAGAAATTGAGGGGATATCCATCAATAGGGAAATGGCTGAACAAATTGTGGTCTCTGATTGTGATGGAATACTATTATGCTGTAAGAAATTATGATCAGGATACTCTCAGAAAAACCTAGAAAAACTTAAATCAACCAATGGAAAGTGAAATGAGTAGAACCAAAAGAACAGGGTACATAGTAACAGCAATGGTATAAGATGATCAGCAGTGAAAGACTGAACAATACAAAGATCCAAGACAACTCTGAAAGACTTATGATGAAAAAAACAATCCATCCCCAGAGAAAGAACTAACAGCGTCTGAATACAGATCAAAGTGTGCTTTTGTTTAACTTTATTTTTCTTGAAGTTTTGGTCTGTTTTCTTCTCCAACATGACTAATATAGGAATATGTTTTGTATGACTACACATGCATATCTTATATCAAATAGTTTGCCTGCTCAATCAGGCAGAGGGAGGGAGGAAGGGAGAGAATTTGGAATTCAAAATTTTAACAGCAGACAGACACATGGGGGCCTGACATGGAGAGGACAGGCAACATGCAGTGGGAAAGGAAAGGGAAAGACACATGGTACCCCAACATGGATGGAAAAAATACCAAAAGACAGTGACCAAACTCTCAGGAGGTTGGACAGAATGAAACCAAGGTCTCTTCTATCAGCGCTGGAGGTCTCAAGCCAAGTCCTCATCCAGCAGTGGTGGTGACTGTTTCTCTGCAGATCTGTGCTTCTGCTTTCACTCGGAGAATTTTTTTCTTTTTTTTTTGGAGGGGAGAAAGCAGGGAAATCAAGGTTAAGTGACTTGCTCAAGGTCACATGGCTAGTACATGTTAAGTGTCTGAGGCTGGATTTGAACTAAGGTCCTCCTGACTTCAGCGCCAGTGCTCTGCTCACTGTACTACCTAGCTGCCCCTCTTGGAAGATTTTTTAAAGGTTTTCTTTTTGGGGGGTGCATGCAGGCAGGTGGTAGGCCACAGAGCACCAATCCAGGAAGCAGGACCAGAAAGGGATCCCAGTACTATATGGTAAAGTTTGTATAGAGTTTTTTGGACTGCAGATGTCTTATAGAGTTTTTTATATAAGGTCCAATCTTCATAATGTAAATGTTCAGAAAGGAAGATCTATTTGTACTCCTTTCTGTCCCCATTCAGTTGTCTCCAGAGGTCTTTCATACTTGAGATTCTAAAATTCTATTACTCTTCCTCACTTTTTTTCTTATTCATTTTAGATTTATTCTAATGCTTTTAGATTATAGATTATTAGATATATACACACATACATATATATTGTACACACATACATATATATGGATTCTGTTTTCTAATCCACTTTGCTACCCACTTCCATTTTATGAGTGAGTTCACCCCATTCACACAGTTATGATGAATGACTATGCATTTTCCTTCATCCTATTTTGTCATATCTCCCTCTCTCTCTTTTTATTCTGTCCCTCCTCTAATTTTTGCATATGATCACTGTATTCTTGTATCAGCCCACCCTTTTATTACCATTTTTACTTTCTCTTTTCCCATTCTCTTACTCCTAGGGTAAGATAGGTTTTTATGACCAATTGAGTAAGTAGATATAGGTATAGATGCAAACATTTTTGCTTTTTGAACCAATTTAGATGTGACTGGAGTTCAAGCATTTGCCACTTTCCTCCCCCCAACACCATTTTCCACTTCAGGGTAAAAGCTCTTCCTTGCACACCTATTTTATGTGAGATCATGTGCCCCATTCTCTCTCCCTTTTCCTTCTCCCAGGACATTCATATTTTTGCCTATCCATTTATTTTACATCATCTCAACCTAACTGGCTCACTCCCAAATCCTCTACAAAGAATCCTTCTACCTGCTCTAGTAATGATAAAATTCTTAGAAGATGTGTGTATCATCTTCCCTTATAAAAAAGTATACAATTTAACCTTACTGATTTCTCTTTCATATTTACCTTTTAATGCTTCTTTTGAGTCTTGAATGTGAAAGTCATATTTCTTCTTCAATTCTAGTCTTTTCATCAGGAATGCTTCAAAGGCCTCTTTTTCATTAAATATCCATTTTCCCCTTGATGTGTTTCATAGAGAGTAAGCCTGTAGTAACTGGAATATTCTCAGAGTGTGTTTCCAATCCCAAGAAGTATTTTGTTCACAGAGTATTATGAGGGTAGATGTGTTTCCACATAGAGCAATCCTGTAGTATCTAGTGTAAGAAAGAGACTGGAAAGCCTTTCTGGGAAAATAAACCAACTTCCATTAAGAGAAACAAAGACGGGGCCTCAGACTATACTGGATGGACCATAGAACCCACCTATGTTTCTCTTAAAGGTTGGTTTCTTTGCCCAGAAAGGCTGCCCAGCTTCTTTCTTACACTGGAATATTCCCAGAGAGAGTGTCTCCTGCCACAAGTATCTTTTCCTCTGAGTACCATATAGTTGTGCTGACTGCTTTTCCTTCCTAAAACAAAAAAAAATATCATTTGTCACATGACATGGCTCTCAGAGAGGAGGAAATGGAGAGGGAGGGATACATGGGTAACCAACGTGTAAGAAAAAGAAAACACCAATGAAAATTTTAAAGAGAGTTCAAGAATCTAAAGGGTATTAATAGGTTGCAAGGAGGAAAGAAAGGGGTTTTAGATGTGCAGAGTGATTCCTTCCACCTCTGCAACCTCAGGATCAGGACTTCGCTTGAGACCTCCAGTGCTGAGAGAGAAAACTTTTGGCTGCTCTGCCCATTTATCCACATGTCTGGCATCTGCATCTCTGTCTTCTGTACATCTCTGCTCAAGTATCATGTGCCTTCCCTTGGTCCATTTGTTACAGACTGCCCTCTCCTGTGTGTGGTCATGTCCAGCCTCTACATGTCTGTCCCCCCACATGTTCTTCCTCTTGGTTCTCTCTAGGGCATCATGTGGCTAGCCCTGACACCCACTCAATCCTCCTCCTGCTCTTGCTTCTCTGTCCCCATGCATCCTTGAACCATCTCCTGGTCCTTTCCCTTCAGAGTTGTGTGACCCCCTTCCTGCATCCCTCCTTCCCTTGCAGCCAGATCTGTGGGCAAATTCACATTATGGTCAAAATCACTCTACTTAGAGGTTTACCCAGTGGTCAAACACAAAGTGAGAACTGTGTGTAGTTGATTAAAAAAAAAAAACAGATGGCGTAACTGGAAAGCAATTTGGCAGAAATTTGGTAGGGAATCAACACCTCATATGGCATATCAAATTCAATTATAATGCAACACATGAATTGGATAAAATAAAATAGTAAAGTGATGATAACTAATGAAAATTGTAAACAAAAGATATAAATATAATCATTAATAATTATTCTAACTGAGACTGACAACTCACTAACTTATTCATTTAATAGTTATAGGGTAAGCTCCTCTCATGTGCTGGGCACATAGAAAGACAGGTGGCCTAATTAAGGAATCAACAAGCATTTCTTAAGTACCTCCTGCATAAGAGGCACAGTGCTAGGTTCTGGAGATGCAAACACTATTTAAGACACAGTCCCTAATCGTTGGAAGCTTATATTCTAATGAGACAGAAAATATGTAAAAGCATATAGAGAATAAACACCAAAAAGCAAAGTACAATGCAGTCTGGGAGTGAGACCACTAGTAGTTGGAATCAAGAGCAGCTTCATGGAATGGGTGCTTTTTAAATTGTTTCTGGATAGAAGAGAGGAATTCTGTGAGGCCTAAGCATAGAGGTTCAGCTTCAGAGTAGGAAGGGCTCAAAGTTCAAGTAGTGCTTTGCACCCATACTCACAGTATGACCACAGTCAAGTCCCCTAACCTCTTAGTGTCCCAAACCATTCTGTAAGATCACAAACACATTCAGATGGGTTGTCAATCTTACTGAGGAGGCAGAGAGATGAAAGAGTGCTTGACTGGGAACACATTGACTTGCCTTTGCCCAAGATTACAAAGCTAGTAAGGACCTGAGGAAGGATTTGAACTCAGATCTTCCTAACTCCAAGCCCAGTGCTTTGATCACTGAACCACCTAGATGACTGAACCACCTAGAACATGTTGCCAAGTCACTGTCCAGCAGGCTGCCTTGAAGCCAGGGAAGGATAAGAAAAGAGCTCATTCTCCATTCACTGAAGACCTACAAGTGCTCAGTCCCTTTTAAATTCACCATTCACCCTGAAGAAAAACTCCAGTTGCCTGACTTGAGTTAGGAGCTCTCCAAGTAGCTTTATGTTATGGTGGGTGCAAGGGTCTGGGAGCAAGACCTATCACCCCACAGAAAATGTAAACTACCTTTAATGTAAACAGCAAGAGAATCTCAACTATCCCATGGGGAAAACTGTACTTGACCATCACTGGCTTTTGGCCTTCTTTGTTTTCTTTCTATATAATACCTCACTTGGCCCACTGAGGGTGTGGGGATCTAGCACACTGTCTTCTTGCCACTATAGGACTGATCTCATGAGTAAATTCCCTTACACAATACATTTAGCCCCAGTAACCCTAATAAATAACATATATATATATATATATATATATATATACACATACATACATACACACACATATACACACACATATATACATATATATATATATTATATGCTGACTTGGTCTGCTTCTTTCTTTAAAATCAAATACTTCCCTTTATGGTATACCATAACAAATACCATACCTTTGATGGTTTATGATGTCCTTACAAGTTTGTACTGGAAATCTTCTTAGCATGAAGTTTAATTAGCGCAACCTGGCACCAAAATGGTAGAGAGAGGTTAAGGGACTTGCCCAGGGTCACACAACTTGTAAGTATCAGAGACAGGATTTGAACTCAGTTCTTCCTGAATCTAAGCACTAGAGACAGGGCTACACCTCAGCCTGTGAGACAGTAAGATCCCTTTTTGGGGCTTGACCAATGAGGCTTTAGAGACCACATTCCCTGACCCCAACATGTGAACATACATACATACACACACACACACACACACACACACACACACACACACACACACATACACACACACACACACACACCCCTGGGTTACCTTTAAAGTTCATTTCATTCACATTACCTCCATTCACATGTATACAATATATTCAGTCAACAAATACTGAGCATGTGTGGTGTGCATCATCTTATGTCTTGCATTTCTATAGGGTGTGTAATGCTAGGTGTGGAATAGCTTCCTGAAATACCTCAGATTCTAAGTGGGGACTCATGAATCAGCAGGCTAGTGGCAGGCCTGGGAGGTCTGGAGGTCCAGGTATAGTAGGCCAGCCACTAGCCCCCAAAGCTTCGAAGCAACAAGGCAGGAGCCAGACTCCTGACCCTCAGTTGAAGAAATTTAGGACAATGCCCCCTATAGTGCAAGAGCAAAGTGCAGCCTTAAAGTTACAACATAGGCTGGGAAATCAGCAAAAACAAACAAACAAAAGGACTGACCATATGCAGCTAAAGTGGCAACATGGAAGATCAAAACAGAAAGTAGGAAGAGGACAACAATGCCAAAACATCTACATGCGATGCCTCAGAGAGAAATACAAATTGGACTCAGGTCCCAGAAAACCTTTTGGAAGTACTCAAAAAAGATTTTTAAAAGATCATCCAAGAGAACCAGCAGAAAAATCGGCAGAAGAAATGAGAGGTATGCAAATAATGAAAAAAAGATCAGCAGCTTCATAAAGGAAGCACAAAAATGGACAAAGATGTACAAAAATCCACTGAAGAAAACATCTTTTTCAAAAGAACTTGCCAAATGAAAAAGGAAATACAAAAGCTAACTGAAGAAAACAATTCCTTAAAAATTAGAATTAAGCAAGAGAAAGCTAATTTAATGACTCTGAGACAACAAGAAGAAATCAAACAAACTCAAAAGAATTTAAAAATAGAAGAATATGAAAAGAAAACATCTCATTGGGAAAATGACTCACTGGGAAATAGATCCAGGAGAGATAATTTCAGAATTATTGGACTACTTGAAAACCATGGTCAAAAGAAGAACCTGAATAGCATCTTTGAAAAAATTATCAAGGAAAACAGTCCTAATATCCTAGAAACAGAGGGTAAAATAGACACAGAAAGAATCCACCAGTTTCCCCCTGAAACATTCCAAAATGAAAACTGCCAGGAATGTTACAGCAAAATTTCAGAACTCTTAGGTCAAGAAGAAAAGCAATGCAGAAAGAAACAATTCAAACACTGATGAATCACAGCAAGGATTACACAATATTTGGCAGTTTCTACAATTGAGAATCAGAGAGGTTGGAATATGATATTCTGGAAGGTAAAAGAGCTTGGATTACAAACAAGAATCTACTAGTGAAACTAAACATAACTTTTCATGGGGGAAAATGAACATTCAGCGAAATAGGAGACATTCAGACATTCCTACTGAAAGAAAAACAGAGCTAAACAGAAAACCAGATTTTCAAATATAAGACTCAAGAGAGGCATAAAAAGGTAAAAATAAAGGCAAAAATATAAGTTATTCAACAGGGTTAAAATGTTTACATCCCTACAGGGAAGATGATACCTGAAAATCTTAAGAACTGTATCTCTATTAAGGCATTTACAAAGAGTGTACATAGAGAGAAAGTGTGGGTATAAATTGACATTTTACAGGATGATACAAAAAATTAAGAGGTGAGAAGAAAGGTTGAGCTGGGGAAAAAGGGAAGGGAGAGGAAGAATGGAATACATTATATCACATTTAAAAGTACAAAAGACATATGACAATGCAGTGAAAGAAAGGAGGGAGTGAGCCTTGAACCTGACACTTAATAGATTTGATTCAAAGAGGAAAAAAACATACACATTCAGTTGGGCATAGATTTCTGGGCATAGAAATCAATCCTACACTATAGGGAAGTAGGAGAGGGGGACAAGAAAACATGGGTGGCTGACAGAAGAGAGGGAAAATTGATGGATGGGGTAGTCAGAAGCAAAACACAAGTGATGAGGGACAGGGTGAAGGGAAAGAAAGAAAAAAGTATAAACAGGAGAAAAACAGGATAGATTCATTTCCACGGTTAGTCATCATAACTGTAAATGTGAATGGGATAAACTGTCCCATAAAATGGAAATAGATAACAGAGTGGATCACAACCTAGAATCATACAATATATTGTTTACAAGAAATCCATCTAATGCAGAGATACACACACAATAAAAGTAAAAGGCTGGAACAGAATATATTATGCTTCAGCTGAAGTGAAAAAAAGCAGGGGCAGCAATCACAATCTTAGACAAAACAAAATTAAAAATAAATCTACTTAAAATAGACAAAGAAAGTACATTTTGGTAAAAGCTACCATAGACAATGAAGTAATATCGATACTAAACATATATGTACCACATACCATAGTATCCATATTTCTAAAGAAGAAATTAAATGAGTTATAGGAGAAAACTGACAGTAAAACTATATTAGTGGGGGACCTCAACTTTCCCCTCTCAAAACCAGACAAATCTAACCACAAAATAAATAAGAGAGAACTTAAAGAGATGATTAGAATATTAGAAAAGTTAGATATGATAGACCTCTGGAGAAAGGTGAATGGGGATAAAACAGAATGTACCTATTTCTTAGTGGTACATGGCACCTACACAAAATCTTACCATGTATCCTAATACATGAAGAGAAACTTGCAGCAATACTTAGGAACTACTTTGCCTATCAACTTATCAATAAATCTGAAGTCTAAGCAAAATGGATGAATATTTTCAAAAATATAGGCTGTCTAGAATAACAGAAAAGGAAACAGAATACTTAACCATATTTTAGAAAAAGAAATTGAACAAGTCATCAATGCACTCCTGAAGAAAAAATTCTCAGGGTGAGATGGATTCACAAGTTAATGCTGTAAAAAGCACATAGCAGAGAACAAAAGAAAACTTTCAAAGACACAAAAAGACAGATGGCAACATGTAATATTTGTTATATAGACTTTCTTGAAATGGAACTTTATTGCTATATATTTTGAATTCATTTTTACCTTCTGCTGTGCACTTGACATGCTCCCCCCGCCATTTTGTATTTAAATTCACAATGTTTCTTTTTCTTTTCTTTATCATGTATTTCAGTAAAAAATAAAATAAAAAAAATACATTAAAACTAAAAAAAGAACAAATGAATAATACCCAACATTTAAAGAACAATTAATTTCAATACTTTATAAACTATTTGGGAAAATAGGGAAAGAAGAGTCCTGCCAAATTCTTTTTAAGACAAAAATATGGTGCTGATACCTAAATGCAAAAGAGCCAAGATAGAGAAGGAAAACTACAGACCAATTTCCCTAATGAATATTGATGTCAAAATGTCAAATAAAGTACTAGCAAGGAGAATACAGCAATATATCAGTAGGATCACACACTGCGACCAGGTGGGATTTATTTATATGAGGAATGCAGGGTTGGACAAATATTAGAAAAACTATCAGCATAAGTGAACATATAAATAATAAAACCAAAAGAAATCATATTGGTTATCTCAAGAGATGCAGAATAGGCTTTTGAGAAAATATAACACCCATTCTTCGGAAAAACACTAGGGAGCACAGGAATAAATGGAGCTTTTGCTTAAATTACAAGTAGAATCTCTCAAAAAACCACTAGAAGGAATTAACCATAATGAGAATGAGCTAGAAGCTTTCCCAATCAGATTGGGGTGAAACAAGGCTGTAAATGATCACCACTGTTATTCAATATTGTACTGGAAATATTAGCTCTAGCAATAAGAGAAGAAAAAGAAACTGAAGGAATTAGTATAGGCAGTGAGGAAACAAAAATATCATTCTTTACAGATGATATGATGGTATACTTAGAGAATCCACTAAAAAAATTAGTTGAGATCATAAACAACTTTAGCACAGTTGCAGGATATAAAATAAAACAATATAAATCATCAGTTTTTACACACACACACACACACACACACACACACACACACACCAAAGCCCAGTAGTACAAGATAGAAAGAGAAATTCCATTTAAAATAACTAGACAAAATAAAATACTTAGGAGTCTACCTGCCAAGATAAACCGAGGAACTATATGAACACAATTATAAAACACTTTTCACACAGTCATATCCAAACAATTAGAAAAATATTGGCTGCCCATGTAGTAAGCTAAGCCAGTATCATAAAGATGCCAGTTTTACCTAAATTACTTATTCAGTGCCATACCAATCAAACTACCAAAAATATTTTACACAGCTAGAAAAAAAATCACAGTATTTATCTAGAAGAACAAAAGATCAAGAATAGCAAGAAAATTAATGAAAACAATTGTGAAGGAAGGTGGCCTAGCCATACCAGATATCAGACTGTATTATAAAGTGGTAATCATGAGAATTATCTGTTACAGGCTAAGAAATAGAGTGATGCATTGGAATGGATTAGGTATACCCTAAGACCCAGTAGTAAATAACCATAATAATCTAGTGTTTGGTAAACCCAAAGATCCCTGCTTTTTGGACAAGAACTCACTATTTACAAAAACTGCTGTGAAAAAAATGAATAACTACGTATAGACCAAGATCTTGTACTGTTTGCCCATATGGTATACCCTTGACTCAGAGGAATATTAATTTTGACCACGTTTATTTTGCAGGATATCTTGGAGTATATGAGTTAGATTTTTTTGTTCTCTTCCCTACTTATTCTATTTTTTAAAAAATTGAAACAATTAACTCTTCTGTCCCAAGTAGTTTTATTTATGTTTCCTTTAAAGAGAGCTCTACAAAACCAGGCTTTGATAAAGTCCATTGGGATTGAAATGGAGCTACTTAATTATGCCTTGAACCCAAATCACTCTGGCTCTCACTGATTGGCCAATAATAGGTCCTGGACTAAGTCTTGCTTGGTTATTGTTTGGGTTCTGATGGCTCAGAGTCAGTGACAACTGTTTCCTTTCTGGCCAGAAACCCTGAGGTTATTTCCCTCCTAAATCGATTTTTTGAGTAGGCAAACTAGGGCGTCTTTTGCCTCATTTCTTACCTAGCCTTAAATCACTGAATGTGTATTGTCTCAGATAAACTGAGACCTGTGAAAGATCTTAGCTTCCAAAGGCCTAGGTCTCCCACTGCATCTGGGGTTATCTTCAGTCATTTTGACTCTGGAGGACAGAGTGAGGTTGGTGACTCTGAATAGCCCTGAATCACTTAAGTCTAATTCACTAGAAAGTCAAGACAACATCCTTCTGAGCAAAGGAATGAACAGCAACATAAACAACCAAGTAAGGTCAAAATGGGTAAATTATTTAGATAGGAAGAATGGTATCATAAGCAAATTAGGAGAGTAAGGAATGGTTTTTACCTGTCAGATCTACAGAGAAGGGAATACTTTTGACCAAATAAGAGATAGAAAACATTACAAGATATGGAATGGATGATTTTAATTGTATTAAATTAATTTTTTTGTACAAACAAAACCAATGCAACCAAGATTAGAAGGAAAGCAGAAAGTTGGAAATAATTCTTACAAGCATCTTTAATAAAGGACTCATTTCCCAAATATATTGAGAACTGCATCAACTTTATAGGAATACAAGTTATTCCCCAGCTGATTAATGGTTAAAGGATAGGAATAGGCAGTTTTCAGATGAAGAAACCAAAGCTAACTACAGTCATAAGAAAAAAATTGCTCTAAATCATTACCGATTAGAGAAATGCAAAGTAAGACAATGCTGAGGTACCATCTCACACCCATTAGCTTGGTTAATATGACCAAAAAGGAAAATAATAAATATTGGAGAGGATGTGGAAAAATTAGGACACTAATGCACTATTCCTGGAGATGTGATTGAGCCAATCATTCTGGAGAGCAATTTGGAACTATCCCCAAAGGGCTATCACAAACTCTGCATACCCTTTGATATAGTAATACCACTCGTAAGACTATATCCCAAAGAGATTAAAAAAAAAAGGGACATATTTGCACAAAAATATTTGTAATGGTTCCTTTTTATGGTGGCAAAGAATTGGAAATTGAGGAGATGACCACCAATTAGGGAATGACTGAATAAGTTATCATATATGATTGTAAGGAAATACTACTGTTTTATAAGAAATGATGCACACAGATTTCAGAAAAACCTAGAAAATCTCATATGAACTGATGCAAAATCATCTAAGCAGAACCAAGAGAACATTGTACACAGTAACAGCAATACTATAAAACAATCAACTGTGAATGACAACTATTCTCAGCATTACAATGACCCAAGGCAATTCCAAAGGACTCATGATGAAAAAATGCTATCTATCTACAAAGAAACAACTGATGCATTCCCAATGCAGATCAAAGTATATTCTTTTTCACTTTCTGTATTTTTTCATGTTTCTTTTTCCTTAGAGTCTATGTATTCCTTCATAACACCACAAATATGGTAATACGATTTGCATATTATAATTGCTTACTATCTTAGGGAAGGAAGAAGTGAGGGAGAAAGAAAGAAAATTTGGAAATCAAATTTTTTAAAAGGTTAAAAACTGTCTTTACATGTAACTAGGGGAAATAAAATATTACTTTAAAATCCATATGTCGTCCTCAGATTTCCCCATCGTCCTTGGTTCATATAATTTGCATAAAACTTGAAAGTTAGAAGGGACCACAGCAGCCATCCCATCCAATCCACACATGAAAAGAATCTCCAGTCTAAGAGACAAATGGTCATTCAGCTTATCCTTGAATACCCCAAGGAAGGGGAATCCATCATCTCTTCAAGGCACTTTTAGAGAATTCTCATTTTTAGAAAGTTTTTTTTCCTGATGTCAGGTCAAAATTTCCCTCTATATAATTTCCAGCTGGTTGCTCATGGTTTTGACCTCTGCAGCCAAGAAAAACAAGTCTAATCCTTGATCCAGATAACAGACTTTTGATTTTTGATACATGATGGTCCAAATTTCTCTGAAATTCTTCATTTATGGGAGCTAAGATGGCAGAAAGGAAGCAGTAGCTTTTCCAAGCTCCTCCAAGAATTCTGTCGCTAAAAGCTAAAAAGTAGATTTGAAGAGATTTAAAAGTGACAGAACACATTGGAAGACAGAACGTGGCAGATTCCCAGCCCAGGAAAATGCCTACTCAGGTCTGGGCAGGGAGAATGTGGAGCACACAGGAGCTGTACCAGCACGGATCTGAGAGCAGAGTACAGCAGACTGAGAAGAAGCCCCAGCCAGCCAGCAGACTCACCCAGCCGGAGGGGTTTGCAGCGGTCTCACCACAGGACAGAGGATCGTCAGAGCTGGGTAAGAGAAAAAGCAGGGCCTGCAGCAGAGTCAGCAGCTTCTCCTTGGGATACCAGCTTGTAGCCAGGATGTTTAAAAATTACATACCCAAACTTCCAGAAGTCAAGACGGAGGAATAAAATTTATTTGCTCTGATCCCCTCTCCCTCACCCAGAAAAGTCCAGAGTTCAAGGCCCAACCTAGAGTAAAACCCTGAAGTAGTGGAAACAGCCTCAGGCTTGGGTGTCATTGAGGAAAGGGGAAGGCAGACAGTATGGAGTCTAAGCCCAGGAGGGTGGAGCCAGCAAGCCTTAACAACAAAAGCCCAGGTGTGCTTTAGCACCACCTGGCCAATCAGCAAACTGCAGCCCTGCCTTGCCCTTCTGCTGGCATTCTGCTACTGAGCCTGCAGGAGCTGCAGCCCAGAGACACAGAGGTGGAAACCTGAAGGAGCCAGACCATCCCTCCCCCATAGGTTACTCTGTAAGCCTCAGGGTAACTCAGGAAACACTGAGAGTCCTGACCCTAGCCTCCATCCACACACTCAGTCACTATAGCTCACTAAGTGAACAACCAAACCCGTACCCCCTAGCCTGAGAAGCTCAATACTTTTGCACCCCAGAAGCAAATAGCCACTCTAAAAATCCAGGACATAGGCAACCACAATGCGGAAGAAGGAAACTGCAAAGGCTATGATCATGAAATCTTTTTATACTGAGCAAGAACAACCAAATTTAGAAGGCAACACAGACTCTATACTCACACTAGAGACCACAGAAGAAAATGTGAATTGGTCTCAAGCCCAAAAAGCATTCTTGGAGGACCTCAAGAGGGACTTTAAAAATGAAATTAGAGAAGTAAGAGATAAATTTAAATCTACAGTGACCAAATCAGAAAAAAAATTTTCACTGAAGAAAACAAATCTTTAAAAAGTAAAATTGGAGAACTAGGATGGGAGGTCCAAAATCTAACTGGAGAAAATACCTCCCTAAAAATGAAAACTTGAACATATGGAAAAGGAGCTTCAAAAACTAATTGAGGAAAATAATTCACTAAAAATTAGAATCAGTCAAATTGAAGCTAAGGACTTTATGATGCAGCAAGAGTCAGTCAAACAAAACATAAAGATTGAAAAATTAGAAGAAAGTACAAAATATCTCACTGGAAAAACAACTGACCTAGAAAACAAATCCAGGAGAGATAAGCTAAGAATTATCGGCCTACCAAAAAGCCATGATGAAAAAAGCAGTCTGGACAGCATTTTTCAAGAGACTGTCAAAGAAAACTGTCCTGAGGTCCTAGAATCAGAAGGTAAAATCGTTATTGAAAGAATTCACAGATCTCCTCCTGAAAGAGATCCCAAATTAAAAACTCAAAGAAATATAGCAGCCAAATTCCAGAGCTACAAGGTCAAGGAGAAAATACTGAATGCAGCCAAAAAGAAACAATTCAAATATCGTGAAATTACAGTCAGGATTACACACGACTTAGCAGCTGCTACATTAAAAGATCAGAGAGATTGGAATGTGATGTTTCATAAAGCAAAAGAGCTAGGACTGCAACCAAGGATCAACTACCCGGCAAGACTGAGCATAATCTTTCAGGCAAGGAGAAAGTCATTTAATGAAATAAAGGACTTCCATAGTTTCCTCATGAAAAAGCCAGAGCTCAATGGAAAATTTGATATCCACTTACAAGACCCAAGAAAGACATAAAAAGGTAAACAAGGAAAAAACACACACACATACACACACACACACACACACACACACACACAAATGCTCACACATGCACATAACTTGGGATTCAACAACAGCAAACTGTTTACATCTCTATATGAGAAGCAGATACCTGTCAATATTGAAATCTGTATACATATTGCGACATTTAAAAGGGATGTACACAGACAGAGGGTGTGGGAATAAGTGAACTAATCTGAAGATTTAAAAACAAACCCTATTAGGGGAATAAAGAGACTGTAATGAGAGAAAAGGAAAGGCTGAGGCAGAAAATGGTAAATTATGTCACAAGAAGAGGCATAAAAACATACTAAAGTGGAGGGGAGGGAAGGAAGCAGATGAGCATCATTTGATTGTTACTGTCATTGGCTCTGATTCAAAGAGGGATCAATACAAACAGTTAAGTTTAGATTCTAACATGAAAAAAACATAAAAACTCATAACAATAGAGGGAAAAGAGGGAGTGAGAGGAGCACTGTATGAATTTTACTAACATTGGTTTGGGTTCAAGGAGGGAATAACATACTCTGTTAAGAATAAAAATCTATTGTGCCCTACAGGCACTAGGAGGGATAAGGGGGGAGGGGTGTAAGAAGGGGGAGAGTGGTCAGAAGGGAAGGAAAGAGTAGCAAGGCGAAAGGGAACGTAAAGAGGAGGGAACACTGGGAAGGAATACTGAGGGAGGTGGTGGTCAAAAGGAAAACTCTTAAGGAGGGGAAGGGAAAATGAAGATACAAAGATATAAACAGGGGAGGGAATAAGATGGAGGGAAAGTCACAGATAGTAATCATAACTGTGAATGTGAATGGGATGAACTCTCTCATAAAACAGAGGTGGATAGCAGAATGGATTAAAAACCACAATCCTACAATATGATGTCTACAAGAAACACATTTGAAACAAGGGGATAATCACAGGGTAAAGGTAAAAGGATGGAGTAGAATATATTATGCTTCAGCTGAAGTAAAAAAAAGCAAGGGTAGCAATCCTTATCTCAGATAAAGCAAAAGCAAAAATAGATCTAATTAAAAGAGATAAGGAAGGAAATTACACTCTGCTAAAAGGCACCATCGAGAATGAAGCAATATCATTACTTAACATATATGCAACAAGCAGTATAGCATCCAAATCCCTAGAAGAACAGTCAAGGGAATTAGAGGAAGAAATAGACAGGAAAACAATACTAGTGGGGGACCTCAATCTCCCCCTCTCTGAACTTGATAAATCTAACCTCAAAATGAACAAGAAAGAAGTTAAGGAGGCAAATAGAATTTTAGAGAGGCTAGACATGATAGATCTCTGGAGAAAACTGAACGGGTATAAAAAGGAATATATCTTCTTCTCAGCGGTACACGGCACATACACAAAAATCAACCATGTACTGGGGCATAAAAATCTCACAATTCAGTGCAGAAAGGCAGAAATATTAAATGCATCATTCTCTGATCATGATGCAATAAAAATTATATGCAATAAAGGGCCATGGAAAGATAGCCAAAAAATTAATAGGAAACTAAATAATAAATAAATTATTATTAAGTAACTAAATAATAATAAACTAAAGAATGAGTGAGTAAAACAAGAAATTATACAAATAATCAGTAACATCATTCAAGAGAATGACAATAATGAGACATCATACCAAAAATTGTGGGATGCAGCAAAAGAAGTTTTTAGGGGGACTTTTATACCCCTGAATACATACACGAAAAAATTAAAGAAAATAGAGGTCAATGAATTGGGCACACAATTGAAAAAGCTAGAAAAAGAACAAATTGAAAATCCCCAATTAAATACTAAATTAGAAACAATGAAAACCAAAGGAGAGATTAATAAAATTGAAAGTAAGAAAACTATTGAACTTATAAATAAAACTAAGAGTTGGTTTTATGAAAAAACCAAAAAAATTGAGAGACCCTTAGTCAATAGGATAAAAAAAAAAAGAAAGAAAGAAGACCAAATTTCGAGTTTGAAAAATGAAAAGGGTGAATGCACCTTCAGTGAAGAGGAAATTAAAACAATAATTAGGAATCATTTTGCCCAACTGTATGCACATAAATTTGACAATCTTAATGAAATGGATGAATATTTACAAAAATATAAATTGCCCAGATTAACTGAAGAGGAAGTAAATTACTTAAATAACCCCATCTCAGAAAGAGAAATTGAACAGAGAACTCCCTAGGAAAAAATCCCCAGGACCAGATGGATTTACTAATGAATTCTGTCGAACATTTAAAGATCAATTGATCCCAATACTCTACAAACTATCTGGGAAATTTGGTGAAGAAGGAGTCCTACCAAATTCTTCTTATGACACAAATATTGTACTGATACCTAAATCAGGGACAGACAAAGTGGAGAAAGAAAATTATAGAGCAATCTCCCTCATGAATATAGATGCAAAAATTTTAAATAAAAATATTAGCAAACTTATCACAAGAATAATACATTTTGATCAGGTTGGTTTTATTCCAGGAATGCAAGGATGGTTCAGTATAAGGAAAACCATAAGAATCATTGATCATATCAACAATAAAACTAGCAGAAACCATATGATTATCTCAATAGATGCAGAAAAA
This sequence comes from Pseudochirops cupreus, assembly GCA_028627135.1. Taxonomy (NCBI): domain Eukaryota; kingdom Metazoa; phylum Chordata; class Mammalia; order Diprotodontia; family Pseudocheiridae; genus Pseudochirops; species Pseudochirops cupreus. The sequence goes on from CM053582.1 coordinate 364,894, forward strand.
GCCTTTGACAAAATACAACATCCATTCCTATTAAAAACACTAGAAAGTATAGGAATAAATGGAGTTTTCCTTAGAATAATAGGTAGCATCTACTTAAAGCCATCAGCAAGTATTATATGCAATGGGGATAAACTAGAAGCATTTTCAATAAGATCAGAGGTGAAACAAGGATGTCCACTATCACTCTTCTTATTCAATCTGGTACTAGAAATGTTAGCAGTAGCAATTAGAGAAGAAAAGGAAATCAAAGGAATCAAATTAGGTAAAGAAGAGACTAAGATATCACTCTTTGCAGATGATATGATGATATACTTGGAGAATCTGAGAAAATCAATTAAAAAACTTCTTGAGACAATCAATAAATTTAGTAAAGTTGCAGGATATAAAATAAATCCACATAAATTCTCAGCATTCTTATATATTTCCAATGTAGTCCAACAGCAAGAGATAGTAAGAGAAACCCCATTTAAAGTTACTGTAAACATTATAATACATTTGGGAATCTACATGCCAAAACAAACCCAGTATCTTTATGAAAATAACTACAAAACACTTTTCACACAAATAGAATCAGATCTAATTATTTGGAAAAACATCAATTGCTTGTGGCTGGGTCGAGCTAAAATAATAAAAATGACAATTTTACCTAAATTAAATTACATATTTAATGCCATACCATTCAATCTACCAAAAATTACTTTATAGAACTAGAAAAAATAGTGACAAAATTCATTTGGAAGAACAAAAGTGTAGAACATAAGGGCGATTAATGAAAAGAAATGCTAGGGAAGGTGGGCTAGCCATACCAGATTTTAATCTGTATTATAAAGCAGCAGTCATCAAAACTGCTTGGTACTGGCTAAGGAATAGAGTTGTAGATCAATGGAATAGACTGGGTACAAAAGATTTAGTAGTCAACAATTACAGTAACATACTGTTTGATAAGCCCAAAGACCCCAGTTTTGGGGATAAGAACTTACTATTTGACAAAAACTGCTGGGAAAA
>CM053582.1:366398-382862 GCA_028627135.1 Pseudochirops cupreus
AAAAAAAAAAAAGAAATTAGAAATCAGCCAAGTAAAACTTCATGGACTTGAGATAGGAGTCAAGAAGTTGGCCTAGAGGAATTTGTCATTATGCCCCATGCCCCTCCCTGCTTACCATACCTACAGATGTAATCACAACCCCCCCTTGTCTTAGCAACAGCTTGCTTGCATCTATATGGTAACCTGCTTAGTAAATCCGGAAACCTAGAAAAACGTATAAAAGGTTCTTCACCCCCAATTAAAGCTCCTTAAAAACGTTTAATTCGGACTCTGTGGTCACTTTGTTAAGACTCGTCCTTTCAAGACCATCTGGGTCCAGTGGCCAGATGGGCATCGGGACCACTGGAGATGGGGGGGGGGGCCGGCCCTGGGGTTCCAGGCCAGAACCCAAAGGCTGCCGTTTGCGTCCCCGGGAGCTATCGGGGCGAACAAATACCCACGGGAGAGGCACGGCCGGACCTCAGGAGGCCGGTCCAGCAGAGCAGAGCCCCCGGGTGTGAGGCGCGCTCCTCCACAGAGATCCGGCCCGCAGAGCCCAGACATCTCGCGAGGTTTCGGGGGTCAAAGCGAGAAGCGGCGTCTGCCCCCAGCAAGTTCCCGTCCGAGGCAGCGCCAGGGTCCAGACCCAGAGGAGTCCGCAGAGGTCGCTACACTGCTAAGACGTCTGCTTAGGGAATTGGGGCAGCGGGGGGCGGGGCGGCGGCGCCACCGCACTGCACGCCGGGACTCGTAGTGGGGACTCGCTCCTCTCAGTGCCTCCAATGGGCGTGGACTACCCCCCGCTGCAGCCAATAGGCGCGCGTCTGCTGGGCCCCGGCCCCGCCTCCCTGCTTCGCTTGCGCTTCCCTCCCCGCAGAGGGCTTGTAGACGGCGGCGGCTCCCCAGGCGGCTCCTTAGGCGGCTCCTGAGGAGGAGGGAGGAGGAGGGAGGCACGGGCAGGTGAGGCTGCGGCCGCGGGCGCCTCTTCCCGGGTCACCAGCGGGCGCGGCCTGTCCCTCCCTCCGCGGGAGGCCCGCCCCGGGGGCGGAGACGCGTCTTCCCAGGGGCCGGGCCTCGCCTCCGCAGCCTCCTCCCGCTGCCCGACCGCGACGCTCGAGAGGGGCCGGGAAACTGAGGCAGGCCCCTGCGCCCTCGGTCTCCCCGCCTGTAAAACGAAGGGGTCCGGCTGATCTCCGAGTGTGGACTCGCGCCCCGTCCCCCTCAGAATGGGCCCGTTTTACAGACGGGATGCTGAGAGGCGGGTTCCTTGGGGGGTGGGGGTGGGGGTGGATGGAGTGCTGATGCTGGAGGGCGCAAGGCACCCGTCCTGCAGCTGTGGTCAGTGCGGGTGGTCGCCGACTGGGCGTGGTCAGTGGGCGTGGCAGCTGCGCGGTCAGCGGGGGACCGTTCAGTGAGTGAATGAATGAGTGACCACACCAAGGCGGCTCTTCCGGTCAGGCCCTTGTGGGCTCCAGCCTCAGACCACTGGTGCCAGGAGTGATCCGTCGCAGGGCAGGTCACTGATGCCCAGGGGAGCTTGACCCGAGGACGACCAGTGCCCGCAGGGTTGCCGTCTTTTCTTTTTCTTTATTTTTTTTTTTTTGGCGGGCAGTGGGGCCTAAGTGACTTGCCCAAGGTCACACAGCTAGTGTTCCGTGTCTGAGGCTGCATTTGAACTCAGGTCCTCCTGACTCCAAGGCCGGGGCTCTATTCACTGTGCCACCTACAGTCCCCGCAGGGGGACTTTCAATCTACATCTGGTGATCAGAGAACAAAAAAACCACAAGTTCACAGACCCCCCCCCCAATTCTTGCCCTGTACCCCATGAATTCCTTTTCTGCATAAAGTGTTGGAGGTTGTTGTTACTGCCACTTTATGACCTAGACTTCAATTGACTTTAAACCGCCTCCCAGGTTCATGGATTTAGGGCTGGAAGGGATCTCCGGCCCTTTCACAGATGAGGAAACCCGAGCTACAGAGCAGTGAGTGACTGGCCCAGGGTCACACAGCTAGTAAGGGAGGTGAATTTGAATGCAGGACTTCCTGACCCCAAGTCCAGTGCCCTCCTTCTCTATGATGCCATGCAGGAGGGGTGGGAAGCACAAGTTGCAAGCCAGGACATCACCCACCTGACTCCCGCAGGTTACTCTGGGCGCCTTTGTGCTCTCTTTGGTATTTACTTCTGTTCAGAGGCACCCCGGATTTAGCACTTTCAGGGATCCCAGAGGTCGTCTAGGCCAAACTGCTCTTCCAGTCTCAGGTTCAGGGATTGGCCCATGTTCACACTGCATATGTTGGGGCTGGAATTTGAACCCAGATCCTTTGATTCTCCCCTGTGCCACATCTACAAAGCAGTGCTCTTCCGCAGCCCCCTTACTCTGGATGAGTTGAAGCTCTTCTTGTTTCTTGTTAAGAGTGTCTTCGATTGCTACTTCCTCCCTCTCCTTTGCTTAACCTGGCTGGCAAGCCTTGGTCACAACCCTCACTCTTTCTTGGAATGCCATCAGATGTCTGGTGAGAGGGTGGCCTCATTTGGGGGATGAGGGGCTCGTAAGTGCAGGGGCATGTGGCTTGGGTCCAGGTTTGTTGCAGAACACGTTGTGAGGAGAGATGGAGTAGTGGGAAACCTTGACCTGAAGGAGGAAGTCCCTCCGCTCTCACTTCCTGCATCCCATCCCTTCTAGTAAAGGGGGGGCCCTGCGTGGGGAAGGTGGCGAGTTTAGGGTCCGAGGGAGAGTTTTAGAATATTTGCCAGCTGCTCTTGTACATGGATGGATGGTTCCAAACAAGGGTCTGTACTGGGAGTCCAGTGGCTGGGGACCAGGCACCCCCTCTGCGCTCGAGGTGCGTGCAGGGTGGCCAACAGTGGTTCAGAAGCAAGACCACAAGTGGCTTGATGATCTTCGGACAAGGTTTGCATGCTGTGGGGTTGTTTTGGTTTTGGGAGGAGTGGGAGAGAAGCCTCTGAATATGGATGAAGCTTCTTAATTCAAGCCAAGTGAAGGTCTTTCCTTGTAGAAGGGGCATTTTCTTGTAAGGACAATTTTTTTTTTTCTAACCACGAATTAAAAGAAATCTTTGTTTTATTTTTTTTTGCACCAGTCATTTAATACCTTTCACAGTTCACCCCACCCCCACACCTGAAAGCCCCACCCGTGAACTCTATTTTGTTTTTTAAAAAACGAAGCAAAGCAGACCAGCACGTTGGCAGGGACGGCAAGCTGCCACAGTCCATGCTGACAAAGCCTCGCCTCTCTTCTGTCAGGACTTTGATGGAGGCGAGATGGGGGTATTGCCTGGAATCCAAATTGTGATGTCATTCAGAGATGTTATTGGAGTGATCGATTACTTTGGGTACACTCTCTCAGTGTGAATACCCCCACTTTTCTCTCTCCCTCCCCCTCGGCCTTTGGGAGTGCTCCTCATAGGTCACCTGTGTCTTTATCTCATGTCATAAGCTCAAGGCTCCATTGTAGTGTTTCCCTCCCCCCCAGAATTAATGCCTCTGGGGGTGCTGATCGCCTGTTTCTCTGCAGGGCTAGGGATTGCTCTCCCGATATGCCCTTCCCTCTAACATCCCCCACCCCACCCCTTATCCCTTTCCCCTCTCTGCTTTTCTGTAGGGCAAGAGAAATTTCTACATCCAATTGAGTGTGTGTGTTATTCCTTCTTTGAGCCAATTTTGATGAGAGTAGAGTTCACTCACACACCCTTCACCCTTCACCTCCCCCCATTCCCTCCACTATAAAAGCTTTGTCTTGCTGCTCTCCCATTCTTTCTCCCAGTACATTCCTCTCTCACCTCTCAATTTTATTTTTTAGATATCCCTTCATTTTCAATGCACACCTGTGCCCTCTGTCTATATATACTCCTCCTAACTACCCGGATAATGAGAAAGATCTTATGAGTTACAAATATCATCTTCCCATCTAGGAATGTAAACAGTTTAACCTTATTCAGTCTTTTGTGGTATTCTTTTCCTGTTTACCTTTTTATGCTTCTCTTGAGCCTTGGATTTGGAAGTCAAATGTTCTATTCAGCCCTGGTCTTTTCATCAGGAATGCTTGAAATTTCTCTCTCATTGAATCAGGGTTTTCGCCTGAAGGATTATACTCAGTTTTGCTGAGTAGGTGATTCTTGGTTTTAATCCCAGCTCTTTTGCCCTCCAGAATATCATCTTCCAAGCCCTCCTCTCTTTTAATGTAAAAGTTGCTAAGTCGAGTGTTTTCGTGACTGTGGCTCCACCATACTTGAATTATTTCTTTCTGTCTGCTTGCAATATTTTCTCCTGACCTGGGAGCTCTGGAATTTGGCTATGATATTCCTGGGAGTTTTCGTTTTGGGATCTCTTTCAGGAGGTGATTGGTGGATTCTTTCAATTTCTGTTTTCCCCTCTGGTTCTAGAATCCTGAGGCAGTTTTCCTTGATGATTTCTTGAAAGATGGTGTCTATGCTCTTCTTTTGATCGTCACTTTCAGGTAGTTCAATAATTTTCAGATTATCTCCCCTGGATCTATTTTCCAGGTCACTTGTTGTTACAATGAGATATTTCACATTGTCTTCTATTTTTCATTCTTTTGGTTTTCTTTTATTGCTTCTTGATTTCTCACAAAGTCATTAGCTTCTAACTGCTCAGTTCTAAGTTTTAAAGAATTATTATCTTCAGTTACATTTTGTACCTCTTTTTCCCTGTGCCTAATTCTACTTTGTTTGTTTTTTTTTTGGAGGGGGGAAGTCAAGGCAATTGGGGGTAAGTGACTTGCCTAAGGTCACACAGCTAGTAAGTGTGTCAAGTGTGTGAGGCCGGATTTGAACTCAGGTCCTTCTGACTCCAGGGCCAGTACTCTATTCACTGCAGCACCTAGCCGCCCCCAATTCTACTTTTTTAAGATTTTTTTTTCCTTGAGTGAATTTTTGTGCCGCTTTTGCCATTTTACCTAGTTTGTTTTTCAATGTGTTATTTTCTTCAGTATTTTTTGGGTCTCCTTTAGCAACCTGTTGCTTCATTTTTCATGATTTTCTTGCAGGACTCTCATTTCTCTTCTCAATTTTTCCTCTACTTCTCTGACTTGATTTTCAGAATCCTTTTTGAGCTCTCCCCTGACCTGAGACCAATTCATATTTTTCTTGGAGGCTTTGGATGTAGGAGCTTTGACTTTGTTGTCTTCTGGTTCTCTGTTCTGATCATCAAAGTAAGATTCTGTAGTCTGAGGTTTTTTCACTGTTTGCTCATCTTCCTTGCCAAATACTTGACTTCCTAACTCTTTGTCAAGGTGGGGCTCTGTTTCCAGTGTGGGGGGTGGGTGGGTGGGTGGGTGTACTGTCCCAGGCTTCAGGGGTTTTGTATCAGCCACACCATCCCCCATTGTCTGTGGTCCCAGAGCTCAGGAAGCAGCCACTGCTGCCTGCCCCTCGCCCCGCCTGGGGTTGGGGTTGGAGCTGGACCCCAGCCAGACCATGCTCCTCTTTAACCCAGGTCCCACAGAGTTTTCCCACTGACCATCTGTGCTGTCTTTGGGTTTGTGGGTTAAGAAACCCAGAAACCACCACAGCTGCCAGTGATTCAGTTGCATTGAGGCCTGCTGTGGCCCCGTGTCTGCCAGTGTGGCCTGTGCTGAACCGAGCTCCGCTCCCAGCCTGGTGTGATCGACCCATCTTCTTGGCCTTCCAGACTATCTTGGGCTGGAGATGTGCTTCACTCTGTCGTTTTGTGGGTTCCGTAGCTCTAGAGAGCTCCAGCTTTGTCAGTCACCCCTAAATGGTGTTCTCTTATTATCCTCTGCACTAAAACATTCCCCTCTGTCCCATTTTCTGCTGTCCCGCTTCCCTCTGTCCGATTTCCTGCTGTCCCACTTCCCTCTGTCCCATTTCCTGCTGTCCCATTTTCCTCTGTCCCATTTCCTGCTGTCCCGCTTCCCTCTGTCCCACTTCCTGCTGTCCAGCTTCCCTCCATCTCACTCCCCTCTGCTCTCCATTGCCTGCTGTCCAGCTTCCCTCTGTCCCATTTCCTGTTGTCCAGCTTCTCTCTGTCCCATGTCCTGTTGTGCAGATTCCCTCTGTCCCATTTCCTGCTGTCTCACTTCTCTCTGTCCCATTTCTTGCTGTCCAGCTGCCCTCTGTCTCACTCCCCTCTGCTCTCCCATTTCTGGCTGTCCTGCTTCCCTGTGTCCCATTTCCTGCTGTCCAGCTTCCCCCTGTCCCATTTCCTGCTGTCCTGCTTTCCTCTGTCCCATTTCCTGCTGCCCAGCTTCTCTCTGTCCCATGTCCTGTTGTGCAGATTCCCTCTGTCCCATTTCCTGCTGTCCAGCTTCTCTCTGTCCCATGTCCTGTTGTGCGGATTCCCTCTGTCCCATTTCCTGCTGTCTCACCTCTCTCTGTCCCATTTCCTGGTGTCCAGCTTCCTTCTGTCCCATTTTTTGCTGTCCAGCTGCCCTCTGTCTCATTCCCCTCTGCTCTCCCATTTCCTGCTGTCCCGCTTCCCTGTGTCCCATTTCCTGCTGTCCAGCTTCCCCCTGTCCCATTTCCTGCTGTCCTGCTTTCCTCTGTCCCATTTCCTGCTGTCCAGCTGCCCTCTGTCCCCTTTCCTGCTGCCCAGTTTCCCTCTGTCCCATTTCCTGCTCTCCAACTTCCCTCTGTTCCTTTTCCTGCTGTCCCACTTCCCTCTGTCCTATTTCCTGCTGTCCAGCTTCCCTCCATCCCATTTCCTGCTGTCCAGCTTCCCTCTGTCCCATTTCCTGCTGTCCTGCTTCCCTGTGTCTCACTATTCTCTCTGTCTCACTTCTCAGGGTAAGGTGAATGAGCTTTCTGAATTGGGAGATTTTGGGTCAGGTTGATGAGGGGAGGGAAGTATGAAAAGGGACCTGGGCCTTGGGGGCTGGAGGGCCCTGGACCCTGAGGGTCCATTGCTGTGAAGCATTTGGCCCCTCCCCGCTTTCCTTGGCCCTGCTGTGGAGCCCAATCTGGTCAAGGCAACGCGACTTCCCTCCTTTGTACCGCAAACATGTAAGTTGGCACGGCTGAGTTGGGGGGAAGTCACTCTACTCCCGTGAGCCCAGGACATTCTGGGAGCAGAGCTGGGCAGGTCGCCATCTTGGGAACTCTGATGGGCCCCACTCAGAGGGAAGGGGGCAGGAGCTGAGCTCCCTGACACACATCACTTGTAGAGAAGGCTTTGTTCTCACTGAAGAAATGGGGAGGAAATGGCTCCTGGCAGCAGCAGTCCACTTGTAGACTCTTTCTCTGCCCCATTCTTGGAACCCTGGAGACTTTGGGGAGTTGGCAACGATGTCCTTGTGGACAACCGTGGATTCCTTCGTGCCCTGTGGAGGGAGCAATCCTGTGGCTGGTGTCTGTGGGGCGAGTAGACTGCGGGGGATCCTCAGAGCTGTAGAGGTTTTAGCCCTGAGTCTCTGCAGCATCCCGACAGGTGGTCATCTGTTTGGCCTTTACTTGAAGCCCTGAGAGCAGCGGGGAGCTCACTACTTCACAAGGCAGTCTGTTACATTTTTGAGCAGCGTCTCTGATTGCCAGCATGATGCTTGCCCATGGTAGACGCCATGTAAATGTGCGTTGAGTTAAATTAGAAAGCTCCATTTTGTGTTCCTCTTGGCCTCCTCCTAATTTCGACCCTTTCTGGTCCTTGTCCTGCGGTCTGAGGCTGAGCAGAGAAGAGCTAATCCCTTCTCCCCATGACACCCCCTCTTCTCCCTTCCCATTTTTCTTTAGCTCTGTACCCTGGCCCTCATGGGATAGACTTTTCAGGCCTGGCCTGGCCAGCTCTTCTCGACCCTTCCTCAGAAGGGGTGCCCAGAGCTGCCTGGCCCCTGATTACTGACCCCTGGGGGGGCCTCTCCCAGCCCACTGGGATGACGGCTTCTTTCTGGAAGTGTGGTGGAGGGCTCTGAGAGCTGCTCCCAGTCCCTTCTCCCTGCCCCTCCTAGTCACTTTCGGGAGCTGCCTTCCCCTCAGGCTGGTGGGCTCAGTTATTCTTGGGACTGAGAATTGTACTACACCTCCAGATGAGACTCTGCACATAGCTTTTCAGGGGTCTGAACACTGGCTTGCTGCGTCCTGCACGTGTGGCCTTGGCTAAGCCCCTTTCCCCTCTGGATGAGTGGCCTCTGATGTTGCCTGGGGACACTTCCACTGTGTCCTTGCAGAGAAGCCAAGGTGGACCCTCAGCCTGGCACTCTGTGGACGTTCTAGGATGGTTTCTATACAACTGCCATGGGAGGGATGCAGGTGGAGGACAATGAGCCCATTTTACAGATGGTGAATCCTGGATCTCAGAGAGGGGAAACAGTGGTCCAAATCCACCTGTCCAGTTAGTATCTGAGCAAGTCCCGGGAGGCCACGCTGGCAGGAGACAGGGCACGGGTTGTGCCGGCAGCACTGGGCATGGGCAGTAAGCTCCTCCTTTCCTTTGGCCCCTTTCATGTCAATAATGTGTCACAGCATGTGGAGAGATGAATGACCTCAGACCTGGCTTCAAGTCCTGCCTGGGACACAGCCCTTCTCATGCTCCAGGCAGCTGTGGTGGGGGAATGTGGGCCTCGCACGGGAAGGGGAGAAGGGGGCCCGGGGGACCCCGGCCTCTGCTGGTGCCTGCCTGTCCACTGCTCCCTCACATCTGGGCCGGCCCTTCTGTCCTCAGGAAAAGGAGCCGCAGCAGCTGGAGAACCTGAAAAAGGAGGAGGCCTTGCTGAGAAAGCAGAAGATGGAGGAGGACAAGCGCCCACGCCTGGAGGGGGACAAGCGCCCACGCCTGGAGGGGGACAAGCGCCCTCACCTGGAGGAGGTGAAGAGGTGAGTGTCTGCCCCCTGGCCTGGCTCCCGGTGCCCCCTGGCCCCTGTGGAGGCCTTGGGGGGGGCAGGGGAGGATGGAGGGGGGTCTCCAAGCCTAGGGTCTTGCTCCTTCCTCCTCTTGACCCCAGGATGCTGGAGGAGCGGCTACAGAAGGTCCTACAGGCTCGTGAGCGGGTGGAGCAGCTGGAGCTAGAGAAGAAGTGCAGGGAGCAGAAGCCACTGGAGAAGAATGAGGAGGTCAGTGGTGGCCCTGAGGCCTGGACTGGGGAGGCACTGACTGGGCTGGGCTGGGCTGGGGGAAGGGCGGGGTCCAACAGGACAGGACGTGACCTGACCAGCTGACTTGGTGGGTCTGGCCGGCAAAGGAGGAGCCGCCTGCTGAGGGGAAGGCCAGGAAGAAAGCAGTCAAGAAGCTGGAGGAGGCCAAGGGGAGGCAGAAGCGGGAAGCAGAGGCCAGGAGGCAGAAGAGCCTCCAGCAGGTGAGAGGCATGGGGGCCACTGGACTGCGACGTCCCTGGGGGCCCCAGCGGGTGAGGATGGAGGCCCAGGGAGGCGGGAGCAGAGCTGTCCACCATCAGTTCCTTAGTCCCCACAGGACAAGGGCTAAGCGGGCCCCTTCCTTGTGGGGCAGCTCGCTGTAGGGCCCAGCATTCTGGGCCTCGAGTCAGGAAGATCCAAATTCATGTCTGCCTCAACACTTAGTAGCTGTGCAACCCTGGGCAAGTCACTTAATTGCTGCCTGCCTCAGTTTCCTAGTCTGTAAAATTCTATTTGCCTCCTAGAAGGTAAGGAACAAAGGAGATGACCCGAGCCAAGCACCATAGAAATGCCACCGTCATCATCATTCTTCCTTGGCGCAGGGCCCAGCCCCACAAAGAGGGAAGGGACTGAGAAAGACTCCTGACTGTTCCCTGCCCTTCACCCCTTCCTTGGGTAGCAGGAAGAGGTGGCTTCTCCCTGGGATGAATGCTCTCCCTCACTGGCATGTTCCTTCCTGGGGGGCTAAGCCCAATTGTTCTTTACCCTAGAATATTCATTCCACAGTCAAATGTGTGGGCAGCTCGGAAATTTGTATTCAACAAGGATGGCTCATGTACAGTCATTGACTTAGAGCTGGAAGGGCCCGGGGTTCGCTCTGTTCTACTCCCTTCACCCCCAACCTGGTCTGTCCTGACTGGGCTCCGTCTCTTTCCCACCTTGAGGAGGAAGAGGGAAAGTTCCAGGAACAGCTGCAAGGGAAGGAGGAAGAAGAGGGAAGGTCCCAGGAGCAGCTACAAGAGAAGGAAGAAGAACAGGGAAGGTCCCAGGAGCAGCTACAAGAGAAGGAGGAAGAAGAGGGAAGATCCCAGGAGCAGCTGCAAGAGAAGGAGGAGGAAGAGGGGCTTCTGCAGCAGAAGGCTGAGACCCTGGGGATAGAGGAGCAGCAGCCCATCCTTGAGAAGGTGCTGGAAAGGCTGCACGCCGAGTGGTGAGGGCCTGCCCACTGGCCATGCTTTCCCTGCATGTGCGTGTATGTGTGTGTGTGTGTGTGTGTGTGTGTGTGTGTGTGTGTGTGTGTGTGTGAGAGAGAGAGAGAGAGAGGGAGAGAGAGACTGAGACAGAGACAGAGAGAGAGGCTGTGAGATTGTGAATGTGTGTGAGAGGGATTGGGTGTGTATGTGACTGACAGTGACTGAGTGTGAATGAGGTTCCAGCAGATCCCAGGGGGCTTTGCCAAACTCTACTTGGGCAGGGGTGTGGGGGGGGGGGGCGATTTTCCAGACTGTGGTGAGATCTAGGCCTGTGTCTTGGTTTACTCTCAGTATGGCCTTCAGCCCATCCCTTCTCTCCTCCAAGACTCAGTTTCTTTTCCTGAAAAGTGGGGGTGATGATTGGGCTCTGTCATGAGGCTTGCACAGTCATGCTGGGCCCTGTTCCATAGATGCCCGTCACCTTAGAGGTAGCCCAAGTTGGTGGGGGCATCGCTGGCAGAGTGTGGCCATGGAAACAATGGATTTTCAGGTCAAGGAGCAGCTGGTATCACGGAGGATCCGCACGATTCCCCAGAAGGGCCATGTTCTGCTTCATTCTTCCTTCACCTTCCTTCAATTCTTCCTTCAATGTGAGTTGTTAGCAGATCATGGAGGAGCTCAAGAAGGATTTCAAAAATCAAGTAAGAGAACTGGAGGGAAAATGGGGAAGAGAAATGAGAATGATGCAAGAAAATCATGAAAAGCAACTCAACAGCCTGCTAAAGGAGACGCCCCCAAAATACTGAAGAAAATGACACATTAAAAAATAGACTAACTCAAGTGGCAAAAGAGGCCCAAAAAAGCCAATGAAGAGAAGAATGCCTTAAAAAGCCAAATTGGCCAGATGAAAAAGGAATTTCAAAAACTCACTAAAGAGAATAATTCCTTCAAAATTAGATTGGAGCAAATGGAAGCTAATGACTTTATGAGAAATCAAGATACCTATAAAACAGATCCAAAGAAATGACAAAATAGAGAAAACAGAGCCTAGAAATCATCTTTCGAGAAATTCTCAAGGAAAATTGCCCTGATATTCTAGAACCAGACGGCAAAAGAGAAATGGAAAGAATTCACTGATCGCCTGTTGAAAAAGATCCCCAAAAGAAAACTGCTAGGAATATTATAGTCAAATTCCAGAGTTCCCAGGTCAAGGAGAAAATATTACAAGCAGTCAGGAAGAAACAGTTTGAGTATTGTGGAACACAATCAGCATAACACAAGATTTAGCAGCTTCTACATTAAGGGATCAGAAGGCTTGGAATATGATATTCTGGAGGTCAAAGGAGCTAGGACTAAAGCCAAGAATCACCTACCCAGCAAAACTGAGTATAATGCTTCAGGGGAAAATACGGTCATTCAGTGAAATAGAGGACTTTCAAGCATTCTTGATGAAAAAAACAGCTGAACAGAAAATCTGACTTTCAAATACAAGAAGCATGAGAAGATAAAGAGGGAAAAGAAATCATAAGAACTTATCAAAGTTGAACTATTTACATGCCTACATGGAAAAATGATAATTGTAACTTATGAAACTTCTCAGTATGAGGATACTTGAAGGGAATATAAATGTATATATATGTACACATACATATATGTCTATATAGGAAGATGTATGTACATATGAACACATATGTGAGTGTGTATGAATATATGTGTGTGTGTGTGTGTGTGTGTGTGTGTATAGGTATACATAGACAGAGGGCCCAGGATCAATTGAGTAGGAAGGGATGATATTTAAAAGGTGAAATCGAGAGGTGAGAGAGGAATATAATGAGAGGAGATGGGGAGAGAGGAATGTATTGGGAGAAGGAGAAAGGGAGATAGAATAGGGTAAATTATCTCATATAGAAGAGGCAAGAGAAAACTGTTACAATGGAGGGGAAGAGCAGGAAGGTGAAAAGGAATGGGTCAACCTTACTCTCATTGAATTTGCCCTAAGGAGGGAATAACATACACACTCAATTGGGTATCTTACCATACAGGAAAGTAGGGAGGAAGGGGATAAGAGGGGGGATGACATAAGGGAGGGCAGATAGGGGAGATGGTAGTTAGAAGCAAACACTTTTGAAAAGGGACAAGATTAAAGGAGGAAATAGAATAAGTGGGGGGGCACGACAGAATAGTTAGAAAATATAGTTAGTCTTTCACAATATAACTACTATGGAAATGTTTTGCGTAACTACACATGTACAACCTATATTGAATTGCTTGTCTTCCCAGTGGGGGTGGGTGCTGAGGGAAGAAGGGAAAGAATTTGGAAATCAAAGTTTTAAAAAAGAAATGTTAAAAAAAATGTTGTGTTTTTTTTTTACATGCAACTGGAAAATAAGATATTCAGGCACTGGGGTATAGAAATCCATCTTGCCCTACTAGAAAGTTGATGGGGGAGATGGGGGAGGATATAAGAGAGAGCAGATTAGGGGAAGAGGTATTAAGTAGGCTTGCTATCTTGGGATAGGGGTTGGGGGGATTACGAGAAAATTTGTAACTCAGAACCTTGTGGAAATGAATGTTGAAAACTAAAAATAAATAAATAAATTTTATAAGAAAGAAAGAAAGAAAATAGCTCCAGGAAAGATAGTCTAAGAATTATTGGTATGCTGGAAAATCATGATGAGAGAAAAAGTCTGGACAGTATCTTCCAAGAAATCATCAAGGAAAACTATCCCTATGTCCTAGAATCAGAGGGTAAAATAGTCATCGCAAGAATCCACCAATTACCTCCCGAAAGAGATCCCAAATTAAAAACACCAAGGAATATTGTAGCCACATTCCAGAATTATCAGGTCAAGGAGAAAATACTGCAAGTAACCAGAAAGAAACAATTCCAATATCGTGGAACTACAGTCAGGATCACACAGGACATAGTAGCTTCTACAATAGAAGACCAGAGGGCTTGGAATATGATATTTCACAAGGCAAAGGAGCTTGGACTGCAACCAAAGATCAACTACTCAGCAAAACTGAGCATAGTCTTTAAGACAAGGAGATGGACATTCAATGAAATAGGGGACTTCCAGACCTTCCTGATGAAAAGGCCAGAGCTCAATGGAAAATTTGATCTTCAAATATAAGACTGAAGAGAGACATAAAAAGGTAAACAGGAAAAAACAAACAAAACTTGTTATTCAATAAGAGCAAACTGTTTACATCCTTATATGGGGCTATGATACCTGTTAATCTTGAGAATTCTGTATAAAAACATTTAAAAGGGATATATATATATATATATATATATATATATATATATATATATATATATATGCATGTATGTACACATTCATACATACATAGAGAGTGTGGGTATAAATTAATTGATATGATGATAAAAAACCTAATTAAGGGATGCAAAGGGATTGTAATGAGAGAAGAGGAAAGAGGAGGCAGAAAAGGGTGAATTATATCACATGAAGAGGCACAAAAACATGTTATAGTAGAGGGAAAGAAAGGAGGGAGAAGAGCATTGTTTGAGATTTACTCTCACTGGATTTGGTTCAAGGAGGGAACAACATACTCTGTTAAGTATAGAAATCCAACTTGCCTTACAGGCAGTAGGAGGGGAAAGGGGAAGGACAAGGGGGAGGGAAGGGAGGGAGGAAGTAGTAAAGGAAAAGGGTAGGGAAAGGGAGGGTGCTGACTGGGAGGGAATATTGAGAGAGGAGGTGGTCAAAAGGAAAACTTTTGAGAAGGGGGGGAGAGAGGGGAAATAAAATTATAAACAGGTTTGGGGGAGAGATAGGATGGAGAGAAAGACACAGATAGTAATCATAATTGTGAATGTGAATGGGATGAACTCTCCCATAATATGGAGACAGGTAGCAGAATGGATTAAAAACCATGATCCTACAATGTGTTGTGTACAGGAAACACATTTGAAATGGGGATACACACAGGGTAAAGGTAAAAGGCTGCAGTAGAATATATCGTGCTTCAGCTAAAGTAGGAAAAAAAAAAGCAGGTGTAGCAATCCTAATCTCAGATAAAGCAAAAGCAAAAATAGATCTAATTGAAAAAGATAAGGAAGTGCTAAAAGGCACCATAGATAGTGAAGTAATATCATTAATAAACACATATGCACCAAGTGGTATAACATCCAGATCCTTAGAGGAGAAGTTAAGAGAGTTATAGGAAGAAATAAATAGCAAAACTATGCTAGTGGAGGACCTCAACCTCCCCTTCTCTGGACTTGATAAATCTAACTTCAAAATGAACAAGAAAGAAGTTTAGGAGGTGAATAGAGTTTTGGAGAAGGTAGATATGATATGGGGATAGAAAGGAATATACTTTTTTCTCAGCGGTACATGGGACATACACAAAACCCACGTACTAGGACATAATAACCTCACAATCCAGTGCAGAAAGGCAGAAATATTAAATGCTTCCTTTTCAGATCATAATGCAGTAAAAAAAATTATATGTAATAAATTACCATGGAAAAAATACACTAAAACTCAATTTGAAACTAAATAATCTAATCCTAAAGAATGAGTGGGTTAGACAACAAATCACAGAAACAATCAAGAACTTCATTCAAGAGAATGATGATAATGAGACAACATGCCAAAACTTATGGGATGCAACAAATATGGTTCTTAGGGGAAGTTTTACATCTCTGAATGCTTACATGAATAAAATAGAGGAAAAAGGAGATCAATGAATTGGGCATGCAACTGAAAAAACTAGAAAAAGGACAAATTGAAAATCCCCAATTTAATATCAAATTAAAAATATTGACCACTAAAGGAGAGATTAATAAAGTTGCAACTAAGAAAATTATTGACCTAATAAATAAAGCTGAGTTGTTTTTATGAAAAAAAAAACAATAAAATTGATAAACATTTAGTCAATTTAATTTTTAAAAGTGAAAGAAGAAAACCAAATTAACAGTATCAAAAATGAAAAAAAGGTGAATTCACCTCCAATGAAGAGGAAATTAAAATAATGATTAAGAATTATATTTTGCCCAATTGTATGCCTATAAATTTGACAATCTTAATGAAATGGATGAATATTTACAAAAATAGAAATTGCCCAGATTAACAGAAGAGGAAAATGCTGGTCTTGTGCACTTTGTGCTTTTTCTGAATTACTGGCTTATTTAAGTGAGAATTGCTTCAATTTTGTGCTGTCCCTTCTCGTTTTAATTTTTCTGATTTGGCGTTAGTCTTGACCTTTACTATAACAAGTGGTTCTGACTGTACCCAGATGGCAGAGGCATCTCCGGGCCTGTCACACGCAATCAATAACCACTTGTTTTCTTGCCTTTCTAGGTTTCTCTTGACTCCTGTGTTTGCATTTCAAAGTTGCTACTCTGCTCTGGGTTTTTCATCGAGAATATTTGAAAGTCCTCTATTCTGTTAAAGGTCAATGTTTCCTCCTGTGCAATTATTACACTCAATACTTAAGCGAATTTCTTGACTCATTCTTTGGCTTGTTGAGGAGACCCTGTAGCATTCTGGGATGCGATGGCAGCTACAACAATTTTAACATTTTGGACCGTCTGAGGTCAAGGTGGGAAGCTATAGGGAAAGAGAAGGGATGAGGTAAAGACCGGTTACATGGACTGGCTTCATACATACTCATTTGACATGTATCATTTGTTTTTTTTTTATTTTTTTTATTTACTCATTTACTTTTAATTTACAAGATTCAGTTCCACAATCACATGAGTTTCAGATTTTCTCCCCTCCCTTCCCCCCTCCCCCCATGCCATGGTGGCGTGCAGTCATGTATAGGATCTGCAAATACTTTCACGTTGTACAGTAGTTTGATCATATAGAAGGGTTGTAACCAATGAGTGATCACTGGGAAAAGAAAAAAAAAAGCGAAACCAGACATGAAAGAGAACGATAACGAGTTTTGCTTCAGTCTCCATTTAAACTATAGTCTTTCTATATCTTTCTCTGAGTTTAGGTGTCTCCTTCCATCCTGAGGCTTGTAGAGTTGTCTTTAGCTGTGCGTTGTTGAGGATAGTCCAGTTTATCAAGGTTGGTCATCATATGTACGATGTGTCTGTGATTGTGTACAGGTTTTGCCTGGTTCTGCTCTTCTCACTCAGCATCAGTCCGTATAAGCCTCTCCACGTAATTATGAAGTCCATCTCCTTCCCATTTCTCATAGCACAATAGTATTCCATTACATTCATATACCACAGCTTATTCAGCCATTC
>CM053582.1:383362-407206 GCA_028627135.1 Pseudochirops cupreus
TCTGGGCTGCTTCTCAGGCAGGCTCACTGTAGTAGAAGGGTGGGGCTGTGGTTTGCTGATTGGCCAGGTGGTTCTAAAGCACACCTGGACTTTTGTTGTTAGTGCTTGCTGGCTCCACCCACCTGGGTTTAGGCTCCGAACAGTACAATCACCCTTCCCCCTTCCTCAGTGATTTCCAAGCCTGGGGCTGTTTACCCTAATGCAAGAATGTACTCTGGGTGGGGCTTTTAGCTCTTGATTTTTTTGTGTGTCAGGGAGGGGGATGAGAGCCCCTAGATTTCATTCCTCCATCCCAACTTCTGAAAGTCTGGGCGCGTAGCTTCAAGAATCCAGGCCGCGGGTTGCTAGCCCCAGGAAAAACCGCTGACCCTGCTATGCCGACATGTATCATTTGTAACATGTGTGACCCCATCTGCATTGGATGGTGCAGTTTCCAGACCAACTTCCCTGCTCTGATGAAATTACTGTTCCAGATATCCCTATATTTTACATCCCTATATTTACGTGTATATTTATGCATCTCTTACATTAATCATTTCATTTGGCTTCAAAGGACTTGATACATGGTCTTATTTGATCTCTGGACCATCTCTGTGAGGTCTTCCAAGTGCATCAGTTGGGAGCCTGAGCTCTGGGACCTATTCAGAGCCCTGTAGAGGTTGGGGCTCTCTGGCAGGAGGCAGTGCTAATTCCCAATTCTGTAACCAGATGTAACCAGCTTGGAATAACTAAGGAAATGTATGTGGTGCTGGAGAGAGACATGAGGGCTTAGACACTCACATTCCTCTGGCAGAAGAATGTTTGGGTATGTCTTTGGAAAGGATAGAACAAAAAATACAGTTCAGTTTGTTGAGCATTTCTTAAGTGCCTACTATAGACATTCTTTCTAAGTACTAGGGATACAGAGACAGAAACCAGGCCCTGCCCTCTGGGAGCTTACATGCTACTGGTTTCCTTCTGATGCTGTTTCTCCCCTTTGCAAATTCTGGGTTCTGTTTCCAACAGCATGTAGAGAGTGATGTGTTAAGCCCTGGGGATAGTGACAGGCAGTGCTATGAGGTGGCCTTCAAGTGAGGGTCATCCCTCAGACCCCCCCCCCCCACTTCCTGCTAGTGACTGACAAGGTTTGACTCTTGCTTTTCAGGGAGCGGCAAGAGAAAGAGAGTTTTCTGAGGGAACTAGAAAAGAGGAAGAAGGTGAGGCACTGGGTGGGCCCTGGGGTGGGCCTCAGTCTCCTCATCGGTGCACTGACATGTCCTTGCTTGTGACTACAACCATGCCCTTTCTCCCCATGGCCCATTCTGAGGCCACTGCCCCTGGTCTCTTTGGCTTTTTCTGAGCATGGGGCAGGAGGTGGAGGGGTTTCCAGGGCTTACATATGTGTTGTGTTAGCCCCAGGAGGAGTGTCAGAACCAAGAACAGGAGCAAAAGGAGCTGCAGGAGGAGACCAAGGACGCTGCAGCTGCTGCCTGGGTCAGTAACAAGTTCGTGTGTGTGTGTGTGTGTGTGTGTGTGTGTGTGTGTGTGTGTGTGTATTTACAAATTAGTTAATTTATTTTTTTTAGTTTTCAACATTCACATCCATAAGATTTTGAGTTCTAAATTTTTTCCCCATCTCTCCCTTCCCCCTGTCCCAAGTCAGATGTAATTTGATATAGGTTCTACATACACATTCATATTCAACCTATTTTCATATTAAACATGTTGTGAAGAAGAAATAGAACCAATGGGCGAAACCATGGTAAAGAAGAAACAAAGCAAAAACGACAAAAGAAAAGAACAAATACTATGCTTCCATCTGCATTCAGACTCTCAAGTTCTTTCTCTGGATGTGGACAGCATTTCATAATGTTCTCTATCTCTTGTTTGGTCATAAATTCCTCCATTCTCCATAAATCTGACAGGTAAACTATTCCTTGCTCTCCTAATTTGCTTATAATGTCAGCCTCTAGATCTAAGTCATGTACCCATTTTGACTTTATTTTGGTATACAGTGTAAGATACTGGTCTATGCCCAGTTTCTGCCATACCATTTTCCAGTTTTTCAGCAGTTTTTGTCAAATAATGAGTTCTTATCCCAGAATCTGGAGTCTTTTCGTTTTTCAAACAGTAGCTTACTATAGTCATTGACTACTGTGTGTTGTGTACCTCACCTATTCCACTGATCCTCTGTTTCTTAGCCAGTACCAAGTAGTTTTGATGATTGCTGCTTTATGGTACAGTTTAAGATCTGGTGAGGCTAGGCTACCTTGTCTTGCATTTCTTTTCATTAATTCCCTTGATATTCAGGACCTTTTATTCTTCCAGATGAATTTTGTTTTAATTTTTCCTAGCTCTATAAAATATTTTTTTGGTAGTTTGATTGGTATGGCACTGTAACAGCAGGCATCCTAGCATGCCTAGGATGACTGTTAGCACGGGTTCTTTGACCTGCTTTTCTAAAGGAAAGCAACTCAAAAAAGGGTTAACAATCTTACTTTAATCAAACATAGATATTATTCACTTAGTTCAGGGGGAAAAGTCAGTACCTTGAACTTCAGAAAATACAAACAGAAATTATAAGCAGACAAAAAATACAGACAGAGAAAATAACACAATTCAACAGACAGGGTGGGAGAGCTAGGTGGCGCAGTGAATAGAGCACTGACTCTGGAATCAGGAGGACCTGAGTTCAAATCCGGCCTCAGACGCTTAACACAAAAACTAGCCATGTGACCTTGGTCAAGTCACACAACCTCTATTGCCCTCCAAAAAGCAAAAAAAAAAAAAATTAAAAATCAAACAAAATTAACAGACAGGGCTTCTAGCTGTCTGATCTTTACATCCATACATAGTTACCAGAAAGAAAAACACCAACATCTGGGTTTTCAGAGCCTCAATGGCAAGAGTTTAATCTTGCTAAATCACACAAATCTTCCCATAAGTGAGCCCCGAAGCAAAACCTCACCTCAATATATATTGCCTTCTCCATGGTAAGAGAACATCACAACCTTTGTGATCCACTGCCTAATTATGAAGTAACAAAAGGTGTGAACCTTCTTGAAAAACAAGCCTCCCCTAAGCAAGCTTCTCTTGTTGGGCTCCAAGCGAGGCCCATTAAGGGGCTGGGAAGATTTTCAAACTCCCTAGTCCCATTAAGGGGCCGGGAAGATCTTTACATTCCCCTACCATTATAGGCACTGAATAAGTAAATTAATTTAGGTAGAATTGTCATTTTATTATATTATCTCAGGCTACCCATGAGCAACTAATGTTTTTACAGTTATTTAGATCTGACTTTATTCATGTGAAAAGTGTGGCATAATTGTGTTCATATAGTTCTTGACTTGGTTTTGGCAGGTAGACTCCCAAATATTTTATAATGTCTACAGCAACTTTAAATGGAATTTCTCTTTCTGTCTCTTGCTGTTGCATTTTGTTAGTAATATAGAAACGCTGAGGATTGTGTGGGTTTATTTTATATCCTGCAACTTTGCTAAAGTTGTTTATTATTTCAAATAGTTTTTTAGTTGATTCTCTAGGATTCTCTAAGTATATCATCATATGATCTGCAAAGAGTGATAGCTTTGTTTCTTCTTTGCCTATTCTAATTCCTTCAATTTCTCTTTTCTTCTCTTATTGCGACAGCTAACATTTCTAGTACCAAACTGAATGAGAGGGGTGGTAGTGGACATCCTTGTTTCACCCCTGATGTTATTGGAAATGCCTCTAGCTTATCCTCATTATATACAATGCTTGTTGATGGTTTTAGAAAGATGCTACTTGTTGTCTTAAGGATGGCTCCATTTATCCCTGTGCTCTCTTGTGTTTTTAATAGGAATGGCTGTTGTATTTGTTGTATTGTAAAAAAGCTTTTTCTGTATCTATTGACATAATCATATGGTTTCTGTTAATTTTGTTGTTGAGGTGGTCAATTATGCTGATACTTTTCCTAATATTTAACCAGCCCTGCATTCCTGGTATAAATTCTACCTCGTCATGGTATATTATTCTCATGATAAGTTGCTGTAAACTTTTTTGTTAATCTTTTATTTAAAATTTTTGCATCTATAATCATTAGGGAAATTGGTGTATAATTTTCCTTCTCTGTTTTCACTCTTCCTGGTTTAGGTATCAGTACCATATTTGCATCATAAAAAAGAATTTGGTAGGACTCCTCCTTTGCCTGTTTTCCCAAATAATCTACATAATATTGGAATTAATTGTTCTGTAAATGTTTGATAGAATTCACTTGTAAATCCATCTGGCCCTGGAGATTTTTTCCTAGGGAGTTCATTGATGGTTTGTTCAGTTTCTTTTTCTGAATTAGGGTTATTGAAATATTTTATTTTCTCTTCTGTTAATCTGGACAGCTTATCTTTTTGTAAATATTCACCCATGTCACTAAGATCGTCATGTTCATTGGCATACAGTTAGGCAAAATAGCTCCTAATTATTGTTTTAATTTCCTCTTCATTGATGGTGAATTCACCCTTTTCAGATTTGGTAATTTGGTTTTCTTCTCTTTTTAAATCAAATTTACCAACGATTTATCTATTTTATTGTTTTTTTTCATAAAATCAGCTCTTAGTTTTATTTCAACAGTTTTCTTAATTTCTATTTTCTTAATCTCTCTTTTGGCTTCTAGTATTTCTAATTTGGTATCTAATTGGGGATTTTAAATTTGTTTTTCTTTTTCTAGCTTTGTTAGTTATGTGTCTAATTCATTGATCTCCTCTCTCTCTATTTTATTCATATAAGCATTTAGAGATATAAAGCTTCCCCTAAGAACTGCCTTTGCTGCATCCCATAAGTTTTGGTATGTTTTCTCATTATTGTCATTCTCTTGCATGAAGTTGTTGATTGTTTCTATGTTTTGTTGTTTGACTCATTCATCCTTTCGGATTAGATTATTTAGTTTCCAATTAATTTTTAGTCTATCTTCCCATGGCCCTTTATTAAAAATAAATTTATTGCATCATGATCTGAAAAGGATGCATTTAATACTTCTGCCTTTCTGTATCAGATTGTGAGGTTTTTATGCCCTAGTACATGGTCAATTTTTATGTATGTGCCATGTACCACTGAGAAGAAGGTATATTTCTTTTTATCCCCTGAATTCAGTTTTCTCCAGAGGTCGACAATATCTAACTTTTCTTAAATTCTACTTACCTCCTTAACTTCTTTCTCGTTTATTTTAAGTTTAGATTTATCTAGTTCAGAGAGGGGGAGGTCTATTTCTTCCTGTAACTCTCTTAACTTCTCATCTAAGAATCTTGGTGCTATACCGCTTTGTACATATATGTTTAGTAATGATATTTTATTTATAGTGCCTTTTAGCAGGTGGTAGTTTACTTTCTTATTTCTTTTAATTAGATCTATTTTTGTTTTTGCTTTGAGATTAGGATTGCTATCCCTGCTTTTTTTTTTTTAACTTTGGCTGAAGCATAATATATTCTACTGAAGACTTTTACCTTTACACTGTGCGTATCCCTCTGTTGCCAAAAAAAAAATGTATTTCCTGTAAACGATATATTGTAGAATTATGGTATTTAATCCATTCTGCTATCCACTTCCATTTTATGGGAGAGTTCATCCCAGTCACATTCACTGTTATGATTACTATCTGTGTCTTTTTCTCCATCCTTTTCCCCCATATATGCTTTTCTTTCTCCTTTTTCCTGCTCCCTCCTCAATAGAGTTTGTTTGTTTGTTTTTGCTTTTTGGAGGGGGCAGGACAGTTGGGGTTAAATGACTCGCCCAAGGTCACACTTGCCCAAGGTAAATGTTAAGTGTCTGAGATTGGACTTAAACTCAGGTCCTCCTGACTCCAAGGCCAGTGAGTGCTCTATTCACTGTGCCTTCTAGCTGCCCCCTCCATAGAGTTTTGCTTTTGATCGCTGCCTCCCTTAATCTTCCCTCCCTTCTATCAGCCCTCTTCTTTTCTCCCCCATTTTCCCTCCTATTGCCTGTAGGACAAGTTGGATTTCTATACCTAACTGAGTATATTATTCCCTCCTTGAGCCAGTTCAAATAAGAGTAAGGTTCAAACAGTGCCCATCTCCCTCCCTTCTTTCCCTCTATTGTAACCATACTTTGTGCCTCTTCATTTGATGTAATTTACCCTTTTCTGCATCCTCTTTTCCTCTTCTCTTATTACAATCCATTTTCAACCCCTACTTTCTTTTTCATCATCACATCAAAGTCAACTTAAACCCATCCCTTCTGTCTATGTATTTCCCTTCTAAATGTTGTAATAAAGATACGGTTGTCAAGAGTTATTGGTATCATCTTTCCATGAAGGGATGTAAACAGTCTGCCCTTATTGAGCTTTTTTTTTTTCTTTCCTGTTTACCTTGTCATGCCTCTCTTGAGTCTTGTATTTGAAGGTCCAATTTTCCATTGAATTCTGGTCTTTTCATCAGGAAGGTCTGGAAATCCCCTATTTCACTGAATGTCTATCTCCTCCCCTGAAAGATTATGCAAAGTTTTTCTGGATAGTTGATCCTTGGTTGTAATCCAAGCTCCTTTCCCTTATGGAATATCATATTCTAAGCCATCTGATCTTTTAATGTAGAAGCTCCAAGGTCCTGCATGATTATGCAGGTTCCATGATACTTGGTTCCATGATATTTGAATTGTTTCTTTCTGGCTGCCTGCAGTAATTTCTCCTTAACCTGATAATTCTGGAATTTGGCTATAATATTCCTTGGCATTTTCTGTTTGGACCTCTTTAAAGACGTGATCAGTGGTTTCTTTCAATTTCTACTTTACCCTCTGTTGCTAGGACCTCAGGGCAGTTTTCCTTGATGATTTCTTGAAAGATGCTGTCCAGGCTCCTTTTTTTTGATAATGGTACTTTCAAGCAGACCAATTATTTCTTAACTCATTTCTCCTGGATCTATTTGCCAGGTCAGTTCTTTTTTCAATGAGGTATTTTGTGTGTTCTTTTTTTTTTTTCATTCTTTTGATTTTGTTTGACTGATTGCTGATGTCTCAAAGAATTATTAGCTTCCAGTTGCCCAATTCTAATTTTTTAACAAGTTGTTTTCTTCAGTTAGCTTTTGTGCCTTTCTTTCCATTTGACCAATTCTACTTTTTAAGGAGTTGTTTTCTTTTAGTGTACTTTTCCCCTTCTACTTCTTTTATTTGACTTGCTCTTCCAATAAGGCTTTTTGGGCTTGAGACCAATTCACATTCCCCTTTGAGTTTTCAGATGTGTGTATACTGACAGTGTTCTCCTTTCCTGAATTTGTGTTTTGGTCTTCCCTGTCACCAAGACACTTTTCTATGGTTGTTGTTTTTCTTTGTTGATTTTTGCTCACATTGTTTACCTTTGTTCTGGCTTTTAAAGTTGATCTGTGCTTTTGGGGCCCAAGGGGTAGTGTCCCAGGCTTCTTGTGCTGGGGGCTAGGGTCCTGGTTGCTGACTTTGTGTGCTGTGACCTCAGGTGCTGGCAGTTAAAGGCTGTACAGGTCTGGTAGCTTACCTTGTGCTGAGCTGGAGCTGCCAGTGCTGGCTGGTGTGTGCCTGATGTTGGCGCTTGCCCACTCCACCACCCTGGGGCCCAGGATCTCCTACTAGTTTGCTGAGGTGAGGCTTGCTGCTGGGTTGCTGGGACACCTCCAGTGCTATTCTGATCCCTTTCAGCCACAGCAAGAGGGACCTTTCCCTTAATTCCCCATGCCTCCTGAACTAAAAGACCTCATCTTTCTGCTGGCTCCACTGTTCTAGAATTTTTCCTGGGGCAATATTCTCTGGGTTTTTCAAGGTCCTTAAGGAAGGGTGAGAGCTACTTCCTGCTTCCTCCACCACTGTGGCTCCTGGAAGTCCTCAGTAACAAATTCTTGAACGTAACTGTGGATGTGCAGGTGAGGCCCCATCTGTGGCTTCTGACCTACCCCCTTCTTACCTGGCAAGTCCATACAGGTGCTAGGGGGTGTGACCTGCTCAGCAGTATAGACAGGCAGGTTCCTAGAAGGCTCTTAGGCCACTATCCAAGTCCACCCCAAGTCCTTTTCCAGTGCTTGGCATAAATGGTCAATTAGCCTCTGCTTGAATTCCTCCCATGGTCGGGAATCCAGTTACTTGCTAAGCCAGCCTGATGTGTTTTTGGACTGCTCTGAACGTCAGGAGGTGCTCAGAGTGACCTCTTTGTGGTTTTCCCCCACTGCCCCTGGTTCTGCCCTTAGTAGCCTCATCTGGATGCCTGCCCTGCATGGACACAAAGAGACAGACCCAATGTGTTGCCTCCTCCTGGCTCGGTAGTCCCAGGTCCTGTAGCATTGGGTTGCCTTTTCCAGGGGACTGTCCAGCTTATCAGTGTCAAGATTCTGGGTGTAGTTTGGGAGTGGGGCAGACCAGAGGCACCAGTACCCCCTCCTTATTTTTGGAAGCCTTGCCCACCTGCCTCTCTTGGGGCATTGTTGACTCTCTCCCTGGCTTTTTGGGGTGCTGTGTCATTCAGCCAACCCACACTGAGCTTCCCATCCACTAAAAGCCCTGGATCTTTTTCACACGAGCTACTGTCTAGCCAGGCCTACCCCCTTACAAAGTTGGATTTTTGATGGATTGACATGGTCAGCACCATGGTCAGCACCATGGTCAGCCATAGCCCAAGGTTGTGTCTGAGACCAGTAGGGGTCAATGACCAGTGAGAGAACACTGATTGGGCTTCAGCTATCAGCATGGAGCATTTACCATGCCATCTCTTAGCTTCTCTTCTCTCAGGGGTCTCTTCTGCAGAATGGGGCAGGGGGTGGACTTAATGACCCCTAAGGTCCCTTCCAGCTCTAAAAGTCTGAGCCTTCCCAACATTCTGTGACCTTGGAGGAGGAGGAAGGGAAGAAAGCCTTGGGAGAACTCTCCAAGAGGAGCTCAGGGGGAAGGAAAGCCTCTATTCTGGACCAGCCTGGGAAGCCATTGGCTCCCCGCCAGCCACCAGATTCACAAAGCTCTGCAGGCTCACCTCAGCCCAGACCATGCCTCAGCTCTGTCTGCATGCAGCAGCTGGGACCAGACTCCAGTTTGCATGCCGTTTACTGACATTCGATTTTTTCAGTCAGCAGATGGTCAAGGCCAAGAACTCCCTGGCCCTCAGAAGTGTTATCTAGAGTTGAGCTACTCACATCAAGATGAGCCTGTCTCCATCTTCCTCCCCCATTATCCTCAGTGATCGGGTTCTTGGTCCATGAAGAGATGACAATGCCCCACTAACCTAAGGCCAGTTTATGGAGGAGAGGTCCACACATTCCCAGAAAACAAGCCTCTGTGCTCCGCCAGGCACAAGACAGACTCCCCACAAACAGTAACTTTTGTTGTCATAATTGTCTCTGTAAACATCCTCTTCTCTGAGACTCCCAGCAGCCTTGTGCTAGAAGCAGAGTGAGAATTATTCATATTTTACAGATGAAGAAACCAGTCTCAGAGAGGTGGAGACATATCTCAAATCTTAGTCCTGGCCTGTGGCCACTCTGGACCTCAGTCTCCCTCATCAGTGGGGTGGAAGGAGGGTTTGGACTGGATCATGTCAAGGGGTCCTTCCAGCTGTGGCAGCCCAAGGTGCCCTCCAACGTGCTGGGAAGAGATAAAGAGGTCTCCTTTCTTCTTCAGAGTCTAGTTTGCAATTATTGTGAAATGACCCCACAGGACCCCCTGGAGGGCCCCAAGATCAATCCAGACAGCTATGGGATGGATCTGAGTAGTGATGACTCCACAGATGATGAGACCCAGCCCCAGAAGCCTGTTAATACTTGGGACGAAGGTAAGTGTGCACCCCCACCTCTTAAACAGTTACAAACGACTTACCTATTGGATTGGACTGTAGTATACTAAAGGAGAGCAATGTCTAACAAGTCTGGAAAGGTAGGCTGGGAGCAAGTTGGGAAGCTTGGGTTTTAAATGCCAACAGAAACTTTTATTTGATCTAGAGCCTAAGTAGGGGAGGGATGTGGGTTTTAGAAAAATCCCTTTTGGGAGGCGGAGCCAAGATGGCAGAGTGAAAGCAGGGAATTTCTTGAGTTCTCCCCCAAACCCCTCCAAATACCTGTAAAAATGACTAAACACATTGTAGAGCAGTAGAACTCAGAAAATGACAAAATGAAACAAATTTCCAGGCCAAGATAACTTGGAAGGTCAACAGGAAAGGTCTGTTGCACTGGACTCAGAGAAGAGGGAAGCCCGGTGTGGGCTGCACAGTCCAGATTCTAGCAACACCCAGAGTAGTCCTCAGGAGACTGAATCACTGGCAGCTGTGGTGGTTTCCGGACTTCTCAACCCACAATCGCCAAAGTCAACTTAGAAGGTCAGTAGGAAAAGTCTATGGGAACCTGGAAGAGAAAGAAGCATGGTCTGGCCTCAGACCCAGAGTCGGGGCAGTGGTGGTTGCTACAGTGGTGGCAGCACCTTCTGGAATTCTCGGCTCACAGATGGTTGGGGGAATAGAGTGGATGATGGGGCAGGTGGGGGGGGGGGCGGGTATTGCAGGGATCTCTTTGCTGACTCCAAGGCAGGATTTTCTTGCTTTGCCCTTTCTTGGATCTGTGTCACAGTTCTGGGTGGTGGTCCTGGGGCGAGGAAGTGTGCTGGCGTGGCAGAGCTTCTGACAGCAGTGAAGAGGGAATCCTCCTCACAGTTCCAAGGAAGAAAAGAGTGCTTGTGGTCGCTCACAGACCAGATCATGGGGCAGAAGTGGAGTAAATACCTCTCCTTTGATCATACCACGTTAGAAGAACTGACAACTTACAGGACCCTAGAAATGTGTCTGAAAAAAGCTGCACAAAACCCCTGAAGCCTGTGACAGTGAATTCTCCACTACGAAAGCACAACCTTATCTTTACAAAGAGCTAAAAAAGTCATGTAATTAGCTGGGAAGGTGAGCAAACAGCAGGGAAAAAAAATCAGACTGTAGAGTCTTACTTCGGTGACAAAGAAGATCAAAACATACAACCAGAAGAGAACAAAGTCAAGTCTCCTTCATCCAAAGCCTCCAAGAAAAATTTGAACCAGTCACAGGTCATGGAAGAGATCAAAAAGGATTTTGAAAATCAAGTAAGAGAAGTTGAGGAAGATTTGGGAAGAGAAATGAGAATCCTGCAAGAAAATCATGAAAAATGAGTCAACAGCTTGCTTAAAGGATGCTCAAAAAAATGCTGAAGAAAATAACACCTTAAAAAATAGACTAACCCAGATGGCAAAAGGGATCCAAAAAGCCAATGAGGAGAGGAATGCCTTAATATGCAGAACTGAACAAATGAAAAAGGATGTCCAGAAGCTCACTGAAGAAAACAGTTCCTTAAAAATTAGAATGGAGCAAATGGAAGCTATTGACTTTATGAGAAATCAAGAAATTATAAAACAAAACCAAAAGAATGGAAACATAGAAGACAGTGTGAAATATCTCACTGGAAAAACACCTGACCTACAAAATTGTTCCAGGAGAGGATTTAAAAAGTATTGCACTACCTGAAAGTGATATCCAAAAAAAGAGCCCAGACATCATCTTTCAAGAAATTATCGAGGAAAACTTCCCTGACATTTTAGACCCAGAGGGGAAAACAAAAATTGAAAGAATCCAGTCATCACCTCCTGAAAGAGGTGCCCGAAGGAAAACTCCTAGGAGTGTTGTAGCCAAATTTTCGAGTTCCCAGGTCAAGGAGAAAATATTGCAAGCAGCCGGAAAGAAACAGTTAAAAAAAAATAATTTCTTTATTTACTTTTAGTTTGCAACATTCAGTTCCACAATTCCTTGAGTTTCAAATTTTCTCCCCCTCCTTCTCCTGCTCCCCCCATCATGGCAGCATGCAGTCAAAATATAGGATCTACAAATACCTTCACATTAAACATTAGTCAGATGGTAAAGAAGGATTATAACCAATGGAATGAACAATGGGAAAGAGGAAATAAAACAGAACAAGAAAAAGAAAGAGAGCAAGTACTTTGCTTCAATTTGCATTCAGACTCTGCAGCTCTTTCTCTGGATGAGGATATCTCTTTTCATCATGAGTCTTTTGGAGTTGTCTTATAACCTTACATTGCTGAGAGGAGCTCAGTCTATTGAAGTTAGTCGTCACACATATGTCGTGTCTGTGATTATGTATAGATTTCTCCTGGTTCTTCTCTTCTCACTCAACAGCAGTTTACATAAGTCTCTCCAGGTTATTATGAAGTCCATGTGCTCCTCATTTCTTATGGCAGAGTAGTATTTCATTACATTTGTATACCACAACTTGCTTAGCCATTCCCTAATTGATGGGCATCCCCTTGATTTCCAATTCTTTGCCACCACAAAAAGAGCTGCTGTGAATATTTTTGTACATACAGGTCCTCTTCCCACTTCTGTGATTTCTTTGGGATGCAACCCTAGAGCTGGCATTGCTGGGTTAAAGGGTATGTGCTTCATTATAGCCCTTTGGGCCTAGTTCCAAATTGCTCTCCAGACAATGCATTAGTGTTCCAACTTTTCCACATCCTCTCCAGCATTGATCATTTTCATGTTTTGTCATCTTAGCCCATCTGACTTGTGAGGTGTGGTTCCTCAGAGTTGTTTTGAATTGCATTTCTCTAATCCGTAGTGATTTAGAACATTTTTTCACATGCTTATAGGTCTCTTTAATATCTTCCTCTGAAAACTGCCTGTTCATATCCTTTGACCATTTATCAAATGGGGAACAGAAAGAAACAATTTGAGTATTGTGGAAACACAATCAGGATAACACAAGCTCGAGCAACTTCTACATTAAAGGATCAGAGGGCCTGGAATATAATAGTCCAGGGGTCAAAGGAGCTAGGATTAAAACCAAGAATCACCTACCCAGCAAGACTGAGTATGATGCTTCAGGGGAAAATATGGTCATTCAATGAGGTGGAGGACTTTAAAGCATTCTTGATGAAAAAAATAGAGGTGAATAATTTGACTTCTAAATACAAGCATCAAGAGAAGTATGAAAAGGTAAACAGGAAAGAGAAATCATAAGAACTTATTGAAGTTGAACTGTTTATATACCTATATGGAAAGACAATATTTGTTAAGTCATGAGACCTTTCTCTGTGTTAGGGTAGTTGGAGGGAATGTACACACACACACACAAACACACACACACGACACAGATTGAGTTGAATATGAAGGGGTGATATCCAAAAAATAAAATTAAGAGGTGAGAGAGGAATATATTGGGAGGAGAAAGGGAGAGATAGACTAGGGTAAATTATCTCATGTAAAAGAGGCAAGAGAAAGCTTTTACAGTGAGGGGAAGAGGCAGGAGGTGAGAGAGAATGGGTGAACTATATTCCCATTAGATCTGGCTGAAGGAAGGAATAATATACACACTCAATTGAGTGTGGAAATCTCTCTTCCCCTACAGGAAAGTAGGGCTGAAGGGAATAAGAGAGAAGGGGATGATAGAAAAGAGGGCAAATGTGGGGAGGGATAATCAGAATCAAACACTCTTGAGGTGGGACAAGGTAAAAGGAAACAATAGAATAAATGGGGGGGGGTGGGATAGGATGGAAGGAAATACAGTTAGTCTTTCACAGCATGACTATTATGCAAGTGTTTTGCATAACTACGCATGTATAACCTGCATCAGATTGCTTGTCCTCTCAATGAGGTTGGGTCAGGAGGGAGGGTGGAAGGAAGAGAATCTTGAACTCAGAGTTTTAAAAAGGAATGTTATAAATTGTTTTTACATGCAACTGGGAAATAAGATATAGGGACAATGGGGTATGGGAATGCATCTTGCCCTACACGAAAGTAGAAGGGAAGGGGAGAAGATAAGGGGGAAGGTGATAGAAGGGAGGGCAGATTGGGAGAAGGGATAATCAGAATGCACACTGTTTTGGGGTGGGGGGAGAGGAGATATGGGGAGAAAATTTGGAACTCAAAATGTTGTGGAAGTGAATGTTGAAAACTAAAAATAAACAATAAAATAAAACTCCCTTTGTAGTCTTGTGGAGGATGAGTGGTGGTAGGAAGAGGCTCGAGGCAGGGAGACCCCTTAGAAGGGCCCTGCACTAGTGCAAGTGAGTGGTGACCACAGTAGGACTGATGTCGGATAAGGTGGAAATAGGAAATACAAGGTTTAATGGACCATGTGAGGTGAGAGAGTAAGGAGTAGGACAACACTGAGCTTGTGAGCAAGGTGGGCAGTATCTTCAACAGTAAGAGGGAAGTGTAGACAAGGGGAGAGAGAGAATTCTGGGCAAATTCTGAAGAGAGAATTCTGGATATTCTGAATTTGAGATGTCTCTGGGACATCTCATTGGAAATATCCAGTGTGCAGTTGGTGATTTGGGGCTGGCACTTAGGAGAGGTGATGACTGGGTTCAGAGCTTTGGGAGTGAACTACGCAGAGGTGGTAGTTGAACTCATGAAAGGTGATGAACGGATGAAAGGTGATGAGGCCACCAGATGAGATCGTTTAGAGAGAAGGGAGAAGAGGTCCCAGCATATAATCCTGGGAGTTACCCGTGGTTAGTGGGCACGATCCGTACACAGACTCAACAAAGAAGGCTGAGAAGGAGAACCAGGAAAGGAGAAGGTGCCTCGTAGTGCTATCAACCACAGGGAGGTCAAGAAGGATGAGGGTCAGGGAAAGATGGTTTGGTTGGGCAGTTGAATGATGAGGTTGGAAGCCAGGTTGCAAGAGCTGAAGGGAGGAAGGGGGGCAGCAAGAGTCTGGCTTTTTTAAGGAGTACAGCATAGGGAGGGGAGGGGAGGAGAGACGTAGCAGGGCAGGCTCTCCTGAGGCTCCTTCAGGGATAAGGGAGGCAAGGGAAGCAGCCCCACTGGAGAGGCAAAGAGAAAAGATTTGAGAGAAAGGTTTGGGGTTAAGGCATCTGGAGGGGGCTTGGCCTTACTGAGTGGGAGGACCACCTCCTCAAGGGAGATGGGAAGAAAGGAGAGCCTGGGGCCTGAGGTCAGGGGCCTTAGAAGGGGAGAAGATAACTTGGGAGGAGGAGGAAGGCTCTCAGCTGTGAGGGCTGGGGGTACATGGGGTGATGTGAGAGGCTTGAGGAGAGAAGGGAAGGTTTGGAATAGCCTTGAGGGAGGAGTCACCAGGACTTGGGTGTCATCTTCCCTTGAGCCCCCTGCTCTGGCATAACCTGTGACTCTCTCCTGCCCCAGGGTCCCAGCTCAGCCAGGCCCTCATTCTTCAGTACTACCAGCCTCCTGACATTGACCAGCTCTTTGGGACCATCCTCAGTGCAAGGCTCGAGTCCAAGGCTTGTAACTGCACATTGCAGGGACCTAAAACATCCCCAAAAGGCTCATGATCCAAGCATACTATATGCTGTCGCTGTGTGTTTAGTGTTTTTTTTTTTCTTTCTCATGGTTCCTTGTATTTGTTCTAGTTCTTCTGTACAGCATGACTAATGTGAACATCTATTTAATAAGAATGTATATGGAAGCCTATATCTGATTGCTCCCCATCTTGGGGAGGAGGGAGAGAGGCAGAGAAAATTTAAAACTTATGGAAGTGAATGTTGAAAATTAAAAATAAATATGTAAAAATATAACTTACAAAAATTATATATAATATATATTATATATAATATTTTAAAAATATAAACAAATAAAAATACATTTGTTAAAAAAAAAGAGCAAACTGGATTACCACAAGCGCCCCAGCTCTGCTGACTGGCATTCCCCATCGCTGCCTGGCTCCTTGTGGGCCTGTCCTAGGGGCCTGAAGAAGCCCTCAGGGGGGGGGTGGGGAGACCCCTCTGGGCTGTCCTGTGCATTCAAAGGGACTGTGTATGTGTTTAAGAATCCAGGTTTTTTTAATGTAGGCAAACAAAAGGTCATTTTGGAGCCAAAGGCCTTTCTAGAGCTAGGGCTGCCTGACCACAGTGGGAATCGGGCCTGAGGGCAGCAGAGGCCAAGACCCTGAGAAGCTCTGGGAGAGTAGCACCCACAGCGCCCACACAGCTGAGCTGGCAGCCCACCCCCCAATACATAAGTGCTAGGTAGCTAGTTCAAGGCCGACGTTGGGCTCCAGAGTTTGAAGGGTAGATTAATAAAATGTCTTCCTTGGGGTGTGATATGGAGTTCTTGCTGTTGGAGAGGTTCTTGGTCCTCGATCAGGGAGCTCTGAAGCCTGGCCTGGGCCAGCAGCAGTGCCAGAGGTGGGCTGGTAGGAGAGATGGAGTCGGGGGCTTGGGGCGACCAAAGTCAGCAGGTCCCTGGGCTGGCACGGCAGTGAGACAGTTGACCCTGAGGAGCAGAGTACCTTTTCAACCTGACATTCGTTGTCTGAAATATCTGTCCAGCTCTGCCTTTCCATGGACCTCCTGGCCCTCATGTTCCATGGCTTATGTTCTAAGGCCTTTCTTGGCTCTGACTTTCCATGTTCTGTGTTGTCTGGTCCCTCCCAGATATATGACTTTTTGAGTCCTATGATCACTTGTTCCTCCCAAATCTGACATTCCATGGCTTATGTTCTGAGACCCCTCTTAACTCTGACTTTTCATATGTGTTCTCTGGTCCCTCCCAGATCTGACTTTCTGTGTCCTATGATCCCTTATTCCTTACACCTCTGACATTCCATGACTTATGTTCTGAGACCCCCCCTAATTCAGATTTTCCATACTGTGGTCTTTGGTCCAACCCAGATCTAACTTTCTGTGTCCTTTGCTTCGTAGTTCCTCACAACTCTGACATTCAATGCCCTATGTTCTAAGGCCCTTACTGGCTCTGACTTTGCATACTCTGTGTTCTCTGGTCCCTCCCATACCTAACTTTCTGTATCCTATGGTCCCTGTTTCCACACAGCTCTAACATTCCATGATACATCTTCTGAGACCCTTCTGAACTCCGGTTTTCTGTTTGGTGGTCTTTTGGTCCATCCCAGATCCGACTTTCTGTGTCCTATGATCCATAGTTTCTCACAACTCTGATATTCCATGCCCTGTGTTCTGAGCCCCTTCCTTGCTCTGACTTTCCATTCTCTGTGTTCTCTGATCCCTCCCAGATATGACTTTTTCAGTCCTATGATCCCTAGTTTCTCACACCTCTGACATTCAATGACCTTTGTTCTAAGATCCCTCGTAACTCACATTTTCCATACTCTGTTCCCAGGTCCTTCCTAGATCTGACATTCTGTGTCTTCTGAACCCGGGTTCCTCACAGGTCTGACATTAACGTGGCCGATGTTCTGAGACCCCTCATAACTCAGATTTTAAATACTGTGTTATCTGGTCCCTCCCAGATCTGACTTTCTGTGTCCTATCATCCCTAGTTCCTCACACCTCTGACATTCCGTGAGCTATGTTCTGAGAGGCCTCGTAACTCAGATTTTCCTCACTGTGTTCTCTGCTCCCTCACAGATCTGACTTTCCGTGTCATTTGATCTCTGGTTCATCACTGCTCTGACATTCCTTGGCTTATGTTCTTAGCCCCTTCCTAGCTCTGATTTGGCATACTCTGTGTTTTCTGGTCCCTCCCAGACTTAACTTTCTCTGTCCTATGGTCCATGTTACCACACAACTCTGACTTTCCATGACTTTTGTTCTAAGACCCTTCCTACTTTCTATGTCTTAAAATCCCTGGCTCCTCATCACTCTGACATTCCATGGTTTATATTCTTAGCCCCTTCCTACCTCTGACTATGCATACTCTGTGTCCTCTAGTCCTTGCCAGGTCTGACTTTCTTTGTCCTATCATCCCTAGTTACTAACACCTCTGACCTTCCATGAGCTATATTCTGAGACCCATGGTAACTCAGATTTTCCATACTGTGTTCTCTGGTCCCTCTGATATCTGACTTTCCATGTCCTTTGATCCCTGATTCGTCAACACTCAGACATACCTTGGCTTATGTTCTTAGCCCCTTCCTAGCTCTGACTTTGCATACACTGTGTTCTCTTGTCCCTCCCAGACTTAACGTTCTCTGTCCTATTGTCCATGATACCGCACAGCTCTGACATTGCATGACCTATGTTCTTAGACCCTTCCTGGTTCTGACATTCCATACTCTGTGTTCTCTGGTCCCTCTCATATCTGACTTTCTATGTCTTAAGATCCCTGACTCCTCATCCCTCTGACATTCCATGGCTTATGTTCTTAGCCCCTTCCTACCTCCGACTATGCATACTCTGTGTCCTCTAGTCCCTCCCAGACCTAGTGTTCTATGTCCTATGGTCCCTGGTTGGGCACAACTCTGACACTCTATAGCCTATGTTCTAAGACCCTTCCTGGTCCTGACATTCGATACTCTGTGTTCTCTGGTCCCTCCTAGGTCTGACTGTCTCTGTCTTATGATCAGTGATTCCTCACACATCTGATGTTCCAAATATATGTGTTCTGAGATCCCTCCTAATTCAGATTTTCCATGGTGTGTTCTCTGTTCCCTCCTATATCTGACCTTCTGTGTCCTGTGAATTGTAGTTTCTCACAACACTAACATTCCAAGGTCCATGTTCCAAGGCCCTTCCTGGCTATGAATTTCCATACTCTGTGTTCTCTGGTTCCTCCCAGATCTGACCTTCTGTGTCCTATGATCCGTGGTTCTGCACACCTCTGACATTCCATGGCCTATGATCAAAGGCCCTTCCTTATTGTGGCATTCAATACTCTGGGTTCTCTGGTCCCATCCAATTCAGACTTTCTGTGTCCTATGGTCCCTGGTTCCTCACAGGTCTGACAGTCCAGGCTTTATGTTCTTATCCCCTTCCTGGCTCTGACAGTCCATTCTCTGTGTTCTCTGCTCCTCCCAGATCTAACATTCCCTGTCCTATGATCCCTGGTTCCTCACAGCTCTAACATTCCATGACCTAAGTTCTGCAACACATCCTTACTCAGATTTTTCATACTGTGGTCTCTGCTGCATCCCAGATCTGACATTCTGTGTCCAATGATCCCTGGTTCCTGACAATCCCACATTCCACGCCCTATGTTTTCAATCGCTTCCTAGCTCTGACTTTGCATGCTCTGTGTTGTCTTGTCCCTCCTGGATCTTAATTTCTGTATCCTTTTGTGCCTGGTTCAACACAGCTCTGACACTGCATGGCCGATGTTCCAAGAATCCTCCTAAATCAGAATTTCTATAGATATTCTCTGCTCTCTACCAGATCTGACTTTCTCTGTCTTATGATCTATAGTTGCTCCCATCTCTGACATTCTATGAACTATTTTCTGATATGCTTCCTAACTCAGATTTTCCTTACTGTGTTCCTTGGTCCATCCCAAATCTGACTTCCTGTTTTCTATTATCACTAGTTCCTCACAACTCCCACATGCCGTACCCTTTGTTGTAAGCCCCTTCCTAGCTCTGACTTTGCATACTCTGTGTTCTCTGGTCACTCACTCCCAGACCTGACTTTCTGTGTCCTATGATCCCTGGTTCCTCACAACTCTGACATTCCATGAGCTATATTCTGAGACCCTTCCTAACTGATTTTCTATACTGTTTTCCCAGGTCCCGCCAAATCTGACTTTCTGTGTGTAATGTACCCTAGTTTCTCACAGCTCTGACAATCCATGACCTAAGTACTGAGAAACATCGTAACTCAGATTGTTCATACTGCGGTCTCTGGGCCATCCCAGATCTGACATTCTGTGTCCTATCATCCCTGGTTCCTGACAGCTCCCACATTCCATGCCCTATGTTCGAAACCCCTTAGGAGCTCTCTTTTTCTCTGGTCCCTCCCAGAGCTAACTTTCTGTGTCTTATGTTCCCTGTTTCCGCCCAGCTCTGACATTCCATGACCTACATTCTGAGACTTCTCCTAAATCACATTTCACTTACTGTGTTCTCTGGTGCCTCCCAGACTTAATTTTCTCTGTCCTATGGTCCGTGTTACCGCACAGCTCTGACATTGCATGACCTATGTTCTAAGACCCTTCCTGTTTCTGACATTCCATACTCTGTGTTCTCTGGTCGCTCCCAGATCTGACTTTCTATGTCTTAAGATCCCTGGCTCCTCATCCCTCTGACATTCCATGGCTTATGTTCTTAGCCCCTTCCTACCTCTGACTTTGCATCCTCTGTGTCCTCTAGTCCCTCCCAGACCTTACTTTCTATGTCCTATGGTCCCTGGCTCCACACAACTCTGACATTCTATGGACTATGTTCTAAGACCCTTCC
The DNA here is from genome assembly GCA_028627135.1 of Pseudochirops cupreus. Taxonomy (NCBI): domain Eukaryota; kingdom Metazoa; phylum Chordata; class Mammalia; order Diprotodontia; family Pseudocheiridae; genus Pseudochirops; species Pseudochirops cupreus. The sequence continues at coordinate 403,426 of CM053582.1, forward strand.
TGGTTCTGAGATTTCATACTCTGTGTTCTCTGGTCCCTCCCCGATATGACTTTCTGTGTCTTATGATCCCTGGTCCTTCACAACTCTGACATTCCATCAGCAATATTCTGAGATTCCTTGTAACTCAGATTTTCTATACTGTTTTCCCAGGTCCCGCCAAATCTGAATTTCTGTGTATGATGTACCCTAGTTTCTCATAGCTCTGACAATCCGTGACCTAAATACTGAGACACATCGTAACTCAGATTGTTCATACTGCGGTCTCTGGGCCTTCCCAGATCTGACATTCTGAATCTTATCATCCATGGTTCCTGACAGCTCCCACATTCCATGCCCTATGTTCGAAACCCCTTAGGAGCTCTCTTTTTCTCTGGTCCCTCCCAGAGCTAACTTTCTGCGTCTTATGTTCCCTGTTTCTGCCCAGCTCTGACATTCCATGACCTACATTCTGAGACTTCTCCTAAATCACATTTCACTTACTGTGTTCTCTGGTGCCTCCCAGACTTAACTTTCTCTGTCCTATGGTCTGTGTTACTGCACAGCTCTGACATTGCATGACCTATGTTCTAAGACCCTTCCTGGTTCTGACATTCCATACTCTGTGTTCTCTGATCCCTCCCAGATCTGACTTTCTATGTCTTAAGATCCGTTGCTCCTCATCACTCTGACATTCCATGGCTTATGTTCTTAGCCCTTTCCTAGCTCTGACTTTGCATACTCTGTGTTCTCTGGTCCCTCTCAGACTTACCTTTCTCTGTCCTATGGTCCATGTTACCACACACCTCTGACATTCCATGACCTATGTTCTAAGACCCTTCTTGGTTCTGACATTCCATACTCTGTGTTCTCTGGTCCTTGCCAGTTCTGACTTTCTGTGTTTTAAAATCCCTGGCTCCTCATCACTCTGACATTCCATGGCTTATGTTCTTAGCCCCTTCCTACCTCTGACTTTGCATATTCTGTGTCATCCAGTTCCTCCCAGGTCTGACTTTCTTTGTCGGATCATCCCTAGTTCCTCACACCTCTGACTTTCCATGACCTATATTCTGAGACCCCTCCCGACTCAGATTTTCCGTACTGTGTTCTCTGGTCCCTCCCTGATCTGACATTCTGTGTCCTAGGATCCCTGGTTCCTGACAGCTCCCACATTTCATGCCCTACATTCGAAGTCCCTTCTTAGCTCTGACTGCGTAATCTGTGTCGTCTGGTCCCTCCCAGACTTAACTTTGTCTGTCCTATGGTCCATGTTACCACAGAACTCTGACATTCCATGACCTATGTTCTAAGACCCTTCTTGGTTCTGACATTCCATACTCTGTGTCCTCCAGTCCCTCCCAGATCTGACATTCTGTGTCCTATCATCCCTGGTTCCTCACAACTCCCACATTCCATACCCTTTGTTCTAAGCCCCTTCCTAGCTCTGACTTTGCATACTCTGTGTTCTCTGGTCACTCCCAGACCTGACTTTCTGTGTCCTATGATCCCTGGTTCCTCACAGATCTGACATTCCATGACATATATTCTAAGGCCCTTCCTGGTTTTCACATTCAATATTCTGGGTTCTCTGATCCCACCCAGTACTGAGTCTCTCTGTGCTATGATCCCTGGTTCTTCATAGGTCTGACATTCCATTCCCTATGTTCTAAGTCCCTTCCTGATTCTGACTTTGTGTAGTCTATGTTTTCGTGTCCCTCACAAATCTAACTTTCTGAGTCCTGTTGTCCCTGGTTCTGCACATCTCTGACATTCCATGGCCTATGTTCTAAGGTCCTTTCTGATTGAGACATCCAATACACTGGGTTCTCTGTTCCCCACCTCCCCCCACCCCCCATTGTGACTTTCTGTGTCCTATGGTCCCTGGTTCTTCAGAAGTCTGAAATTCCATGCCTTATGTTCTGAGATCCCTCATTACTCCGATTTTCCATACTGTGTTCTCTGGTCCCTCCCAGATCTGACATTCTGTGTTCTACGATCCCTGGTTCCTGACAGCTCCCACATTCCATGCCCTATATTCGAAGTCCCTTCCTAGCTCTGACTTTGCATACTCTGTGTTCTCTGGTCCCTCTCAGACTTACCTTTCTCTGTCCTATGGTCCATGTTACCACACACCTCTGACATTCCATGGCCTATGTTCTAAGACCCTTCTTGGTTCTGACATTCCATACTCTGTGTTCTCTGGTCTTTGCCAGTTCTGACTTTCTGTGTTTTAAAATCCCTGGCTCCTCATCACTCTGACATTCCATGGCTTATGTTCTTAGCCCCTTCCTACCTCTGACTATGCATACTCTCTGTCCTCTAGTCCCTCCTAGGTCTGACTTTCTTTGTCCTATCATCCCTAGTTCCTCACACCTCTGACATTGCATAAGCTATATTCTGAGACCCCTCGTAAGTCAGATTTTTGTACTGTGTTCTCTGGTCCCTCCCAGATCTGACTTTCTATGTCCTTTGATCCCTGGTTCGTCACCACTCTGATATTCCTTGCCTTATGTTCTTAGCCCTTTCCTAGCTCTGACTTTGAATACTCTGTGTTCTCTTGTCGCTCCCAGACTTAACTTTCTCTGTCCTATGGTATATGTTACCGCACACCTCTGACATTCCATGACCTATGTTCTAAGACCCCTCCTGGTTCTGACATTCCATACTCTGTGTTCTCTGGTCCCTCCCAGATCTGACTTTCTATGTCTTAAGATCCCTGGCTCCTCATCACTCTGACATTCCATGGCTTATATTCTTAGCCCCTTCCTACCTCTGACTATGCATATTCTGTGTCCTCTAGTCCCTCCCAGACCTAATTTTCTATATCCTATGGTCCCTGGTTCCGCACAACTCTGACATTCTATGGCCTATGTTATAAGACCCTTCCTGGTTCTGACATTCCATATTCTGATTTCTCTGGTCCCTCCTAGGTCTGAATGCCTGTGTCCTATGATCAGTGGTTCCTCATATATCTGACGTTCCATGATATGTGTTCTTGGATCCCTCATTACTCCGATTTTCCATACTGTGTTCTCTGGTCGCTCCCAGACCTGGCTTTCTGTGTACTATGATCCCTGGTCCCTGACAGCTCCCACATTCCATGCCCTATATTCGAAGTCCCTTCCTCGCTCTGACTTTGCATGCTCTGTGTTCTCTTGTCCCTCTCAGACTTAACTTTCTCTGTCCTATGGTCCATGTTACCACACAACTCTGACTTTCCATGACTTTTGTTCTAAGACCCTTCCTACTTTCTATGTCTTAAAATCCCTGGCTCCTCATCACTCTGACATTCCATGGTTTATATTCTTAGCCCCTTCCTACCTCTGACTATGCATACTCTGTGTCCTCTAGTCCTTCCCAGGTTTGACTTTCTTTGTCCTATCATCCCTAGTTACTCACACCTCTGACATTCCATGAGCTATATTCTGAGACCCATGGTAACTCAGATTTTCCATACTGTGTTCTCTGGTCCCTCCGATATCTGACTTTCTATGTCCTTTGATCCCTGATTTGTCAACACTCTGGCATTCCTTGGCTTATGTTCTTAGCCCCTTCCTAGCTCTGACTTTGCATACACTGTGTTCTCTTGTCCCTCCCAGACTTAACTTTGTCTGTCCTATGGTCCATGATACCGCACAGCTCTGACATTGCATGACCTATGTTCTAAGACCCTTCCTGGTTCTGACATTCCATACTCTGTGTTCTCTGGTCCCTCTCATATCTGACTTTCTATGTCTTAAGATCCCTGGCTCCTCATCACTCTGACATTCCATGGCTTATATTCTTAGCCCCTTCCTACATCTGA
>CM053582.1:407706-425600 GCA_028627135.1 Pseudochirops cupreus
TAGAGAGCCTGTTCCATTTTGTGATTAATAACTATATCAGCATATTTATAGTTACTGTAGGCATTGTGAATACTGCATTGCTGATACAAAGAGGAGGAGGAGGAGTCTACTACCACTACTACCAAAAATCTGTTATATTTTTGCACACATGAGTCTTTCCTTTTTGTTGTTGTTGTTTTTTTAAATCTTTTTGAGGTATAGGCCCAGTTGTGGTATAGCTGGGTCCAAAAAGTTGCTCAGTTTAGTGCTTTTGGAACACACTTTAAAACTGATTTTCAGAAGGCCTGGACCAATTCACTGTAGCAACAACAGTTTATTACTAGGCCTGCTTTATCCCAGTCTCTCCAATAATTATCATTTTCAATTTTTTTTCTTGTCATCTTTACCAATCACTTCTTAAATGAAAATTAGTTGCTCTCTTCAGTATCAATGACTTATTACTCAGGGCTATAAAGCAGAACCTCAGAATTGCTTGAATTTGCATTTTCCTAATTATTAGTAATTTGGAGAATTTTTCCATACGTTTATGGATAGTTTCAATTTCTTCCTCTGAACACTGTGCACATCCTTTGACTATTTGTCATTTGGTAAATTTCTCTTGTGATTATAAATTAGAATCACTTCTCTGTATATACCTTACCTGCTTTTTTTTCTACTTTTATCTGCATTAATTTTTTTTACAAAGACATTTGAATTTGATGTAATTAAAATGATGAATTTTACTCACTGTGATCCTCTCTCTCTTCATTGTTCTCAAACTCTTCATCTGTCTATAGGCGAGAAAGGTAATTACTCATTTCCAGAATTTGATTATACTATCTCTTTTTTGGAGTCTAATTTGTGTATTCATTTGGAACTTATCTTGGTTCACAATGTGAGCTGCTAATCTATACCTAATTTCTGCCATACTGCTTTTCAGCGTTCTCAGAAATTTTTGTCAAAAAGTGAGTAATTACACCAGTAATTTTGGTCTTTGGATTTATGGAACATTACACTACTGAGTTCATTGGCTTCTTAGACTATGCCCAGTTTCCCTCTCCTTTATGACAAATTCTAGGACTGAGTGGTCATTTGCTCCCACCATTCCCATCATTTCCACTCCAGGAACCAGTTCATCCCTATTAATGAAAATCAGATCCAGGATAGTCAGTCAATAAACATCTCCTAAGCACCTACTATGTGCCAGGAACTGAGCTTAGAAAATGCTGGGAATACAAACAAGGGAAAAGAGCAATCTCTGAACCAAAGGAGCTAAGCGTAATCAGTAAGATAACAAGCAAACAACCATGAAGAACCATGCTATGGACAGGATGAAATGGAAGTAATAAGCAGTGGGAAGGAAAAAAGAATTAGAGGGGGACCTAGAAAGACTTACTGTAGAAGATGGGATTATATCTGGGATGTGAAAGATGCCAGGGATGCCAAGAAGTGGAGATGAAGAGTGAAAGTACTTGTCCTACCATTCTGGAGAATAATTTCAAAATATGCCCAAAGGGCTGTAAAACTGTACATACACTTTGATCCAGCAATACCACTACTATGACTGTATCCCATGGAAAAGGACCCATATGTACAAAAATATTTATAGCAGCTCTTTTTCTGGTGGCAAAGAATTGGAAAATGGAGGGATGCCTATGAACCAGGGAATGGCTGAACAACTTGTGTTATATGAAAGTAATGGAATACTATTGTGCTATAAGAAATGATGAGGAGGTTGGGGGGAGGGGGAAGACTGGCCAGGGCAGATTTCAGGAGAGTGAATCACTGGTAACTGTGGCAGTTTCCAGAATTCTCAACCCATAAACACCAAAGAGAAAGTAAAAGGTCAGTGGGGAACCCTGTTGATCCAAGGTGAGAGAAGAACAGTCTGGCCCCTGCCCCCTGGCAGTTAAGGTGATGCAACTACGACTGCTGCCATTGCTGCTGCTTCCAGCTCCCGGCCTACAGATTGTAAGAATCTCTCCTGGCACTGAGGCAGGATTCTCCTTCTATGCCCTTCTTGGATCTGGGCCACAGTCTTGGGTGGTGGTCCTGGGTTGAGGAACACTGGTGTGGCAGACCTTGTTGAGGCTGTGGAGAGAAAGTCCTCCTCACAGTTCTGAGATAGGAGCCTGGAAAAAACTGACAACAGCTGCACAAAACCCCAGCAATTTGGGACACAGCACTTTCCATTCTGGAAGCAGAGTTCTACTGTGGCAAATAGCTCAAAAGACAAGTAATTGAGTGGCAACATGAGCAAACAGAGGAAGAGCAATCAGACCATAAAATCCTCTTTTTGGGGAAAAAGAGGATCAAAACATGGAACCAGAAGAAGACAACAAAGCCAAAACTCCTGCATCAAAAGCCTCCAAGAAAAATATAAACTGGCCATAGACCATGGAGGAGCTCAAGAAGGATTTTGAAAATCAAGTCAGAGAAGTAGAGGAAAAATTGGGAAGAGAAATGAGAATGATGCAAGAAAATAATGAAAAATGAGTCAACAGCCTGCTAAAGGAGACCCAAAAATACACTGAAGAAAATAACACCTTAAAAAATAGATTAACTCAAATGGCAAAAGAGGCTCAAAAAGCCAGTGAGGAGAAGAATGCCCTAAAAAACTGAATTTGCCAGATGGAAAAGGAATTACAAAAAATCACTGAAGAGAATAACTCCTTTGAAATTAGACTGGAGCAAATGGAAGCTAATGACTCTATGAGAAATCAAGATACTATAAAAAAGATCCAAACAAATGAAAAAAATAAAAGGCAATGTGAAATATCTCATTGGAAAAACCACTGATTTGGAAAATAGATCCAGGAGAGATAATTTAAAAATAATTGGACTACCTGAAAGCCATGATAAAAAAAAAAAAAGAGCCTAGACATCATCTTTCAAGAAATTATCAAGCAAAATTTCCCTCATATTGTACAACCAGAGGGCAAAATAGGAATTGAAAGAATTCACCAATCACCTCTTGAAAAAGATGCCAAAAAGAAAACTCCTAGAAATATTATAGCCAAATTCCAGAGTTTCCAGGTCAAGGAGAAAATACTGCAAGCAGTCAGGAAGAAACAATTTGAGTATTGTGGAAACACAATCAGGATAACACAAGACCAGGTGCTGGGCTTTTTGACACAGAGGGTTTCAATTTTTATTTATGCTTTCACATTTACATTAACTAAATGAGTCACATCATTGATAATTTGCTGGGACTCAGCCAAACTAGCTAGCATCAGTTACTCATGCAATGACATGTGCTTGAGCTCTGGGGGGCTTACCTGGGTTCATTTGTGCTACCTAGTAACTGAAAAATTCCTGTTTGCTTTTTCATTTAATTATTGTGAAAAATCACTAGGAGGAGGGCTGTTATTTTCCAGAATAACATTAGAGGAAATAAAAGATATAATCCCACTTTAGAAAAAAGATATTGAACAAGCCATCAATGAACTCCCTAAGAGGAAATCCCCAGAGTGAGATGGATTCACAAGTGAATGCTACCCAACATTTAACGAAAAATTAATTCTAAAGCTATATAAACTATTTGGGAAAACAGGCAAAGAAATGCTGTCAAATTCCTTTAATGAAACAAATGTGATGTTGATATCTACACCAAAAAGACTCAAGACAGAAAGACAACTATAGACCAATTTCCCAAATGAATATTGATACAGAATTTTTAAATAAAAGACTAGTAAGGAGATTACACCCATATATCCCTAGGATCATACATTATGACCAGCTGGGATTTATACCAGAAATTCAAGGCTGCTTAAATATTAGGAAAACTGTAAGCATAAGTGACAATATAAATAATAAAACCAAAAGAAAGCATATGATTGTCTCAGGAGATGCAGAAAAATTCTGACAAAATATAGCACCCATTCCTAGGAAAAAACACTAGAGACCATAGGAATAAATGGAGCTTTCCTTAAAATGAGAAGTAGCATCTCTCTAAAACCATCAGCAAGCATTATCTATAATGGGGATAAGCTAGAAACTTTCCCAGTAAAATTTGGGGTAAAACAAGGATGTCCATTATCACTGCTATTACTCAACATTGTACTGGAAATATTGACTCTAGCAATAAGAGAAGAAAAAGAAATGGAAGGAAATAGCATAGGCAATTAAGAAACAAATCAATCACTCTTTCTATATTATGTGATGGTATACTTAGAGAATCCTAGAGAATTAACTAAAAAACTAATTGAAATCATTAACACTTTTAGCACAGTTGCAGGATATAAACTAAATTTACATGAATCATCACCATTTCTATATATTACCAACAAAGCCCAAGAAAGCAAGAGATAGAAAAAGTCCATTTAAAATAACTTCAGATATTTAAAATACTTTGGAGTCTACCTGTTAAGATAAATCCAGGAGTTTTATGAGCACACTTACTAAACACTTTTCTCACAAATAAAGTCAGACTAAAACACTTGGAAAATTATTGGCTGGTCATGAGTAGGCTCAGTCAGTAAAAAAGATGACATTTCTACACATATTAATTTAATTATTCAATCCATACCAATCAAACTACCAAAAATGTATTATAGAGCTAGAAAAAATTATTAAAGAATTCAGCTGGAAGAACAAAAAACCAGGAATATCAAGATAATTAGTTAAAACAAATGTGTAGGGAGGTAGCCATATTCATCAAAACTATCTGGTACTTGCTAAGAAATAGAGTGATGCATCAATGGAATGTAGTAGTAAATGACCATAATAAGCTAGTATTTGAAAAATCTGAAGATCTCTGATTTTTGGACAAGAACTCACTATTTACCAAATCCAGAGAAAAAACTGGAAAATGGTGTGGCAGATATCAGGTATAGACCAAGACCTTACATTGTATACCAATGTACTCTGCCCAAAATAATATAAATTTTGATGCCATAAACTTCCCAAGATATCCTAGAGTATGGGAGATAGATTTTTTTTTGTTCTCTTCCTTACTTACTTTGTAATTTTAGAAAAAAACTAGGAAAATTAATTATTCTGTCCCATCTATTTTCATTTATGATTTTTTGAAATCGAGCTCTGGAAAACCAGGCTTTGACAAAGCTCATTTGGATTCAAATAGAGCTATTTGACTATGCCTTGAACCCAAATCACTCTGACACTCACTGAGTGGTCAATAAAGGTCTTGGCCTAAGCCTCACTTGGTCATCGCTTGGGTTTTGATGAATCAGAATGAGTGCAAATAGCAATTGTTTCTGTTCTGACCAAAAACCCTGAGGATCTTTCCCTCCCAAATTGATTGTTTTTTTGAGTAGGCAAACTAAGATATCTATTGCCTCAATTCTTACTTAGTCTTAAATCACTGAATGGTGTTGCCTCTGAGAAACTGAGACCTGGGAAAGATCTTAGTTAAAACAGTCTGTCTCCCACTACCTCTGGGGCCATGTCCAGTCATCCTAAACTATGTCTTGCCACTAGACTCAGATGACTATGGAGGAGAGAGTGAGCTGATGCCTTTACACACTGCTGCCTCACTTAAAGCTAATTCACTTGCAAGTCAAGACATCACCCTTCTGATGTCATTGGTTATCTTTCAGAACAAAGGATGAACACCACCACTACAAATACCACAAGGTAAGATTAAAAAGTATAGATGATTTAGACACAAAGGGTAATTCCAAAAGCAAATTAGGAGAGTGTGGAATAGTTTTTACCTGCTAGATCTATGGAGAAGGGAAGATTTTATTATAAAACAAGAGATAAAGAACATTATAAGATATAAAACGGACAATTTTAATTGTATTAAAGTTTAAAGGTTTTGCACAAATAAAACCAATGCAAAAAAGATTAGAAGGAAAGTAGAAAGATGGAAACAGTTTTTTACAAAAACTGTCTTTGATAAAGATCTCATTTCTCAAATATATAGGAAATTGCTTTAAATTTACAAGGATATAAGTTATTCCCCAATTGGTAAATGGTCAAAATATATGAATAGGTTATTTTCAGATGAATAAACTGAAACTATAGTCATAGGGGAAAATGCTCTACATCATTACTGATTAGAGAAATCCAAATTAAAACAACTCTGTGGTACCATCTCATACCTATCAGATTGACAAAAATAATTAAAAAAAGTAAAATAATAAATGTTGGAGGGGATGTGGGAAAACTGGGACACTAATGTACTTCTGGTGGAGATGTGAACTTATCTAACCATTATGGATAGCAATTTGGATCTATACCCAAAGGGGGATAAAACTATCAATACCCTTTGATCCATCCATATAAGTCTATATCCTAAAGAGATCAAAAAAGGGGAAAAGGACCTATTTGTACAAAAATACTTGTAACAGCTCTATTTATGGTGGCAAAGGACTGGAAATTGAGGGGATGCACATCAATAGTGGAATGGCTGAACAAGTTGTGATATATAATTTCAATGGAATATTACTGTGTTATAGGAAGTTATGTGTTCCCAGATTTCAGAAAAACCTAGAAAAAACTTGTATGATCTGATACAAAATGAACTGAATAGAACCAGAAGTATATTGTACACAATAACAGCAATACTATACAATGATCAGCTGTGAATGACCTAGCTATTCTCAGCATTACAATGATCCAAGATAATTCCAAAGGCTATCCACCTCCAGAGAAAAAACTGATGAAGTCTAAATGCAGATTGAAGTATACTCTTTTTCACTTTCTGTATTTTTTCATTTTTTCCCCTTTGGGCTATGTATTCTTTCACAATAGGGTAATATGATTTGTATGCCTGAACAAATATATAACTCAAACCAGATTGCTTACTGTCTCAGGGAGAGGTGAGGTGAGAGAAGGAGAGAGAAAATTTAGAACTGATAATTTTTTAAATAAATGTTAAAAATTGTCTTTAGATGCAACTGGGAGAAAATTATTGAAAAAATCCATATATTGTCCTCAGATTTCCCTGTCAGGCTTGGTTCCCATAATTTGCATAAAACTTGAGAGTTAGAAGGTACCACAACAGTCATCTAATTCAATCTGTAAATGAAAAGAATTTCCAGTGTAAGATAAAAATGGTCATTCAGCTTTGCCTTGAATACCTCCAAGGAGAGGGAACCCACCACGTCTTCAAAGTAGCCAAACGCACTTTTGGAAAATTCTCACTAGTAGAAAGTTTTTCCTGATATCAGGCCTAAATTGGCCTCCTTATAACTTCCAATTATTGATCATGGTTCTGATCTCTGGACTCAAGAAGAGCAAGTCTAATCCTTTATCCACATAACAGAATTTTGATTTTTGATACTTGATGCCCCAGGTATCTCTAAAACATTTCATTTAGGCATTCCTTATGGTGTGATAATAATCCATTATATTTAGGTAACATAATTGTCTAGGTATCTGCCAATTGAAGGGCACCCCATAAGTCTTCACTTTATGACTACTAGAAAAAGGGTGTTATATCTTTCTTTGATCTTTAGGTCTAGTAGTGGCATTGCTGGGCCAAAAGGTATGCTTAGTGCTTTTGCAACATACTTTAAAATTGATTTTCAGAATGGCTGGACCAACTCATAACTGCACCAACACTTTATTATTGGGCATGCTTTCCCATAGTATTTTCCACAATTTCCAGTTTCCTTTCCTTTTTAAAAAAATAACTTTTGTTTGTTTTTAGTTTACATCATTTATTTCCACAAGATTTTGAGTTACAAATTTTCTGCCCGTCTTTCCCCTATACACCACTCCAAAACAGCAATCCTGCTGTATACCTTCTCCCCCAATCTGTTCTCTGCTCTCTCCTATATCCTCTCCCATAAGCCCTCTGACTTCTTGGTAAAACAAGCTGGATCTCCCTACCCCAGTGCCTGTATATCTTATTTCCCAGCTGCGTGTAAATAATAATAATGATAATAATAACAATAATAATAATGCACACACAAACACACACATATATTCAATACAAGCCATACATGTGTAGTTATGCAAAACATCTCCACAATGGACATATTATGAAAGACTGACTATATTTCCCTCCATCATATCCTGCCCCTCACTTGTTCTATTCTCTGTGTTGTCCCTGTCCCTTTACAAAAGTATGTGCTTCTAACAACCCTACCCCCCAACCTGCCCTCCCCTCCATCATTCCCCCTCTCATCCCCTTCCCCCCTACTCTCCTGTAAGGCAAGATACACAATTTAGAGTGTATGTCATTCCCTCCCTAAGCCAAATTCAATGAAAGTAGGGTTCACCCCATTATCCTCTTCTATATGAGATAATTAACCCCATTCTGTCTCTCCCTGTCTCCTCTCATTATATTCCTATCCCACCTCTCAGTTTCACCTTTTAAAATATCATCCCTTCCTATTCAATTGATCCTGTGCACTCTGTCTATGTATACCTGTACACATACATACATACACTCATGTATGTATTCATATGCATATATGCCCTCCTACGTAGACATATGTGTATGTGTATATATATACATATATACATATATATATATGTACATATATACATATAGTACCCACACACACATATATTTATAGTCCTTTCAACTACCCTCATACTGAGAAAAGTTTCATAGGTTACAATTATCATTTGTCCATGTAGACACGTAAATAATTCAACTCTGATAAGTTCCTTAGGATTTCTTTTCCCTGTTTACTTTCTCATGTTTCTTGTATTTGAATGTCAAACTTTTTATTGAGCTCTGGTTTTTTCATCAGCAGTGCTTGAAAGTCCTCCACCTCATCGAGTGATCATATTTTCCCCTGAAATATTATACTCAGTTTTGCTGGGTATGTGATTCTTGGTTTTAATTCCAGCTCCTTTGACCTCTGGAATATCATATTCCAAGCCCTTTGATCCCTTAATGTAGAAGCTGCTAGATCCTGTGTTATCCTGATTGTGTTTCCACAGTATTCAAATTGTTTCTTCTTGGCAGCTTGTAATATTTTCTCCTTAATCTGTGAACTCTGGAAACAGGCTATAACATTCCTAGGAGTTTTCTTTTTAGGATATTTGTCAAGAGGTGGTCAATCCTTTCCATTTCTATTTTTCCATCTGGTTCTAAAATATCAGGGAAATTTTCCTTGAGAATTTCTTGAAGGATGATTTCTAGGTTCTTTTTTTGATCATGGCTTTCAGGTAGTCCAATAATTTTTAAATTATCTCTCCTGCATCTATTTTCCAGGTCAGTGTTTTTTTCAATGAGATATTTCACATTGCCTAATATTTTTTCATTTGTTTGGATCTGTTTAATAATATCTTGATTTCTAATAGTCATTAGCTTCCATTTGTTCCAATCTAATTCTGAAGTAATTATTCCCTTCAGTGAGCTTCTGAGATTCTTTTCCCATCTGGCAAATTCAGCTTTTTAAGGCATTCTTCTTCTCATTGGCTTTTTGGGCCTCTTTTGCCATTTGAGTTAGTCTTTTTTTTAAGGTGTTATTTTCTTCAATCAGGTTGTTGACTCTCTTTTCATGATTTTCTTGCATCATTCTCATTTCTCTTCCCAATTTTTCCCCCACTTCTCTTATTTGGTTTTCAAAATCCTTATTAAGCTCCTCCATGGCCTGAAACCAGCTCATATTTTTCTTGGAAGCTTTTGGTGCTGGAATTCTAACTGTGTTGTCTTCATCCTGTTCCATGCTTTGATCCTTTTTGTCCCTGAAAAAGGAATCTAAAGTTGGATTGCTCTGCTTGCTTTGCTTCCTTTGCCTGTTGAAATTGCCAGTCAATTAACTTTGCTTTTGAGATCTTTGCCACAGTAGAACTCTCCTTCCAGAGGGGAGAGCTTTGTCCCAAATCACTAGGGTTTCTGCAGCTGCTGGAGCTATTAGGAGGCCACCATCTCTACAGTCCCCACCAGCTTTGGCTCACTGGTCTTGCATCTCAAGACCACCACACAAGACCATGATCCTGATCCAAGCAGGTTAAGGCAAGAGCACTTAGCCTCTGAATGGTCGCTTGGCCCCCTCCAATCTGCAGGCCGGGAGCTCTGAAGCAGCCAAGTGGAGGCCGCTTCTGCCACTTCAGGCTCTGGGGGCAGAGGGCCAGACTTGTTCCTCCATCCCCTCCCAAATTCAACTGAGTTCCACTGACCTTTCAGTTTGTCTTTGGCATTTATTGGTTGATAATTCTGGAAACCACCACAGTTGCCAGTGATCCACTCTCCCAAATGCTCCAACCAGCTATTCCAACTGCCCTGGGGCCAAAACCACAGGCTCATGTGGGGCTGGGCTCGGCTCCCAATGTGTTGCAATGAACCCTTCCTGTCCAACTGCCAGGCTGCTTTAAGCAGGAGATTTGTTTCTCTGTCACTTTGTGGGTTCTGGAGCTCTAAAATTTGTTTAGAGTCATATTTTATAGGTATTTTGAGGTTGTTAGGGGGTGAGCCATGGAGTTCTCCTGCTTCTATGCTGCCATCTTGACTCCACCCCCAGATCCCTTTTCTTATTGCCATTTTATCAGTCAGTTCATAAAGGGCAATTAGTTGTTTTCTTAACTATCTATCTACTTGTTTTCAGTGTCGGTGCCCTATCACTCATGGTTATGAAGGAGAACCTCAGAATTGCTTTCACTGGCATTTTCTTAATAAGTGGTGATTGTGTGCACGTTGTTCCATATGTTTGTGGATAGTTTAGATTTCTTCTTTTAACAGCTACCTCTTTATATTCTTTGACCATTTTTCAATTGTGAAATTCCTCATGTTTCTAAATGAGAATCATTTCTTTATGTACCTTACATATCAGAGAAACTTGCTACAAAGGTTTTTCACATTTATTTGGTTTTTCTAGTTTTAGCTGCATTAATTTCTTTTTGGAAAAACATTTGAATTAATTTAAATGGCCATTTTTACCTCATAAGATCCTTCTATGGGGAGGCAGAGCCAAGATGGTGGAATAGAAGAAGGAAACTTCCATGAGCTCCCCTACAACCACCTCAAATACCTATAAAATATGACTCTAAACAAATTTTAGAGCTACAGAACACATACAGTGACAGAGAGAAACAAATTCCCCACTGAAGACAGCTGGCAGACCAACAGCAAGGGTCCATCATAGCACCCTTGGAGCAGAGCACAGGCCCATGAGGCATGTAGTTGTAGCCTCAGGGAGGCCTCAGCCAGCAGTGGCCAGAGCAGACTTTAGGAGAATTAATAACTATCAGCTGTGGTAGTTTCCAGACTTCTCAAACCATAAACACCAAAGACAAAGTGAAAGGTCAGTGTAGAACATTGTTGGAACTGGGGGGGGGGGGAATGGAGCACAGTCCAGCCCCTGACCCCAGGGCAAGAAACAGCAGAGGCAAAGGGGCTGAAGCTGCTGCCACATGGATGCTTCCAAAGCCCCTGGCCTGAAGATTGTAGGGTGACCAAGCTAACATTTAGAAGGTAATTGCTCTTGCTTTAACTTGCTTAGATCTGGATAGCTGTCTTTCATGGAGGTCCTGGGGTGTGTGGCCATTGAGCTAGGGCAGTGGGGGCTATAGAGAGGGTGCCCTCCTAATAGCAGCAGCAGCTGCCAAAACCCCAGCAATTTGGGAAAAAGCTCTTCTCTCTGGAAGCAGAGTCCTACTATGGCAAAGAGCTGAAAAGTTAAGTAATTGACTGGGAACATGAGCAAGCTGAGGAAGCAAAACAAGCACAGTAATCAAACCTTAGATTCCTCTTTCAGGGGCGAAAAGGATCAAAGAATGGAATGAGAGGAAGACACCAAGTCAGAACTCCTATATTAAAAGCTTCCAAGAAAAATATGAACTGGTTACAGGCCATGGACAATCTCCAGAAAGATTTTGAAAATCAAGTATGAGAGGTGGAGGAAAAATTGAGACGAGAAATGAGAATGATACAAGAAAATCATGAAAAGAGAGTCAAAAACCTGGCTGAAGAAAACAACATCTTAAAAAATAGATTAAGTCAAATGGCAAAAGAGGCCCAAAAAGTCAATGAGGAGAAGAATGCCTTGAAAAGATGAATTTGCCAGATGGAAAAGGAATTCCAGAAGCTCAGTGAAGAGAACAATTCCGTCAGAAATAGATTGGAGCAAATGGAAGCTAATGACTGTGTGGGAAATCAAGATACTATTAAACAGATCCAAACAAACGAAAAAATAGAAGGCATTGTGAAATATCTCATTGGAAAAACCACTGATCTGGAAAATAGATGCAGGAGAGATAATCTAAAAATTATTGGACTACCAGAAACCCATGATCAAAAAAAGAAACTAGAAATCATCCTTCAAGAAATTCTCAAGGAAAATTTCCCTGATATTTTAGAACCAGAGGGCAAAATAGAACTTGAAAGAATTCACTGATCACCTCTTGAATAAGATCCCCAAAAGAAAACTCCTAGGAATATTATAGCCAAGTTCTGGAGTTCCCAGATCAAGGAGAAAATATTAGAAGCAGCCAAGAAGAACCAATTTGAATATTGTGGAAACAATCAGGATAACACAGGATCTAGCAGCTTCTACATTAAGGGGCAGAAAGGCTTGGAATATGATATTCCAGAAGTCAAAGGAGCTAGAACTAAAACCAAAAATCACTTACCCAGAAAAACTGAGTTTAATGTTTCACTGGAAAATATGGTCATTCAATGAAATAGGAGACTTTCAAGCATTCTTGATGAAAAAACCATAGTTGCATAGAAAATTTGATGTTCAAATACAAGAAGCAAGAGAAGCATGACAAGGGAAACAGGTAAAGAAGGAACTTATTAAAGTTGAACTGTTTATATTCCTACATGGAAAAAAGATTATTGTAATTTATGAAACTTTTCTCAGTATTAGAGTAGTTGAAGGGAATGTAAATGTACATACATGTATACATACATATATATGTTTATATAGGAGGGTATATGTGCATATAAATACATGTGTGATTGTATGTATATATGGTTACCTGTATACATAGACAGAGAGCACAGGATCAGTTGAACAGGAAGGGATGATATCTAAAAAATGAAATTAAGAGGTGAGAGAAGACAATAATGATAGGAGATGGGGAGAGACAGAATAGGGTAAGTTATCCCATATAAAAGAGGCAAAAGAAAACTATTACAATGGAAGGGAAGAACAGGAAGGCAAAAGGGAATGGGTCAACCTTATTCTCATTGAATTTGGCTTAAGGAGGGAATAACATTCACACCAAATTGGGTATCTTACCCTACAGGAAAGTAAAAGAGAAGGGTATAAGAGGGGGGATGGCAGAAGGAAGGGCAGATTTTTTTGGGAGGAGGGTAGTTAGAAACACACACTTTTGAAAAGGGAGAGGGTCAAAGTAGAAAAAAGAACAAGTGGGGGGGCAGGATAGGATAGAGGGAAACATAGTTAGTCTTTCACAATATATCCTCTATGGACATGTTTTGAGTAACTACACATGTACAATCTATATTGAATTGCTTATCTTCCCAGTAACAGTAAGTGAAGAGGGAAGAAGGGAAAGAACCTGGAATCCAAAGTTTTAAAATCAAATGTTTGAAAAAGCTTTATTATTATTATTATTATTATTATTATTATTATTATTATTACATGCAACTAGTAAATAAGATATACAGGCACTGGTGTAGGGAGATCCTTCCTACCCTACCAGAAAGTCAGAGGGGTGATGGTGGAGGATATGGGAGAGAGCAGATTGGGGGAGGGGGTATTCAGTGGGATTGCTGTTTTGGGGTAGTGGGTAGGGGAAAGATGGGGAGACAATTTGTAACACATAATCTTGTGTAAATGAACATTGTAAACTAAAAACAAACAAATAATAATTGAAATAAATAAATGAATAGCAAAAAAATAAAATCCTTCTTTATTCATGAACTCTTCCTTTATCTACAGGTTTGAAAGGTAATTTTTCAATTCTAGAGTTTGTTTATACCTCCCTTTATGTCTAAGTCATGTATTCATTTGGAGTTTACCTTAGTTTATATTCTGAGGTGTTGATCTATATACAATATGGTTCTTCCATACTGCATTTCAGTGTTCTCAGAAGTTTTTGTCAAAAAGTAAGTCCCTACTCCCAGTGGTTATAGTCTTTGGACTTCTGGAACACCAAACTACCAGTTTCCTTGGCTTCTCACACTCTGCCAGATTGCCTCTCCTTTATCACAAACTCTAGGATTAAATGACCATTTCCTCCCAGCACTCCCACCATTCCTATTCTAGCAAGCAGTTCTTTACTATTACTGAGAATCTGATCCAGAATAGTCAATTCATGAACATAAATTAAGTGCTTTCTGTGGGCTAGGTCTGTTGCTAAGTAAATGCTGTGGATATAAAGAAAGGCAAAAGACAGTCTCTGTACTGAAGGAGCTCAGTCTAATGTGGAAGATAACATACAAACAACTATGGAGAAACAAGCTATGGACAGAATAAAATGGAAGTAATAAGCAGTGGAAAGAGGATAGAATTGGTGGGGGGGGGGGTGGTGATCAAGAAAGGCTTCCTTTTGAAGGTAGGTTGTTAACTAGGATGTAAAGGATGCCAGGGAAGCCAGAAGATGGAGATGAAGAATGAGAACATTCCAGTTATGGGGACAGCCAGTGAAAATGCTCAGAGTCAAGCAATATTGCCCTTTTGCCTTCGATGGTTCCTGCACTTCACGAAGGATCAAAGGATCACTAATGCAATTCAAGAAGTTATGAGCTAAAAGCCTGAGGGGAGGAAGCACACAGCCAAACTCTCCCAACACTCCCCACCAAACAACTTTAAAACAATGCTTCATATCAAATTCTCCAGTGACAGAGCCAACAAAAGGTCACATTGAGACACTCTCCAAAGCCCAAGACAACTTGATAGGCTCCAAGGAGAGAGCTGTAACAGAGGGGTGGAGGGTGGCCTGGAGCCCATGTGCAAGAAATACCAGTGATAGAACTAGGTGGTAAAGTGAAAAGGAATATATTTAAATCAGTTAGGGCTGATTATTTTGATTCAATTCCAGTGTGATTGTAGGATTAATCTCCTTTATTTAGGAAAAGCTAGCCCTAATAGTTAAGCCAAACTAACAAAGATATTCTCTTAAGTCTACATTACTTATAGATTAAGTGAAAAGATAGATTGATAAGACTTTATCACTTAGTAGCAGATAATTAAGAGGAAGACATATATCATTGTAGGAACAAAATAATTCTAGGATTAGAAGACTCTTTATAAAGGATAAGTTCCCCTTTATGGAATCTGGAAAAAGGGGACTTGACAAAAGGTTCAGTTCTTTAGACTTAGTGCATAAGTTCCCTTACTTTCTTCAGCTAGAACTTAAGTATGAGTTGAGTAGTGAAATCTTTTAAGGTTTTGTTCCTCTTTCTGGCAAGTATAGGATTGGGGGACTGGGGGAGGCTGCTAATTACCAACCACAAGTTTCTCTTTCCCAATCTTAGTTCAAACTACAGGTCCCTTGAAAGGAGGCATTCTGGCAGAGTCAAGATGGCGGCATAGAAGCAGGAAAACTCTGTGAGCTCCCTCCATAACCACCTCAAATACCTACAAAATATGACTCTAAACAGATTTTAGAGCTATAGAACCCACAAAGTGACAGAGAGGAACAAATCTCCCACTGAAGGCAGCCCAGCAGGCTGGCAGGAAGGGTACATTTAAGCACACTGGAGGCCAAGCCCAGCCCCACATGAGCCCACAGTTTTAGCCCCAGGGAGGCCCCACCCAGCAGCAGCTAGAACAGACTTGTGGAGAGTGGATCACCAGCGGCTGTGGCGGTTTCCAAAAATATCAAGTCATAAACGCCAAAGACAAAGTAAAAGGTCAGTGGAACTCTGTTGGAACTGGGGGGACAGAGTGTGTTCTGGCCTCAGCCCCTGGAGAGAGAAGCAGTGGAGGCACTGCAGCCGTGCAGTTGCCTCCACATAGCTGCTTCAGAGCTACTGGCCTGCAGATTGTGGGGGGGGGGGGAGGGGCAAGCAACCATTCAGAGGGTAATCATTCTTGCCTTAACCTGCCTGGATCTGGATCATGGTCTTGGGTGGTGGTCCTGAGATGTGTGACCAGTGAACCAGATCTGGTGGGGGCTGTAGAGATGGGACTCCCTAATAGTTCTGGCAGTTGTGAAAACCCCAGTGATTTGAGACAAAGGTTTCCCCTGTAGAAGCAGAGTCCTACTGTGGCAAAGAGCTCAAACATCAAGTTAATTGAGTGGCAACGTAAGGAAGCAAAGCACAGCAATCCAACTTTAGATTCCTTTTTTGGGGGACTAAAAGAGTAAAGCATGGGTTGGGAGGAAAACAACAAAGTCAGAACTCTGAACCAAAAGCTTCCAAGAAATACATGAATGGGTTACAGGCCATAGAGGAGCTTAAGAAGGATTTTGAAAACCAAATAAGAGAAGTAGAAGAAAAATTGGGAAGGAAAATGAGAATGATGCAAGAAAATCATGAAAAGAGAGTCAACAACCTGACTGAAGAAAACAACACCTTAAAAAATAGATTAACTCCAATCGCAAAAGAGTCCCAAAAAGCTAATGAGAAGAAGAATGCCTTAAAAAGCTGAATTTGCCGGATGGAAAAAGAATTTCAAAAGCTCACTGAAGAGAATAATTCCTTCAGAATTAGAGTGGAGCAAATGAAAGTTAATGACTTTATGAGAAATCAAGATACTTTTAAACAGATCCAAACAAATGAAAAAATAGAAGACAATATGAAATATCTCACTGGAAAGACCACTGATCTGGAAAATAGATCCAGGAGAGATAAATTGAAAATTATTCAATTACCTGAAAGCCATGATCAAAAAAAGAACCTAAAAATCACCCTTCAAGAATTTCTCAAGGAAAATTGCCCTAATATTTTAGAAGCAGAGGGAAAAATAGAAATGGAAAGAATTCACCAATCACTTCTTGAAAAGAGTCCCAAAAAGAAAACTCCTAGGAATATTATCGCCAAATTCCAGAGTTCCCAGGTCAAGGAGAAAACATTATAAGCAACCAAGAAGAAACAATTTGAATATTGTGGAAACACAATCAGGATAACATGGGATCTAGCAGCTTCTACATTAGCATCGAATGGCTTGGAATATGGTATTCCAGAGGTCAAAAAAGCTGAGATTAAAACTAAGAATCACCTACCCAGCAAAAATGAGTATTATGTTTCAGTGAAAAATATAGTCATTCAATGAGGTGGAGGACTTTCAAGCATTCTTAATGAAAAAAACCATATTTGCATAGAAAATTTGACATTGTTAAACAGAGAAAAGAAATCATAAGGAACTTATCAAAGTTGAACTATTTACATGCCTACATGGAAAAACAGTAATTGTAACCTATGAAACTTTTCTCAGTATGACAATAGTTGAAGGGAATATAAATATTTGTGTGTGCATATATATGTGTGTGTTTGTGTGTGTATACACATACATTCATATACATGTCTATATAGGAGGGTGTATGTGCATATGAATACATATGTGAGTGTGTATATATGTGTACAAGTTTACATAGATAGAGGGTGCAGGATCAATTGAATAGGAAGGGGTGATATTTAAAAGGTTAAATTGAGAGGTGAGGGAGGAATATAATGAGAGAAGATGGAGAGAGACAGAATAGGATAAATTATCTCATATAGAAGAGGCAAGGGATGACTGTTACAATGGAGGGGAAGAACAGGAAGGCAAAAGGCAGTGGGTCAACCTTACTCTCATTGAATTTGGCTTAGGGAAGGACTACGTACACACTAAATTGGATATCTTGCCCTACAGGACAGAAGGAGGTAAGGCAATGAGAGGGAGAATGATGGAGGGGAGGGCAGGTTGGGGGGAGTGTAGTTAGAAGCATGCACTTTTGTAAAGGGATGGGGTCAAAGTAGAGAATAGAACAAGTGGGGGGCAGGATAGGATGGAGGGAAATACTGTCAGTCTTTCACAATATATACACTATGGAAATGTTTTGCATAACTACACACATACAACTTGTATTGAATTGCCTATCTTCCCAGTAATGGTGGGTGATGAGGGAGGAAGGGAAAGAATCTGGAA
>CM053582.1:426100-451609 GCA_028627135.1 Pseudochirops cupreus
CTTTTTTCCTATTTCTTAAAAACCTTCCTTAACCCCAAGTCACTTTGACTCTCATTGATTGACCAACAGTAGGTCCCAGACCAAGCCCTACTTGGTAATTGTTTGGGCCTTGATTGTCTCAGATAGAATGTAAATAGTAATTGTTTCTATTTTGTCCAGAAACCTGATGGTCTTCCCCTTCCAGATCAGATTTTTTTTTTGACTAGGTAAAGAGGCCATTCTCTGCCTTAATTACTGAATAAGTATTACCTCTGTCAAACAGAACTGTTAAATACCTTAGCTAGAAAAGTCCTAGGTCCCCCATTGCATCCTGGACCATCTCCAGCTATCCTTGTAGAGGTCAGGGAACCATAAAATGTTGAGGTATAAGGTTAGGGGTGCTTAAAACCCCAAAATACCAACACATGGGGTTTTGCCAAATGAATTCAACTCAAGTCTTCTCTCAGCCAAAAAAAGCAAAGTTTATTAAAGATTTGCCATGTGTGAGATGAAAGAGTTCAGAGCCTAAATCTAAAGTCAGAAAAGGTCTTTCTCATGAGAAAGGACCCTGCCCCCTGTCACCCACATGGCAGCAGGGAGAGAGTGACAGGTACAAGCCAGCCTATTGTTATATAATCTTCCAATGCGGGGTTGGCCTTCACTCTTATTGGTAGGGGGGCTGTCCCACAACCTAAGCAAGGGAATCTCTCTGAGACAAAGGACCCGGAAACATGTGGGTGTCCAATGAAAGCGGTCTTAACCTTATTTGGCATATCTTCTGCTGACTTGGCTCTGGGAGAGGGTCTCCATTGCTCTAAGCCCCAGATTGCTGGAAGATAAGGTGACTTCTAAACAGGCCTAGTGAATACTGAAGCCATTCTAGATTTCATTTTTCAGAATGGAGAAACTTCACTATAAATTATCCCTCACAGCCGTAATGGGTAGACTCTTAAGTGTTGTACAGAAACCCAAATCCCAGGTCACTGCATACCACCTGATTTGTGGCCCATCATTAAGCCCCCTTTATATTTCTATCTTTGTCCCTGTCCTACATTTTGTCATAGCTTGAAAACTGCTTAAGGCATGCCTGGACATAATTGCTCAAGGTGTAGTTCCCTGCCCCCTTCTTCCCTAATCAGAATTTTATATATTCTCCTTGAATCATTATAGTGTGTAAGGTTCATTATGGTGCAAGGATCTTATCTAGGGACCACCAATATGGTGGAACAAGATACGTTGTTCTGCTGACCAAGCAGGGTCCCCATACCCTTCACCTGAAATATGACCCTGGCCTTTTCTGGGGAATTCCAGTCCCCCTTACCTCATGACCCTCCACCCTGCTCTGGAAAGTGCCAACTATGACCCTCCACCCTGTGCCCTCTACCCTATTTTAGGAGGGACCCCCAAGTCACAGGAAGGTTCCACCCTTGTACCCTTGCTCCATATTCCCAAATTAGCCCTAAGCTATAGATCTAATGGCTGTTCTTTGCTTCTGTACATCATGGCTTCTGCTAGCTCCCCTCCCTGATTGTGGTTTTTGTGGTTTTTGTGGTTTTAGCCTTTATAACCAAAGTCTGTACACCAATGGATTACTGCCCATTTGAGTGCTGAACACTTGGGTAGTGGCATGCTTATTCAATAAATCCACACCTAAATTTATCTTGAACCCAGGTCTCGGCTCACTCTTATTCTCTGCACAACAAAGGAGCCTCGGTTTTGCATTAGACAAGCAGGCCAGAATAATCTGACAAAGAATGAGTCTGCTCTAGGTAATTCTCCAGCCTCTTCATGGAGGCAAAATGGGTCCTTATATACAGAAAGGTTGTGGGAGGAATCCAGGAGTGGCCTAGAGGAGGAGTTTGGAAGGGGGGGGTTCTTCAGGAGAAATCAAAGGAGGGCAGGCTCCGGA
Organism: Pseudochirops cupreus; assembly: GCA_028627135.1. Lineage (NCBI taxonomy): Eukaryota > Metazoa > Chordata > Mammalia > Diprotodontia > Pseudocheiridae > Pseudochirops > Pseudochirops cupreus. The sequence continues at coordinate 427,989 of CM053582.1, forward strand.
AATGAGAGATTAAGGGTAGGAAGTAGCTGGAGGCTACCTGGAGATGACAGACAAGGGAGGGCTAGGCTAGTTTAAGGGTGACAGATTTGGGCATAGATATTTTGGGAGGATCAAGGGTGGGGGCTAGCTGGACAAAGGAGGGCTAGGCTAGTAACAGAGATTTGGGCCAAGCTATAATGAAAGGCTTATGGTCTCAGGCAAATGACTCATGTGGGAAGATTCAAGGAGAGTTCAAGGGGGTTTCCAGAGCCTGTACCTCATCATCCTGACCTATATCTGACTACTGGACCCAGATGGCTTAAAAGGAGAAAGTAACTCTGGTGACTTTGCATAGCCCTCCCTCACTTAAATCCAATTCACTCCTATGTCTTGGCTTTACCTCCCTGATGTCTTGGTCCTCTTCCAGAATCAAGGACAAACAACAACCACAGCCTCCTGGGCACAGATTGGGGCATGTCCCCACTCACCTCTGGTCATCAGTTTTTCAGAAGGATTAGTGGAATCCTTTCCCCAGCTAAGGAGGAGCCAGGTCAATTGAGGAGAACAGAGTAGGGCTGCTGCTTGAGGTTCTCACCATTCCCTCCCCCCATTCCCCATTTTATTCTGGGGAAGCTCAAATTCTTCCCATCCCCCTCCCCCAATCCCTAGGTCAGCCTCCCTGATCAGGCATGGGTGTGGGTGGGGTGGAGGCCAGCCAAGACACCTTGTGGGGTTCCTCTTCCCTTCCCCATTTTCTGGTGTCTGGGGTTGAGTTCAGAAGGTGGGAAGTAGTGGGTCTTTTGGTCCTTCTCATCCTAGGAGGGAATGATCAGATTGGGGAGAGGAGCCACCCTCCCCACTCATCCCTTTTGTTTCCTGACTTTTCTTTCAATTGTATCTATTTTTATTCTGTACTCCAAGGACACTCAATCAATGGGACATTTCCATGTACATAATCAAACAGATTAAAAAAGGAAGAGGGTGGCATGAGCACATAGATCTCTAACTCATGTTTCCTTAAGTCTATAAGAACCTCAGCCTCTACCTTTCACAGTTGTGCCAACCTTGCTTTTGTTACTTTCATTATTTTTTTTAACAAGATGTCTCAGTCACCATCTTCTTATTTTTATTTTCCCCTTCCTCTATCCCTATCTTCCCTGAGCTTCTGATCCCTGAACCCCATGAGAAAAACAAAGCAATTGTTTAAGGAAGTAGGCATTCTCACCTTCCCACATTGGCTATGTCTGAAAATGTTATGTCATATTCCTCATCTTGACTCCATTACCTTTTTCTCACAATGTAGGTTACATGTAATTAATTGGTCACTGCAAGGGATCAGTTCTGAAGTCTGTCCACGGGGCAAAAAACCAATTCCTTCTAAGAATTCCAACCTCAGTCTTATTGTCCCCTATCTCAGAGACCAGAATGTAGAAAGAATATGTCTTTATGATGCCAGGTTTGCACTACCCTCCATGTTAGATCACTGTAAAGGGACAAAGGACAGTGCCCACCCAGGATTTGTAACCCATTTAACTGGCTTTGGCAGAGTGTTTTAATTTTTGTTTAACATTTATTTATGTTTTATTTTTCCCAAATTGTATGTAAAAATGATTTTGTGATAATATTTTTACATCATATCTTTTGTTTCCACATTTCAATTTATTTATATATTTTAGTTTTCCACATTCACTTCCACAAGAGGTTGAGTTCCAAATTTTCTCCCCATCTCTCTCTCCCCAACCCATGATGGCATGCATTCTGATTGCACTTTCCCCTGGTCTTCACTCCCTTTTATCATTCCTCCCCCCTTTCTCTTATTCCTTTCTCCTTCTATTTTCTTGTAGGGTAAGATAGAACCCTGTACCCCGTAGCCTGTATATCTTATTTCAAAGTTGCATGTACAAACAATTTTTAACATTCATTTTTTAAAACATTGAGTTCTAAATTCTCTTCTTTCTTCCCTCCCCACCAACCCTCATTGAGAAGTCAAGCAATTCAATAAAGGTTATACATATCTAGTCGTGCAAAACACTTCCATAATAGTCATGTTGTGAAAGACTATTTTTCCTCCATTCTATCCCACATCCATTTATTCTGTTATTTATTTTGACCCTGTCCCTCCTCAAAAGTGTTTACTTCTGGGGCAGCTAGATTGTGCAGAGGTCATGCCCTGGAGTCAGGAGGACCTGAGTTCATCCAGCCTCAGACACTTAACACTCACTAGCTGTGTGACCTTGGGCAAGTCACTTAACTCCAATTGCCCTACCTGCCCCCCTCCAAAAAGCAAAAAAAAAGTGCTTACTTCTGATTACCCTCTTCCCCAATCTCCCTTCCCTTCCATTACTCTCCTTTCTCTTACCCCCTTCCCCTCCTACTTTCCTGCAGGGTAAGATAGATTTTCATACCCAATTGAGTGTGTATGTTATTCTCTCCTTAAGCCAAATCAGATGAGAGTAAGGTTCTCTCATTCCCTTTCACCTGCCCCCTTCCCCTGCATTGTAAAAGCCTTTTATTGCCTCCTTTATGTGAGATAATTTAACCTATTCTCCTTCTCCTTTTCTCCTTCTCCCAGTACATATCTCTCTCTCACCCCTTAATTTTATTTTTTAGATAACATCCTTGCATATTCAACTCATACTGTGCCCTCTATCTGAATATCTATCTATCTATCTGTGTACACACACACGAACACACACATACACACACACATATATTCCCTCCAACTACCCTAATAATGCCAAAGGTCTAATGAGTTGCAAATATTTCAACATAGAGTTCAACTTTAACAAGTCCCTTGTAATTTTCCTTTCCTGCTTACTTTTTCATGTTTATCTTGTGTCTTGTATTTGAAAGTCAAATTTTGTATTCAGCTCATGTCTTTTCATCAAGAATGAAAAGTCCTCTATCTCATTGAATGTCCATTTTTCCCGGGAAGGTTTATACTCAGTTTTGTTGTGTAGGTAATTCTCAGTTCTACTCCTTGCTCCTTTGTCCACCAGAATATCATATTTCAAACGGCTCTGATCCCTTAATATAGAAGCTGCTAAACCTTGTGTTAGCCCAAACTTGAATTGTTTCTTCCTGGCTGCTTGCAATATTTTCTCCTTGATCTGAGAATTCTGGAAATTGGCTATAATATTCCTGGGAGTTTTCATTTTGGGATCTCTTTCAGGAGGTGATTAGTGGATTCCTTTAATTTCAATTCCCCCCTTCCTCTCCAGTTCTCGAATATCAGGGCACTTTTCCTTGACAATTTCTTGAAAGATAATGTCTAGGGTCTTTTTATTTATCATGATTTTGAAGTACTCCAATAATTTTTAAGTTATCTCTCCTGGGTCTATTTTCCAGGTCAGTTTTTTTTCCAATGAGATTCTTCATATCATCTTCTATTTTTTTATTCTTCTGGTTTTGTTTTATAGTTTCTTGATTTCTCATACAGTTATTAGCTTCTATTTCCTCCATTCCAATTTTTTTTGAGTTTTAATATTTTTTATTTTTTAAAATTTATTTATTTTTAATTTTCAACATTCATTTCCACAAGACTTTGAGTTACGATTTTTTCTCCCTGTCTTTCCCCTACCCCCACCCCAAAATAGTACGCCTACTGAATACCCCTTCCCCCAATCTGTTCTCTTTTATATTCTCCCCCATTATCCCCTTAATTTTCTAGTAGGGAAGGAGGATTTCTATACCCCAGTGCCTGTATATCTTATTTCCCAGTTTCATGTAAAAAAATTTAAACATTTGTTTTTAAAATTTTGCATTCCAGATTTTTTCCCTTCTTCCCTCCTCTCCTACCCCCACTGGGAAAATAAGCAATTCAATATAGATTGTACATGTGTAGTTACCCAAATCATTTCCATAGTAGCTATATTGTGAAAGACTAATTATATTTCCCTCTATCCTTTCTAGCCCCCCCCCCCCACTTATTCTATTTTCTCCTTTGACCCTATCCCTTTTCAAATATGTTTGCTTCTAACAATGCTCTCCCCCAATCTGCTCTCCCTTTTGTTATCGTACCTCTTATCCCCTACCCCCCTATTTTCCTGTAGGGTAAGATACCCAATTGAGTGTGTTATGTTATTCCCTCCTTAAGCCAAATTAAATGAGAATAAGGTCGTCCCATTCCCTTTCATTTTACTTCTCTTCCCCTCCAGTGTAACAGTGTTCTCTTGCCTCTTTTATATGAGATAATTTACCCTAATCTGTCTTTCCCTTTCTCTTTATCCCAATATATTCCTCTCTCACCTCTTAAATTTATTTTTTAGACATCATCCCTTCATATTCAACTCATCCTGTGCCTTCTGTCTATGTATACATGAACATACATATACCCACACTCACATATATATATTTATATACACATACACCCTCCTATAGATGCATATGTATGTATGTATGTATGTATGTATATATATATATATATATATACACACACACACACACACACACACACACACATACATACATATACATTCCCTTCAGCTACCTTCATACTTATAAAAGTCTTATGAGTTACAGTTATCGTTTTTCCATGTAGGAGTGTAAATAGTTCAACTTAATAACTTCCTTATGATTTATTTTTCCTGTTTACCTTCTCATGCTTCTCTTGCTTCTTATATTTGAAAATCAAATTTTTTGTTCAGCTCTGCTTTTTTCATCAAGAATGATTGAAAATCCTCTATTTCATTGAATGACCATATTTTTCCCAGTTTTTCTGGGTAAGTGATTCTTGGTTTTTGTCCTAGCTCCTTTGATCTCCAGAATATTATATTCCAAGCCCTTTGATCCCTTAATGTAAAAGCTGCTAGGTCTTGTGTTATGCTGATTGTGTTTCCACAATACTCAAATTGTTCCTTCCTGACTGTTTATAATATTTTCTCCTTAACCTGGGAACTCTGAAATTTGGCTATAATATTCCTAGGAGTTTTCTTTTGGGGATCTTTTTCAAGAGGCAGTTACCCACTGAATGGTCACTTGGCCCCCTATGATCTGCAGGCAAGGAGCTCCTGAGGCAGTCATGCAATGCACACCCTGTGCCTCCACCACTTCCCACCCTGGGGGCAGGAGATGGCCCATGCTCTTCTGTCACCCCCTGTTCCAACAGAGTTCCCCACTGACATTTTACTTTGTCTTTGGCATTTATGGGTTGAGAAGTCTGGAAACTACCACAGCTGCTGGTGATTCACTCTCCTGAAGTCTGCTCTAGTCGCTGCTGATCCAGGCCACCTTGGGGCCCGAACCACGTGGCTCATGTGGGACTGCACTTGGCTCTCTGCTCAGTGCAATAGACCCTTCCTGTCCACCTGCTAAGTTGGCTTCAGCGGTAGATTTCTTTCTCTGTCTCTTTGTGGGTTCTGTACCTCTAAAGTTTGTTTAGAGTCATTTTTTTTTGAGCATTAAAAAAATATCCTTTATTGAAGGAGTCCTCTTGGGTATACTGTTCATTGTTACTTTTTTTTCTAGGAACTATTTTCTGATACCCTTCCTAACTCAGATTTTCCTTACTGTGTTCCTTGGTCCATCCCAAATCTGACTTCCTGTTTTCTACTATCACTAGTTCCTCACAACTCCCACATTCCGTACCCTTTGTTCTAAGCCCCTTCCTAGCTCTGACTTTGTATACTCTGTGTTCTCTGGTCGCTCCCAGACCTGACTTTCCGTGTGCTATGATCCCTGGTTCCTCACAACTCTGACATTCCATGATGTATGTTCTGAGACCCCTCCTAACTCAGATTTTTCATACTGTGGTCTCTGGGCCATCCCAGATCTGACATTCTGTGTCCTGTGATCCCTGGTTCCTGACCTCTCCCATATTCCATGTCCTATATTCTAAGCGCCTTCCTGGGTTTGACTTTGCATACTCTCTGTTCTCTTTTTCCTCCCACACCTAACTTTCTGTATCCTATGATCCCTGTTTCCGCACTGCTCTGCCATTCCTTGATATATTCTGAGACCCCTCTGAAGTCTGGTTTTCCATTCTGTTGTCTTTTGGTCCATCCCAGATCTGACTTTCTCTGTCCTATGATCCGCAGTTCCTCACATCTCTGATATTCCATGCCTTGCATTCTGAGACCCTTCCTTGCTCTGACTTTCCATTCTCTGTGTTCTCTGATCCCTCCCAGATTTGACTTTTTCAGTCTTGTGATCTCTAGTTTCTCAAAGGTACGATAGACCTTTGGTCTATCACCCCTTGTAACTCAAATTTTTCATACTATGTTCCCAGGTCCCTCCTACATCTGACATTCTATGTTTTCTGATCCCTGGTTCCTCACAGGTCTGACATTCCATAGCCGATGTTCTGAGACCCCTCGTAACTCAGATTTTCCATACTGTATTATCTGGTCCCTCCCAGATCTGACTTTCAGTGTCCTGTGATCCCTGGTTCCTCACCTCTCTGACATTCTTTGGCTTATGTTCTTAGCCCTTTCCTAGCTCTGACTTTGCATACTCTGTGTTCTCTGGTCCCTCCCAGACCTCACTTTCTCTGTCCTATGCTCCATCTTACCACAGAGCTCTGACATTCCATGATATATGTTCTGAGACGTCTCTGAACTCAGATTTTCCTTTCTGTGGTCATTGGTCCATCCAAGATCTGACTTTCTGCATCCTACGATCCCTAGTTTTTCATAGCTCTGATATTCCATGCCCTATCTTCTGAGCCCCTTCCTTGCTCTTACTTTCCATTCTCTGTGTTCTCTGATCCCTTCCAGATATGACTTATCCAGTCCTATGATGCCTAATTCCTCACACCTTTGATATTCAATGACTTATGTTCTAAGATGCCTTGTAACTCTGATTTTCAATAGTGTATTCCCAGGTCCCTCCAAGATCTGACATTCTGTCTCTTATGATCCCTGGTTCCTCACAGGTCTGACATTCCATGGCTTATGTTGTAAGCCCCTTCCTAGCTCTGACTTTGCATACTCTGTGTTCTCTGGTCCCTCCCTGATCTGACTTTCTGTATCCTGTGATCCCTGGTTACTCACAGGTCTGACATTCCATGACCTATATTCTGTGACCCCTCCTAACTCCGATTTTTCATACTATGTTCTCTGGTCCGTCACAGGTCTCACTTGCTGTGTCTTATGATCCCTGTTTCCTCACACCTCTGACATTCCACGACCTATATTTTCAGACCTCTAGTATCTTCAGATTTTCCATACTGTGTTCTGTGGTCTCTCCCATATCTGAATTTCTGTGTCTTATGATCCCTGGTTCCTCACATATCTTACATGCCATGGCCGATGTTCTGAGACCCCTCCTAACTCAGATGTTCCATACTGTGGTCTTTGGTCCAAACCAGATTGACGGTTCTGTGTCCTATGATCCCTAGTTCCTCACACGTCTGACATTGCATACCCTATGTTCTAAGCCCCTTCCTGGCTCTGACTTTCCATTTTCTGTGTTCTCTGGTCCCTCCCAGGTCTGTCTTTTTGTATCTGGTGATGCCTATTTCCTCACAGCTCTAATATTCCATGACCTATGTTCAGAGACCCCTCATAACATACATTTTACTTACTGTGTTCTTTGGTCACTCCCTGGTCTGACATTCTGTGTGTGATGATCCCTGGTTCCTCACATGTGTGACATTCCATGGCTTATTTTGTAATCCCCTTCCTAGCTCTGACTTTGCATACTCTGTGTTCTCTGGTCCCTCCCAGACCTAACTTTCTGTGTCCTATGGTCCCTGGTTCCGCACATCTCTTACCTTCCATTACCTATGTTCTAAGACCTTTCCTGCTTCTGACATTCCGTACTCTGTGTTCTCTGCTCCCTCCCAGATATGACTTTTTGTGTCCTATGACCCCTAATTCCTCACACCTTTAACATTCCATGTCCTATGTTCTGAGACCACTTGTAACTCAGATTTCCAGTGTTGTGTTCTCTGGTCCCTCCCAGATCTGATTTTCTGTGTCCTATGATCCCTGGTTCCTCAGAGCTCTGACATTCCACCACCTATGTTCTGAGACCCACCCTAACTCGGATTTTCCATACTGTGTTGCAAGGTCCCTCCTAGATCTGACTTTTTGTGTCTTATCATCCCTGCTTCCTCACAGATCTGACATTCCATGGCCGATGTTGTGAGACCTCTCATGACTCAGATATTCCATACTGTGTTCTCTGGACTCTCCCAGATCTGACTTTCTGTGTTCTATGAACCATGCTTTCTCACATCTCTGACATTACATGGCAGATATTATGAGGCCCATAGAAACTCAGATTTTCTTTACTGTGTTCTCTAGTCCCTCCCAGAACTGACTTTATCTCTTCTGTGATCCATGGTTGCTGACATCTCTGACATTCCATGACCTATGTTCTGAGACCCCTCCTAAGTTAGATTTTTCATACTGTGGTCTGTGGTCCATCCCAGATCTGACGTTCTGTGTTCTATGATCCCTGGTTCCTCACACCTCTGACATTCCATGGCCGATGTTTTGAGACCTGTAGTAACTCAGATTTTCCATACTGTGTTCTCTGGTCCCTCCCAGATATGACTTTTTGTGTCCTATGACCTCTAGTTCCTCACACCTTTGACATTCCACGACCTATGTTCTGATATCCCTCATAACTCGGATTTCCAGTACTTTGTTCTCTGGTCCCTCCCAGATCTGACTTTCTGTGTCCTATGATCCCTGCTTCCTCACATCTCTGACATTCCATGATTGATGTTCTGAGACTCATAGTAACTCAGATTTTCCATATCGTGTTCTCTGGTCGCTCCCAGATCTGACTTTGTGTCTCCTATGATCCTTAGTTCCTCACATCTCTCACATTCCATGACCTATGTTCTGAGACCCATACTAACTCAGATTTTCCATATTGTGAGCTCTACTCCATCCCAGATCTGACATTTTGTGTTCTATGATCCCCTGTTCCTCACAATTCTGACATTCCATGGCTTATGTACTAAGACCCTTCCTAGTTCTGACTTTGCATACTCTATGTTCTCTGGTCCCTCCCAGATCTGACTTTTTGTGTCCTATGATCCCTAGTTCCTCCCAGCTCTCCCATTCCATGACTTATGTTCTGAGACATCTCCTAACTCACATTTTCCTTACTGTGTTCTCTGGTCCATCCCAAATCTGACATTCCCTGTCCTTTGATCCCTCATTCCTCACAGCTCTGAAATTGCTTGACCTTTGTTCTCAGACCCATCCCAAACAAGATTTTCCATACTGTGTTCTATGGTCCCTCTCATATCTGATATTCTGTGTCCTATGATCCCTGGTTCCTCATACATCTCACATTCCATGATATATGTTCCAAGATCCCTCCTAATTCAGATTTTCCATACTGTGTTCTCTGGTCCCTCCCATATCTGACCTTCTGTGTCCTATGAACTGTAGTTCCTCACAACTCTAACATTCCAAAGTCTATGTTTTAAGGCCCTTCCTGGTAATGATTTTCCATATTCCGTGTTCTCTGGTCCCTCCCAGATCTGACTTTCTTTGTCCTATGGTCCCTGGTTCCACACACCTCTGACATTCTGTGGCCTATGTTCTAAGCCCCTTCCTGGCCCTGACTTTCCATACATTGCGTTCTCTGTTCCCTCCCAGATCTGGCTTTCTGTGTCCTTTTAACCATGTTTTCTCACATCTCTGACATTCCATGGCCGATATTCTGAGACCCATAGAAATTCAGATTTTCCTTACTGTATTCTCTGTTCCCTCCCAGATCTGACTTTTTGTGTCATATTAACCACAGTTTCTCACATCTCTGACATTCCATGGGCGATATTCTGAGACCAGTAGGAAATGACATTTCCCTCCCAGATCTGACATTCTCTGTCCTATGATCCCTGGTTCTGCACCATTCTGACATTCCATGGCCTGTGTTCTAAGCCCCTTCCTGGCTCTGATTTTCCATACATTGTGTTCTCTGTTCCCTCCAAGATCTGACTTTCTGTGTATTATTAACCGTGGTTTTTCACATCTCTGACATTCAATGGGCGATATTCTGAGACTTGTAGAAACTCAGGTTTTCCTTACTGTATTCTCTGGTCCCTCCCAGATCTGACTTTCTGTTTCTTATTAACCATGGTTTCTCACATCTCTGACATTCCATGGGCGATATTCTGAGACCCGCAGAATATGAGATTTTCCTTACTCTGTTCTCTGGTCCCTCCCAGATGTTACTTTCTGTGTCCTAAGATCCCTGTTTGCTCACAGCTCTGACATTCCATGACCCATGTTCTGAAACCCTTCCTAACTCAGATTTTCCATACTATGATCTCTGGTCCTTCCCAGATCTGACGTTTTGTGTTCTATGATCCCTGGTTCCTCACAACTCTGACATTCCATGGCTCATGCCTAAGCCTCTTCCTAGCTCTTTCTTTGCATGCTCTGTGTTCAATGGTCCCTCCCAGACCTAACTTTCTGTGTCCTATGTTCCCTGGTTCTGCACAGCTCTGACATTCCATGCTCTGTGCTCTAAGACCTTTCCTGCTTCTGACATTCCATACTCTGTGTTCTCTGGTTCCTCCCAGATCTGACTTTCTGTGTCCTATGATCCCTCGTTCTTCACACTTCTCACTTTCTATGACCAATGTTCTGAGACCCCTCTTATCTCAGAGTTTCCATACTGTGTGCCCTCATCCCTCCCAGATCTGACTTTTTGTGTCCTATTATCCCTGGTTCATCACAGCTCTGGCATTCCATGGCCTGTCCTCCTAATTTATTCTTTACCTGATCTATGTTCTCTGGTCCTTCTCTCTTTTTTTTGAGCCTCTTGTGAGTCTCAGGGGCCCAAAATTGGATGAGGGGAGGTGGACGACCAGTGGGGAGCATTCAGAAACTCTTATAATGTTGTCCAGACTGTGGAACAATTTTGATCCCATTTCCATCATCTAAATTTTATGTACCCTCTTGTGGGAAGAATAATAAAATATGAATGTCATTGATAGTAATAATAATATCTCTAACCCTTGTCGCTGTACGCTTTGCAAAGCACTTTGCTTTGGTCTCTTATCCTCACAACAACATTAGGAGGTAAATGCTATTATTATTCCCATTTTTGAGATTGGGAAATCCCATCAGGAAGCAGCTAAGTGACTTGCCCATGGCCTTATGCAGCCAGTACATATCTGGGGCAGTTTTGGAACTGGGCTCATCTTGAATCCAAGCCCAGCATTCTCTTCATCTGACTGCAGACACCTACTAGCTGTGTGATCTGGGCAGGTCACTTAAGCATTGTTGGCCTCAGTTTACTCATCTGTAAAATGAGCTGGAAAAAGCAATTGCAAACTGTGCCACTATCTCTGCCAAGAAAACCCAAGTTGGGTAGGACATAACTGAAAAATATCTGAACAGCAATGCATTATTTTAGGGTGGTGATGGAGTGCTTCGTGCTTACGGTGGGCATTCTGCATCTGTGAGAATAACTATTACCATTTCAGGATGAGAAAAATGAGGCCCTGCTTCCTACTACTTCAAGATCCCGAAGTGGAGCTGGAGCTTGAAGCTGGATCGTCTGACCCCCCTGAGCCTGGGTTTTCAGTATGATAATAGCTAGTGTTGCTATTGCCTCTCATCTGAATTAAAAGTGCCTATGGATGTTACAGTTAAAGAAAGGGCAGCTAACCCTAACTCTAATACTATCTGGCCTTGAAACTCTTGTCCCAGCATTTATCTCCCCTTTGGGAGGTATTTTCTTTTTTAAAAAATTCAGAATTCATACCAACTAAGTAAACCAGCTATTCACTAGTAAAGTGTGGCTTTTTGTCTGTTAAACCTGTTTGCTAGGTTTGTTTCCTGCATTCTTAGTATCCTCAACTTGCAGATGCCTCATTGCTTAAGCCAGATGTCACCCACTATCCATGACTGTAGTGTGTCACCCGTGGACCTGGCATCAACCAAGCTCTGGATGCCAGCTAAAGCTTGGACCTCTTGGGGGAAGAGACAGCTCTACATCCAATTTTAGCAGGAAGTAGCTACAGAAGAAGAGACCTTCACCCCTTACCCCAAGATTTTGGGCCCCATTCATTCAAGGGGGGAATGATGGGGTGCTTGTGCTCAAGCCCCATCCTAAAAGACTATTTTACGTGCTTATTTTCTGTTATCCCTGCTATATTGTTGTAAAGTTCTGTTGACACCAGTCACTCCTAAAGTTTAGTTATGTAAGGGACATGAAAGATCTTGAGAATGATTGTAATAGTAATGGTAACTTAAAGATCTTCCCTGCCCTCTTAATCAGGCCAAATGTAACTGCATGGAGCCTGTGGTGGGAGTAGTTTGCTGAATGGGTAGAGCAGGAAGGGTGGAACAGAGCTGAGAGGAAGCTGGGAGTCAGAGCAGTTAGAGCTGAGGGAGAGAGAGGAAGCAGGCAGCACTCTGTGAGTGTCGTTTGTGGGAAGGCCCTAGCAGGGGGAAGGCTTGGGGATGGCGGTGCCCTCTACACTGTTATTGTATATAGATTTCTTTGTTACTATGATGGATTTGGCCTTCTGGTGTTGGGATTTGACTTTCTGGTGTTTGGATAAATGTTTTGGTTCTATCTACCATGTGGAGGATCTGTTATATTTTGCAATTCAGAATTACACTAGCATATTCAAAGCCATTGTACCCACTGTGAATATTGTGTTGGCACTACACCAGATGACCTCTGAAGTCCTTCTCTAGCTCTGAATCTGTGATCCCATTAAATTCTTTCTTTTTATAAAATATTTTTTCTTTTGTTTTTTTTTGTAAATATTATTTTATTTTCCCAATTACATGTAAAAGTAGTTTTCAACATTCATTTTTAAAAATAAGATTTTGAGTTCAAATTTTTTTCTCCCTCCCTCTTAACTGCCTCCTTTCTAATATGCAATCTGATATAGGTTAACAAAATGGAAAAGCCACCAAAAAAACCCAAAAAGTGTGAATAGTATGCCTTGATCTGTATTCAGACTCCATAGTTCTATCTCTGGATGTGGATAGCATTTTCCATTATAAGTCTTTTGGAATTGTATCAGATCATTGTATTGCCAAGAAGAGCTCAAAGGTGGCCATTGTACAATGTTGCTATTACTGTGCACAATGTTCTCCTGGTTCTGTTCACTTCACTCAGTATCAGTTCTTATAAGTCTTTCCAGGTTTTTTTGAAATTTGCCTGCTCATCATTCCTGATTGCATAACAGAATTCCATTATTTTCATACATCACAACTTGTTCAGCCATTCTCCAGTTGATGGGTATCCCCTCAATTTCCAATTTTTGCCACCACAAAAAGAGCTGTTATAAATATTTTTGTACGTGTAGGTCCTTTTCCCTTTCTTATGATCTCTTTGGAATACAGACCTAGAAGTGATATGCTGGATGAAAGGGTATTCGCAGTTTTATAGCCCTTTGGGCATAGTTCCAAATTGTTCTCCAAAATGATTGGATCTGTTCACAACTCTACCAATTCATTAGTATTCCATTTTGCCCACATCTTTTCCAAAAGTTATCATTTCAACTTTTCTCTCATATTGGTCAATGTGCTAGGTCTGAGCTGGTACCTTAGGGTTGTTTTAATTTTCATTTCTCTAATCAATAGTGATTTAGAGCATTTTTTTTTCATATGACTATAGCTAGCTTTACTTTCTTCATCTGAAAACTGCCTGTCCACATCTTTTGACCACGTAACCTGCACTCACAGCACCAACCAAAACATGTGAGCTTGAATAATGAGTCTGTAGGCCAGGCAGAGATTGTATTCACACGTTTTTTGCATGCCAAGCAAATCTCAAGCATCTGAGGGTTCAGGTTTATATACTATAGCTAAAGCATTTACATCATACTTTCTCGTGGGGAAACTTTACACTGTTTGCTACATGATGTGCCTAGCTTGCAACTTTTAGGAGGCCATTCCCTTGGGACACTGCCCTGCTTTCTTATCTCATGCTTCATTACTTTATCTATATCACTCAAGAAGCCAGGATTTCCGGGATGGTCAGAATGTTCCAAGCCTTTCTTGCTTGGAGTTGGGGATGGGGGTGGGGGGTGAGTAACAGGGGATGGTGAGTCAACATCCTGAGATACTGAGCCTAGATGGGTGGAAACAGGCTCAAGGGGATCCTTGGCCTGGATTCACACATATGGCAGAACCCTCAGAATAAACCCTCGACATCATCCCCTACATGACTGTTAATTGATTGGAGAATGACTTGTATTCTTACAAATTTGACTCAGTTCTCTATATATTTGAGAAATGAGGCCTTTTTTGGAAACATATGCTATAAAATTGTTTCCCATTTTTCTGCTTTCCTTCTAATCTTGGTTGTACTGATTTTGCAAAACTTTTCATTTAATGTAATCAAAATTATCCATTTTCCATTTCATAATGTTCACTATCTCTTGTTTCATCATAAATTCTTCCCTTCTTCATACATCTGACAGGTGAATTATTCCTTACTCTCCTAATTTGCTTATAGTATCACTTTTATGTCTAAATCTGCCCTTTTGACCTTATCTTGGTATACAGTGTGAGATGTTGGGGTATGCCTAGTTTCTGCCATACTATTTTCCAGTTTTCCCAGCAATTTTTGTCAAATAGGGAGTTCTTATCTCATGAGTTAGAGTCTTTGGGCCATTAAATTCTTTTTTCAAGGCCCAGGTCATATCCCTCCAAATCTGTGAAGGCATACTTGATTTCACAGCTGGAAAAGTAGAAAGCTTTTGTGGAATATGGGAACCTCCTTTGTTCCCATCCCATTGTTTCCTGATTTGTGTATTTTTTGTATTCCACGCACAATCTTGTTGTTCGGTTTTGTCCAACTCTCCATGACCCTATTTGGGGTTTTCTTGGCAAAGACACTGGAGTAGTTTTTCATTTCCTTCTCCAGGTCATTTTACAGATGAAGAAACTAAGGCAAACATGGTAAAGTGACTGGTTTAGGGTCACACAATTAATAAATGTCTGAGGCTGGATTTGAACTCAGGTCCTCCTGACTACAGACCTGGAATTCTGTCCACTGCTTCACCTATCTACCCTATCTGTACTGACAAGTTAGTTTTTAAAAAATTAATCCATCAGCCAATGGTGTGTGTGTGTGTGTGTGTGTGTGTGTGTGTGTGTGTGTGTGTGTTTACAACATAATTCTGGAAATAGATACGTAAATACTTTGAAACAATTGTAGACTTTAGATAGATATGTCCCACATAAATGAATAAATAATTGTTGAGTGACTGAATTATTTATAGATGCCTTGAGAGTTTTTCAAAACAACAGGTGTATATGAAACAGCTCAGTAAATGTGTGGCTTGCTGAGTTTGTTCCTGACTATGCTTAGTGGATCTGTGCTGGCACTAAGTCTGTCTGACCCAAATAAGGAGCTAATCTTTCCTGATTCCTGGTCCCTCTAAGCACAGAAGTCACAGATCTGACCCTAGAACACAGTGCCACTAGATTCAGAACAAGGAAAGCCTGGATTCAAGTGTTGGCTTCATCACTTACTAGCTCTACTGCTTTATATCTCAGTTTTCCATTCTGTAAAAGAGTAGGTTGATTTAAATGACCCCTAAAGTCTCTTCTAGTTGCACTGTTCTCTGTCTTGGGGTTCCTAACTGCTCTGACATTCTGGAATAAGGCACCTTCCAGCTTTCTGAGGACTGCTGGGCTGGGAGCTCAGAAGATTGCAACAATCATCCCTTCCTATACTTTAGCAAAACTTGTGACAAAGTTGTCTGAGTTATTCTTTCGGGAAACATGGAGAGACATAATTCTGTTGGATGGATTTGGACACTCAGAACCCTGGGCTTACATTCTGGGGATTGCTGAGATTCTGGGTAAATAATTCTGAGCACTAAAGAAGGGATCTTCATCTACTGAAGATGTACAGGTAAAGCCAGAGAGGAAGGATATTACAGTGGAAAAGAATACTTGCTTGGCAGTGAGTAGACTACTGGCCCTTCCTTTTACTCCCTAGGCCTGGGCAAATAACATTACCTTTGTGCACCTCAGTTTCTTCATCTGTAAAATGATTGGGGGTAGGTGAATTAGGTGTCCTTTAAGATCTTTTTGTGGGGCAGGTAGGTGTTGCAGTGAATAGAGTACTGGCCCTAGAGTCAGGAGGACCTGAGTTGAAATCCGGCCTCAGGCACTTGACACACTTACTAGCTGTGTGACCTTGGGCAAGTCACTTAACCCCACTTGCCCTGCCTTTCCCCCCTCCAAAAAATTAATGATCCTTTCCTGCCCTGTCTGTGATTCTATGATTCCAAGAATAATCAGAGATCCCAATAAAGCTCAGAGTCTTTGAACCAGGCAGTGATGTGTGATTGAAAGGGCAAGGGAAGGGTGGTGATACTTTTAAGTGACTTGATTTTTCCCCAGTGCACAAGGAGACAATGCAGGCCAGTGAGCAACCTCACCTTGGAATGCTAAACTACTCATCCACTCACATTCTAATGCTGCTTTAAAGTTTACAAAGGACCTTCTTCACAATATGTAATGTTAATGGGATAAGATCTTCCCCACTGTAAAGCCAAGCATAAATAGCTTTCCAGAGGACTGCTGCTGTAAACAGCTTCAAGGTTGTTATTACACAGTATAGTGAACTTTCTATTTATTCGGCTAGAGCAAATCAGTGACAGAAATCAAGGTACAGCATTCAGAATGTTATAACTTTACATCTTATCACTAAAGTGGCCACATAGTTTTCACCAAAGTGGTCACATAGTTTTAAACAAAGTACATTCATTCAGTCATTTAATAAGTCCTTAATTCAATCATCCTTAACAAAGCTTACCTCTTTAAGGGACACAAAGTATAAAGGTCAAAGTTTTCCACCCCTAGGTCACAGTAAATCATAATCTTAGTCAGTACACAGTATCCAAGTAAAGTCTTCTTTCATCTTGACTTGAGGCTGGCTCTCAGATTCCATGGTTCCTCTTCCATGGTCCCAGCTCCTGCTCAAATATATCCAGTTGTCACCTGGGTTCAAAGGCAGGTAGCTCTCACCTCTTTGTCCAGTTCCTTATCCATTTCCTTGTCCAGTTCTATTCCATATTGAAGCTCACAGTGTGCAGTCCACCTCAAGTCCTTCACAGTTCCTGTTTCTGGGACAACAAAGCTTGACAGAGCCACCGTAACATTCATTCACATTGCTGGTACCATCATCAATTCACTATCTGCCTGTGAAATTAACACAGACCCACCAACAAGGTCCAAGAGGTCAACACAAATCATCAACATAGAAATCAACACAGACACATGAATGAGGTCTGAGAACTCAACACAAATTATCAGTACAGTCCCAGGACCTCCAAAATGCTCCTCCAGGACTTCTGTAAACAGACAACCAGAAAGTCCTCTTTAAGGGCTTCCAGTAAGGTCCCAAGGCTTCTGTACAAAGTATCACAAACAAACATCAACACAGACAGAACAGACAGGGTGCCGGGATACGAGTTTTCTCCTTCTACACTCTGCCACCACAAGAGATCTCTTCTCAGTTCTTCTTAATTCTCAGTTCTTCTTAATTCTCAGTTCAGTCCTCAGTCCAGCAGTAGCAGCCTAGCCTCCAGATGCTTGCTGAGAGAAATTCTGACTCTCCAGCTTGTGTTTTTCCTTACATATGGTATTAGCTCCTCCCTGTTCTATGCCTTCCTGTTACATCAGCAACAGGGTTCATCCCTTCTGTTTCTTAACAGAGGCTTAACATAATTAACTTGAAACCAAGTGCTAAGTACCTGTTAGCTTACCAGTACAAGGGAATCTTCAAATTCCATTACCATTACACCTACACATTAATAAGCTTCATGTGAAGGCCACTGGGGGAGGAACTTACCTAAAGGGAAGCTTACTTAGGGGAGGCTTGCTTGTAGGAAGGTTTTTACAACCTTTTGGTGCTAAGCTAACCAGGCACTGAGTCATGAGAGTTGTGATGCCTTCTGACTCTGAGAAGTGTGTATGTATTTTTCTTTGGAGGGGCTGCTTATGAGAAAGACCATTTGATTCCCTGGTTGAGACTCTGAGTAGCTATATGTTCAGATCCCCAACTGCTCAGATGTAAAGGCTCTCTTGATTCAAGGGTGTAGGTAAGGTGTATAGCAATATTGCTTTGATTCAGGCAGTTAGAGCCCTGTCTGCTGGTCTTTATGTTAATTTCTCTGTTTGTATTTTCTCCATATTCAGGGTATTGACCTTTCCCCTGAACTAATGAATGTAGTTAAAAGTTAGCATTGTTAGTCCCTTTTTGAGCAGTCTTTCCTTTAAAAGCAGATCAAAGAACCTGTGCTAACAGACTGTTGAGGACCACAGGCCAATGGGACTCTGACCCTGATGGCTGAATAAACCTCCTCAGGTGAAGGGCTTGCTGCCAGGCTTGGATAGGTTCCCCATCCCCAGCTAAGAGTTCTAGCACACAGGTGTGAGGATTGGATCCTCAAGATAAGCATAGTGTTTTTCACCCCTGGCCCAGAAACACTGTAGTGTGCAATGTCCACAGGGGAAAGTGATTAGGAAGCATCCTATAAAAGGCTTGCACTGAGAACAATAAATGAGACTATATTTTCCACCACTCTTTGAGTCCCTGTCTCTCTTTTAACTCACCCTCTCTCACAGCCTCTGGGTGGATAACTCTATCAGCCCTGCTGTGGGATGGCAGGGTTCCCTGCCTTGGCCCACCACAACTGGCATCACAATGTAGGGCCTATGTAAGACATAAAAATGATAGGCCCAACCTGGGGCCAAGGCACAGAGACAATGGGCCCAGGCGGAGGAACAGCAGGCCGAGACACAGAAGCAATAGGCCTAGGCAGAAAAACCATGGGCCGAGACACAGGAGGGACAGCCTGAGGTGAAGGAAAAGATAGGCCCAGTGAGGTGTCGGGAGCCCACATAGGTGTCACCTAGGAGGTCCCCCTTGGGTAACACAGGATCCTAGAATGAGGTAAGGAAGGGGAAGGCTCAGAAGAATCCCACCTGGTACATTCACTTTTTCAGGAGTGAGTAAGCAAGGGCTATGGGGCAATTGCAGATTAGGCAGCCTAGCAGAGAGAGATCTACAAAAAAGTCCTCCTACACATAATGAAGAAGAAAGGACTTTTTGTCATGCAGAGCCAGATAAAGGAGTTTCTGGATTTACTAGAGATTATGTGTCTGTGGTTACTGACAGAGGGCACATTAAATCCTGAAAAGCGGGAAATATCAGGGGAACAACTGATAGAAGTAGAACCAGAGGATTTCCCAGGACACTGCTTCCAGCTATATAATGTTCTCAAATTGTGTTTAGTCAACCTAGATTACTACCGAGAGGTGCAGAAGTTTGATGCACAGATGCAGGTAGAGGTAGAGGAGGAAGAAGAAGGAGAGCAGGGGAATACACAGGGAGAGACGGGATGTTACCCAAGTGAGGCGGAAAGCTCTATGCAGCCTTCCACTCCTCCACTGTCTCGATGCCCCTTTTGTCAGAGCATATGCACTCCTGTTGGGGACGTGGGGTGAAAAGAATGAAGTACGCTCTCCTCAAAGCTATCTAACAAGTCAGACAAAGGGGAGCTCAGAGAAAGGAGGATCTGAAGTGCTTTAATTGTGGAAAACCAGGTCATTTGCATGCCCAGTGTAGGCAAAAGAGGAATAACAAATGGGAACTTGCTAGAGGTAGGCCCTCCAGGCCCAATACCCCAGGCCCAAGATGTGGGAAAGGTTTTCACTGGTCATCAGAATGTAGGAGAAAAGCCTCTTGGAGCTCTTTCCCCACCCCAACAACAACAATGTAGAATGGCCACAGCCTTGAGCAGCCTCCCAGGTTTACAACAAAAACAAATCCAGAGGGGATCAAAGCTCTTGCATGGCAAGTATGCAGAAACAAATTTAGAATTCTAACTAACAAACTCCACTAATGCTAATAATAGTCTAATTGCATAAACTCAAGGCCTTCCTGCATTTTTAAGAAATAGGATATAGCGGCCTGCCTAGAAGCACATAAAAAGGAGGCCCATAGAGCATGTTCTTACGAATGCTGCCTCCTTGAAAGCTCTTGTCTGCATCAGCAACATTCTAAGTTAGATGAGGGCCACATACTGAAGGCTGAGACAAGCTGAGACTGACAGAATAACTTTGCAAACCTTATTTAGTTTGGGTTTTGCAGTACATTAATCTTGTTACCTTGGGATTTACCCAGCTGGCTAAAGGTATATACTGAATAGCTGGTGCCAAAAAAAAGGTCATCGCAAAACCATTGGGACAAATAAATGTGAGAAATTGGTTAAACTGGAAATTGAGAGTGACTTGAAAACGTTAGCATATTTGCATTGGCTCTCCTTGTCTCCCCTCCCTGCCCCCCACTCTTCACATATTTGATTGGTGAAAAGTAAAGGCACATATGCTTGCCACCTGCATTTGGGCATTTCAGTTGAAACCCAAATAGCAAATCCATTTTAATGTGGTTGTGATACAGTGCCTCTGTAACATTTTGGGGTGCCTTTGTAACATTGTTGTAACTTCAGTCTGTAAAAATCTCACTTGCGTTTGGGTACCTATGTATGTAACATCAGTCTATAACATCAGCCTGTCCAATTAAGTTGTAAAAGTCACACTTCCCCCCAGCCATCAAGCATTAACTCTGTCTCTCCCCTGCCCCCAGCCTAAAAGCATTTTCCCTGAAGCCATTAACTCTATAACTAGCTATCCTTGCTTGGTATAATAACAAGCCATATCTGTGAATCCTTCAAAAGCATTCTGTAAACAAATCCTTAGTTAGAGAAATGTATACCTCCTTTGTTCTAGTGGCCAGCTGCAAACTATGAATCCTTCAGTGGATTATTAGTAAGATAACTCTTCATGATCAGACTCATCCTGAATCCCCAATTAGCTCAGCTTCCCAACATCCATCTTGTCAAAAAGGACTTTGATGACTAACAGGCTGGGTACTTCTCATTCAAATTTGACCGCTGGCTGACTTTATGATGGTTCAAGGCAAAAACCACACCTCTCCTCCTAGCCCCTCTAGAATTTCTCCCAGTGAATTATGGGCAATACTCATGTGCAGTTGATATAAAAAGTGCATGTTCCTTTAAGCATTGACCACTCCTTAACTCCTCCCTAACTCCACCTTTGCACACCTAGTTAGCATAATTGATATCAGATTTATGGTTTTATTACTATATAATCAGTATCCCTAATTCCTACACCTTGCAGGTTACCTCTGACACCCCCTGCCTGCTGCAAAGCATAACATTAAACCTCACACTTTGCAGGCTTTCTCTGACACCCCCCTGACCACTGAAAAGCATAATAAACTTTTACAAACCTACCAAGATTGCTTGGGCCTGGTAATTCTTTCAGACTAAAAGAACCCTCCAAGGATTTCCTAGAAATCGATCCCTCTCTCACCCTCTTCAGTTGGTATTAGTCAACCTTCCTTTCATGTGGTGACTGTTCCTATTTTTTCTGATCAGGAAGTCACAGTACTTCAATTTAAGTTATGTAATTGCCCTAATGCAGAGCACACCATTTTTGTCCTTGGGTATTGTGGGGGTCCTCTTAATAACACTTGAGGTTGCAAATCAAGGTTCTACAATACACCTGTGTATTCTTCTGCCTCACTTCATCAAAGGGTTTGACGTTCTTGGGTGGAGCTTCCCAACCCAGATAATCTCTACTTCCATATTCCACAGCAAAACTCTCTCTCTCTTTCTTGCTTGCTTGCCAGAAAATGAACTCCATTACAAGAATATACACCAATATATAAAAAACTGTATTCCACTACAGGTTCAAAAAGCGTAGGAGCAGCATCAAGTCAAAATTAGAAAGAAATTTAAGCATATAGTAAACAGAGGAGCTCGGTAGAAAATTTAAGATAGATGTAAATTAGTTGCATGAAAAGTGTGAACAAAAATGTCGAGATTTTTAAGAGTTTGGGAATCTCTTTTTCTCACTCAATCCTGGCTGACTTGAGTGTCAACAAAGTGATAGGATAAGGGACTTTTCCTTTAGATCAAAGAGGCAAATGGACAAGCATTTTTATGGGGTGCTGGGGTGCCTTTGTAACATTTGGGGTGCCTTTGTAACATTGTCAAATCTCACTTATGTTTGGTTACCTGTGTCTGTAACATCAGCCTGTGCAATTAGGTTGAAAAAGTCACACTTCCCCCCAGCCATAAAGCATTAACTCTGTCTCTCCCCTGCCCCCAGCCTAAAAGCATTTTCCTGAAACCATTAACTCTATAACTATCCTTGCTTGGTATCATAACAAGCCATACCTATGAATCCTTCAAATGTATTCTATAAACAAATCCTTAGTTAGAGAAATGTATACCTCCTTTGTTCTGGTGGCCAGCTACAAACTATGAATCCTTCAATGCATTATCAGTAAGATAACACCTCACAATCAGACACATCTTGAATCCCCAATTAGCCCAGCTTCCCAACATCCATCTTGTCAAAAAGGACTTTGATGGCTAACAGACTGGGTACCTCTCAGTCAAAATTGACTTCTGGATGACTTTGTGAAATTTTAAGGCAAAAACCACACCTCCAGGTGGACCCACCTTGGGCTTTCTCCTAGTGAATTATGGGCAATATGTTTGTGCAGTTGATATAAAAAGTGCATGTCCCTTTAAGCACTGACCACTCCTTAACTCCTCCCAAATCCCTCCTTTACACACCTAGTTAGCATAATTGATATCAGATTTATGGTTTTATTACTATATAATCAGTATCCCTAATTCCTGCAGGTTGAAGCCTTTTTCTGACCGCCCCTGCCCACTGAAAAGTGTAATAAACTTTTACAAACCTGCCAAGATTGCTTGGGCCTAGTAATTCTTTCAGACTAAAAGAACCCTCCAAGGATTTCCTAGAAATCCATCTCTCTCTCACTCTCTTCATTTTCACCATTTCTGCCTCCCTGGGAGAGAAAAATTTTTTTGTTCAGGATGCAACTATAAATCAATTAAATTCATGTGAAGGATAGGAAGTGTCACTACTAATTTGATGCTGGAGATAGGCCAGAATATGTTATACTGCTTGTCATTTAGGCAGATTGGGATAATTTTTGGAATCTGATAAAAAATGAAGTTTTTTGAGCCCTCTGGTACAAAGAGGGAGAATTACGGAGCCATTTTCAACTTCTCTTTGCTAAAGAGTTTGGAGCTTTGTCTTTCAAGAAGATTTTTAGGGAACGGACAGCTTAAAATACTTTGCAAAAATTCATTGAAGCCTCTCATCCCAGACCAGAGCAGTAAATGCCAAAGATTAGTGGAGAGTTTCAGTTACCCTTCCCAATCTGACAAAAGGGAGGAAGCATACTAAATTTAACAAGGACCCCTCTAACAACAGTCCTGAGGCACCCTGAAGCCCACACCTTTAAACGAGTAAACAGACCTCTCCAATTCAAACCCCCAAATCCACAAGCAGGCTTTGCAGCCATGAGGAGAAGAGAAAAACCTCTACACCAGGCATTTATATCTTTACCTATAGTTAAATAAGAGGCTACAGCTAAAACCATTTGGCTATCACTTATGGAAATTATTACCTAAGTTGCTTTACTGTTTAAAGCTAAAATTTTTCATCAAAAATTAGTTACAACTTTTCCATTGATTTTCTTCATAGAGGTCTGATAACTTTTATGAAGCTTAAAATTTTTTTGCTTACAGGGAATATACTTTTAAATTTTCTTTTCAATCCTTAGTATGCCTTTTTAGGAGGCCTACTAAAATCCTCATTTCCACAACAATTTAT
>CM053582.1:469083-485144 GCA_028627135.1 Pseudochirops cupreus
GGAGGGAATAGACTGGGGGAGGGGGGAAACACTGGGATGGCTGTTTTGGGGTGGTGGGCGGGGGAAAGACGGGGAGAAAATATGTAACTCAAAATCTTGTGGAAATGAATGATGCAAAGTATAATAAAATTAAAAAAAAATAAAGCACTGCTCTGTAAATCAGTTCAATAAACTTCCGTGTCTGTCCTGTATACCTGGGGTGAAAGTCAAATCCTCTCTGTCATTTAAAGCCCTCCACATTTTAGTAATATTCTACCTTTTAGTCTTATTATGTTCTATTACCATTCAGATGCTTTACCTGTTTGCTGTCCCTTAGAGGGACATTTTCCCTCTACATGCCTTTGCAAAGGCTGATCCCCGTGACTCCCACAAAGTAGGCACTTAAATTCTTGTTGACCAACTAATTGCCATTGAGGAACATTGCAGTTTTTCATGGACATCTCCTGTTCAAAGAGGATATTGTAATTTACTAAAAAGTTGAAATGAAAAATCCTTTAAATGTCATCATTTAATGACATGGAAAAATATCATCACTTTGTGGTTCCTTCAAGGACTCGATCTTCTCTGCAACTCCCAACATGAAACTCAAGGGAATTCCAGAGCCTAATTTTCTTGGATTTTAACTTGTGGGACACTTTACTCCTGGTTAAGGGGGAAAGAATGGAACAAAATGAAGTCCTGGATCTATGGCAGGAAATGAGTAACAGATTCCTTCAGCGCAAGTAGGAATTCAGGTGAAACCATCAATATCAAAATTGCCTATGAAATTCTTCATTACGGCAAATGTCATCGGAGACGGGACAGGAATTCACGGCAGTGGAGACACCACTAAGCTGGTTTCACCCTCCAATACACCGATTAATTTGGTAAAACATGGATATTGCCCAGTCACAAGAGCCATATTCAGAGCAAATAAATACAAAAAATATGAGTGATTTTAGTTTTGAAGGAAATTTATGAAAGAAATATCACAAGTTTGAGTCAGAACTAAGCGTTATGAAATCAGTCACACAGGTGAATATTGGTGCTGGTGAGCAGAGCTAGAAATTTTTAAAAAACCTTTGCATACTTCGGGAGTATGCAAAATCCAATAGTCATCAAATGATTGTGTTAGGGGTTCACAAGTGTGTTTGTGGGAGGGTGAGAGCATACGTTTTTCAGTCTTTCAGGGTTTATGTGTACGTCCTAATTTCTATCCCATCACCTATTGGATATTGGTGTGCCAGTATGTGTAAGTGTGGGAGAATATGTGCTTCTGTGACTCTGTGTGTGTAAGTTTATGTCCTAACCTCCATCCCACCCCCGTTCAATCATTGCTAACAAGTTGGAATAGGTCAGACTGCAGTGTGTTGAATGTAGGGCAAATCTTTTTGTTCTGTGCTTTCCTTTAGGTTTCTGATAACTACAGAATTTACTCCAATGGGCCTGCTGAGAAAGTATCTATACCCCTTCTGGGGAGGGTGCACTCATATTCCTGACCTCGTTTAGACAAACATTTGGATTTGGCTCCTGCTTCTGTTTTCTTCAGGGTATTTGCAACAGCAGACAATCATAGTGATAGACTACCATGAGGCCAATCTGTGCAGGTTGGGAAAGAAACGCTCTTTCCCTGGTGGACAGATCCCCACTGCCTTGTCCAGGGTGGGAAAGGAAAAGGAACCCTGATTCCCAGAGGTTCCTTTGCAAAGTTGAAAATTCCTACCTTTGTTCTGCTGATAATATGCCCCTTCCTTCCCATCAATTGATGTCCAACTGCTACCTAGTCCATCTCCTCCAAACAGTTCTTCATCTCTGTCTCTCCAAGGCTTTGTCATCACTACTACACAAAGAATGTCCAAGGCACACCTTTTCCCTCACTTCCCCAGAAGTTCTCTCACGGCAGGAAACTGGAAACTTGCTAGGCTAACACCTCCAGGCCCCAGGAAAATGTTCAAGCTGGACTCTGAGTGAAGTAGATAGGGTCATTTGGCTTAATTCCTCAACAGAATTCTCTTTCAGGGAAGGCATTCAGGTTTTCTGTGCTAAGTGTGTATCCCAGGCAGCCTCAAGGCTGGGGGATGGGGAGGATTGGTTTACTTTTTACTTAACCACACAGTCCTCACTGAACACTCCCAGAACCTGTAGTTCTATGGGGAACTTGTGCAGCTGCTTCTGGGGAGTGCTTTTCCAGGGACCTTCAGCCCATGAAGCTTGGCTATCAAAGGAGGGACAGACCAAGATGGAAGCCAGCTAGCCTGGCAGGTATGAGAGACCCAGACCTTCAGACCCAGCCCCTTACTTGCTCTGGGACATTGACCATGTCCCTGCCTTCCTTCTGAGCTCAGTTATCCTTTTTCTCAAATGAAGAGGTTGGACTTGATGAGCTCTGAGGTCTCTTTTAGCCCTCCATCCTTTCCAAATCTACAAGCCCATTGAGACCCTACCCCCATGTATATACCTCTGCAAATGTTAGCAAAGTAGCCCCTAACCCCAGCAGCTGAGCAAACCCTGTTAGTTGAATACTTTCCCTTTTGCAGCCCTCAGCCAGCAAGTTCTTCCCTTATTGGAATTGTAAAAATTGGAATAAAACACCTGATTCTGCCTGGACCTGACTCCTGAACCAGAGGTGGCCTCCCTGGCTCCATTCGAGCATCTCACAGGGGCTGTCAGATCTGAGATTTCAGGGGGATGGAAGGCAAAATTTAGTAGCAGCCTGTTAGGGACTGTTTCCCTACCATAGGCCAGATTCCTGTGGTTCTGGGACTTATGTTTGCTGAACACTTGTCTCCTATGCTCAGGAGGCTGAGCCTCAAGGTGGGCTTTGGACTGGTTGTCTGACCTCTCAGATATCCACTCCCAGCCTTTGGGGTATCCAGGGAGCCAGCAGCCAAGGGGAGCTGAGAACTGCACAAGGACCTGGGAGCTGTCTGCCTTTGAACCTAGGTGACATTTTGGTGAATCCAGGTAGGATCTGGGACCATGGAATGGGGTCGAGGGAATCAGAGAAACCACCCCAAGTTAAACTGAAGGAAGACTTTACTTGGATACTGCGTACTGACTAAGAAGATTATAATTTACTAGTGACCTGGGGGTGGAGGGTCTATGTATTTTCTGATGATTGAATAGTGAATAATGAAAGATGATTGACTAAATGATTGTACTTAGTGATCAGTGACTGAACAAGCAATTGATTTGTAACCTAGTATGCCCCATGAGTGGAAAACTTTGACTATTGTACTTTGTGATTGAATTAAGGATTTTGTGAATGCTTGAGTTACTAAATGATTATTCTTTGTTCAAAACTCTGTGACCTCTGTAGTGGAAACTATGTGGCCATTTTCTGTGACAAGTTATGCCTTCTCCAGTTCATTTTCTCCTGTCCTTCTCCATACCCTGTGGCTCATTTTCCCTTTTCCCACATGCTTGTGTTCATTTTCCCTCCTTCCAAAGACTCTCTGGCTCATTTCCCCCAACTCCGCTACAATTTCAAGTGGATCCAGCTGCCATTGGGGTTTCCTGACTGTGGTCATTCTGGGAGCTGGATGTGGAGGGAGATGACTGCAGGGACTGATGTCCAGCAACTCTTTGCCACATGTTCAGAAGGTCCTCTTTCCCCACCTTCAAAACCACTGGGCTTTGTATGTTCTTATGCAGGAAGGCACAAATATTTCCTCTGTATATTCATGTAAATCAGTAATCTTCCATTCTATTCTTTATGAGTATGGAATGACTCCTTATAATCCTAAATGTATAGGACATATATATGAAATGATATCATCCTATAAATGATAAATTTTGCAAATTTCATTTCTAGATATACTCTATCTTCATTTGTACGTATTCATATATAAGACTACTGTGCCTCTCCTAGGCACTATAACTTCCCAATTACATAAATGAATATATTGATAACAGGAAACCTCACATATATGAAGACAGAGCATATTAGTACTAAGGTTCTCTCCTTTTATTACTATGTACATGAAGACATTTGTTCTATCTGTAAATTCACTCATATGACATGTTTTCTATCTCCTCATGAGTTAATAATCATTCTCTATTTTTCTGCCTACACCAGTGCTCACAAATTCACTCTCAGTTGTATCTATGAGTACCCATATTTTCGTTATTCATTTATAAGTATACAAATATCTATACATTCTCTCTCTATTCACCTCCAAGAGTTCTCCTCTGTGTTCCCTCTATTCCTAAAATTATTCCACTGCTTACATATAGAAATATAGACAGAGAATAAGGGTACTTGTACATAAAAGGATAATTGAGTGAATGAGGACCTTCATGCTGTCCACGGGGCTGTTTCTGTAATACCTTCATGATCTCCTAATTGCTAGATTTGTTTCTGTCTTTGCCTTCTTAGAGGGACATCATCTGTTTAATTTTCACTGACTCTGTGTCCCCAGGGGCCTTTAGGCAGCACCAATGTGTCCCCTTTGGTTGGGACAGGCTTTTTTCTCCATGTCCTTACTTTATGACTCCCTTCATTTGAGTTATATTTTAAATCCCTTTTCCCCTCTCTTGCTCGCCCAGAGTGCAGGTTTCCTTTGCCACCTCACTGTGAAAGCTAAACATCCAGGGTTCAGTACCCCTTGGTGCTTAGTCTTCTCTGGTATTTGCTGTACCTGG
Organism: Pseudochirops cupreus; assembly: GCA_028627135.1. Taxonomy (NCBI): domain Eukaryota; kingdom Metazoa; phylum Chordata; class Mammalia; order Diprotodontia; family Pseudocheiridae; genus Pseudochirops; species Pseudochirops cupreus. Next base: position 473,707 of record CM053582.1, read on the forward strand.
GGTACCCACTTTTTGGCCATTCTTGGTCCTTGCATAAACTTTCCTAGGACAGAGATCCCTTGAGATGAGAACCTGATTGAAAAATGCATATTTCTGCACAACTCTGAGATGGATACAACACTTTCCTGATAAAAGCCCAGGTAAATAGGAAATGCCAAGGTCACTACCATTTTACAGATGAGGAAACTGAAAGAGGTTAACAGGAAGAGGGACAGGGGCTTGGATGAGAAAATGTCCCAGAAGTTACTGGTGCTGCTAGAATGGCCCCCATCAGAGCTGAGCCCTCTGGCCTCCAGCCATTCCCTGTAAGAGCCTTCACCAACAGATAGTTCATGTTTCTACAGTGTTTTACTACATGGAGATAAGGGCAGCTAGGTGGTTCACTGGATAAAGCACTGGGCCCAGAGTAAGCAAGACCTGAGTCCAAATCTGGCCTCAGGCACTTACTAGTTGTGTAACTCTGGACAAGTCACTTAATCCTGTTTGCCTAAGTTTCCTTATCTGTAAAATGAGCTGGAGAAGGAATGGCAAACTCCTCGAGTGTCTCTGCCAAGAGAACTCCAAATGGGGTTCTGAAATGACTAAATAACAAAATTGTACAGAGAACCAATCTACAGAAGAAAAAAAAGCTTTTAAAGAAATATTCAGTAAAACAAATCATTACATTGAAAATGTCTAAAAATAAAGGCACGCTACCATTGCTGTGGACCTTGCACCTCTGGAAAGGAAAGGTGAGACTTCTTCCGCTTTGCCATCACTGTGCTTATTGGTCTCCATCAATGGGATGTACTTTTTCTGAGTTCAGAGAGTGTTTGCCTTTTATCTTTGCAATCCTAGCATCCAGAGCAGAGAGTGGCCCATAACAAGCTTTTAAGAAATGTTTTTTGACCAATTTAGTGTCATAGAAAATTATGTCACAATCTTTTGTGGACATCTGAGGGCAAAAAAAAAAAAAAAACAAACTGATAGGGTTGAATACTGGAGAGTGGTCTTTTCCTGATATCTAGTAGCCAAAATTGACATTGTTGAAGTTAGTAACTTCTTGTTACCATCTTATGGATAGACAGAATTTTGCATTGCAATGGAAGTTTTAAAGCAGAAAGGAATGTATCAAACAAGTGAATTCCCTGTCTTGTGACCAATGTAGATATCACACATTTAGCCTGTCATCTCATGTCCAAGCCTCTGATTTAATCCTGTTTAAGATTTTTATTGTATTTTAGCCCACCTTACAACTTCTTTCTGGTTAAGCAGGCACAGTGGGACTGAATCAAATGCTAAATTTATGAAATGAAGAGAGGACTGAATTCCTTCAGTGTCAATATGACTTCAGACTAAATCATCAGCATCAGACTTATCTATTAAACTCTCCATCATGTCAAAAGTCACCTGATACAGGAGAAGCTTTGATAGCAATGGTAACCGCATTGAGCTGATTTTACCCTCCATTGTTAGGTGGAAAACATCTTAATGTTGCACAACCAAAGAAGTTAAAAATTTTGAGTACATAAATGCAAAAAAAGAAAAGAAAAGAAGAAAAAGGCTGATTATTGTTTTGAAGGAAATTTACGAAAGACATATCAAGTTTGACTGAGACTTTTTAAATGTCAAATCAGTCATTCAGGTAAATATTTGCCCAATTGCCCAGGGCTTATTATCATTCAGTCACTCAGTGATATCTGACTTTATGTGATGCCATGGACATTTATCTATAGGGTTTTCTTAGCAAATATACTTGAGTGGTTTGGTATTTCCCAATTCCTCCTTTTGCCTATGAGAAACTGAGGCAAATAAACATTAAGAGACTTGCCCAGGGGCATATAGTTAGTAATTGTCTAAGGTCAAACTTGAACTCAGATCTTTCTGGCTCCAAGCCCAGTGTTCTATCTACTTCACCACCTAACTGCCCTGTCCAGGCGTAGTAAGAAACAACACAGAAACAAAAACCCTCTGAGAGTACACAAAATCTGATACTGAGGCTACAGATATTGTCATTGACCTTTCATACAGCTTAGATTCCAATTCAGCTTTTTTATTTCCAAATCTTATCTTCTTGCTATGAGAAATGATTTTTTTTCCTATTGTGTTAACAACCATGTAATAAACTAAAATTGAAGTTTTCATCTATTTCCTCATTTGAGGACCATCCCTTGCAAGTCAGTCAGTGTCTGAAGGACATTACTGATAAATGAGATTTTCAAATCTTCACAGAACATGCTCCTTGATTGTGGCCAGGACCTCAACTAAGTAGAAGACTTTGCTTGTATTTGGATTATAAACAGAATGCAATGTCTGTAAATTCTACCCCGAAAGTATTAAATCTATGACCTTGCAGCCCTCACTGTGACTGAGGGTAACCCAGCTCAAGAAGGAGAAAATCACCCAGAGTGGTCTGGGTAGAGATTGCTGGAGGGGGATGAGTTTCATAATCAAGCTATGTTCTTAGTAAGGTGAGCTGAAGACTTTGAGCCTACCTCCTCATTAAATGTTCAACAATCTGGGTAGTTTTTCACCTGTCAGGGGCTTCTCCTTTTCCAAAGGTATGTAAGCATTCAGTGATCTCCATGATTGTCTTTGGTTATGGAGAGAGAACACTGAAAATCATTTTATTGATTATCAGCTAGCCAAATGAATTGATTATTAATTACCCAGAAATTCTCAAACTTTTTATTCATCTCATTGGCCCTGAATCATGTTCTCCATCCCTCTCCAACAGATACACTTCATCTGAAGGAAAACACTTTTCTTCTTTCATGCACTACCAACATTCTCAAGTGTATCGGCTATATCTGTAGCCTTATTTCTCTCTCTACCCATGCATTCTTTTAAAATCTTCAAGGGGAGGGGCAGAGCCAAGATGGCGGTGTAGGAGCAGCAAGATATCGCAGCTCCCACATAACCACCTCAAAATACCCATAAAATATGACTCTAAACAATTTCTAGAGCTCTAAAACACACACAGATATACTTTCTGTTGAAGGCAGCTTGGCTAGGAGAGACCATCTTAGCGGCTGGGATCCAGATCCAGCCCAGCCTGAAACAGTGGCTTAGCCCTGGGGGCGGCCTGGCAAGCCAAGCCGAGAGGCAGCTGAAGCATCAGAAGAGCAGATCTGTGGCAGCTGTGGCAGTTTCCAGAATTATCAAGCTATAAAGGAAAAAAAAGGACTAAGTGAAAGGTCAGTGGAACTTGGCTAAAAATCGGGGGAGAAAAGCGGGTCCGGCCAAACCGCCTCCAGGGCAAGGAAGTGGCAGAAGTAGAGGTCCTGCACCCACCTCCACATTGCCACTTCGGAGCTCCCGGCCTGCAGACTGCAGGGGGGCCAAGCGATCGGGGGCAAATGTTGTCAGAGGTCTGAGGAGGGCACCCTCTCTATAGACACCACACTGGCAAATTGGCATTTCTCACCCTAGGACCATAGCTGAAGAAAGCAACCCAGATCCATGCAGGTCAAAGCAAGAGCAAATACCCTCTGAATGGTCACTTGGTCCCCTTGCAATCTATAGGCCAGGAGCTCCTGAGGCAGCCACATAGCATATGGTGTAACCACTGTGCCTCCACCACTTTTTGCCGAGGGGACTGGGGCCAGGCCATGCCCTTCCTTTCCAACAGTGTTCCTCACTGACCTTTTACTTTCTTTTTGGCATTTATGGGTTGAAAATTCTGGAAACCACCACAACTGCTGGTGATTCATTCTCCTGAAGTCTACTCCAGCCACTGCTGCCTCCCTGTGGCCAAAACTGAGCAGTTCGCATGGGACCGTGCTTGCCTCCCAGCGTGCTGCAATGAACCCTTCCTGTTGGCCTGCCAGGCTGCCTTCAGTGAGAGATTTGTTTATCTCTAGCACATTGTGGGTTCTGTAGCTCTAAAATGTGCTTCAAGTCATATTTTATAGGAATTTGCGGTGGTTGTGGGGGGAGGTCATGGAATTTTCTGCTTCTACTCCTCCCTCTTGGCTCTGCCCCCACACAGCACTGAATTTCAAGTCATCACACCACAGGTTCAAATCCTGTCACACACACTAAATAGCTGTATATTCTTACATACATTGATTTACCTCTGTGGTTTTCAGTTTCCCCCTCTATAAAATGAGGGGGATGGAATTAGAAGGCCTCTGATGTCTATTCTAGCTTGAGATCTAGAGTCCTGTGATCTCATGAAATCATTAAAGGTCTTAAAGGAATGACTGGGCAGAGAGTTCACTGAGGCAAAATACATACACCACATAAACTTGTCAGTGCCAGAAACGAGAGAGACAGAGAATAAGACAGTGAAAGAGAGAGAGAAAGAAAGAGAGAGAGAGAGAGAGGAGGAAGGAAGGGGATGGAGAAAGGATAGGAAGAAGAGGAGCTTTATTTAGAATGGACCATAATGGAAGGAGATAGATGAATTCACATTTAGCATTGGGAAGTAGAGGATCTGGATTGGAATCTGTGCCCTATTAATGAGCACAATGACTACAGATGTAGCGTCATTTACTATCGGATTTTGTATACTCCCCGAGTTACTGTGTTTTTAAATTTACTAGACCTGCTCACCAGCAGCAAAAAAAAGAAAGAAATTTTTGACCCCACACAAACAGGGGAGACACTGAACACCTTTATTGACCAGACCCCTAATATTTCAGTGAACTGCAACATCATTTATAACCACTAGAGAGCAGTGAAAGGTCTTTCTATGTTCCTCAAGGTCAATTAAACGGTCATCAATTTACCTGCATGTCTGATTTTACAACAGTCAGGTCTCCCTCAAACTTTTGATATTTCTTTCACAAATTTCCTTCAAAATAAGATAACTCATACTTTTCTATTTGTTTGCTCTTTTGACTGGGTAATATCAATGTTTTACACAATGACCTGGTACATTGAAGAGTGAGACCATCTAAGTAGTGTCTTCACCACTAGGAATTCTCATCCTCTATCAAACAACCCTTCCTGTTATGATGAGTTTCATAGGGAATTTTGATACTAATGATTTGAACTGTACTCTTATTTACATGGAAAAAAATTCCTTCTTCACTTCCTGTCATAAATTCATAAACTTCATTTAGGTCCATTCTTTTACTCTTAACTAGTTACAAACCTTCCCACAGATTAAAAACCACTAAAAGTGGACTCTGGAACTTTTCTGACCACAATAAAAGAAGTCATACAAAAGATGTATGTATATGTAGAGCCTATATAATGTCACACACTCTCTTGGGGAGGGGTGAGAGGAGGAAGGCTTTAAAAATTTAAAACTTATGGAAGTGAATGTTGAAAACTGAAAATAAATAAATTAATTTATATAAATATAATAAATAATTAATAAATAAATATAAATTTATAGAAAAGATACATGCAAAGACTTAAATGAACTAATACAAAGTGAAGGAAGCAAAACCAGGAAAACAAGATGCACAACAAATACATAATTGAAAATAAATGGAAAGAAACATTTCTACAAAAAATTGAAAATGAAAGGTTAGGAATCATTTAAAAAAATAAGCTTCAGTCCCCCAAAGAAGTAATATGAAAACGCACGTCCTCCCACTCTTTTGGTCATGGTACATTGCACATAAATCAGATGGCTTCATTGTATTAATAGATTTTTCTCAAACTTTTTTTTCAAAAAAGATAGCAGCCTTAAAATAATGACGGAATAATGACATTGTCTGATGTCATTAAATGATATGTGAAGTATTTTTCGTTGTTCTCAAATTTTAAGTAAATTCAGTATCATGTTTGAACAGGAGATGTCAGTGAAAGGGTTTTTCACTGATATCTCCTGTTCAAACATGATACAAAACATGATACAAAAATGATAGAGTGTCCAATATTCATTACATGCCCAACTTTTCCCTGGAAGGATTCCACTCCATTTTGCCATGTGGGTTATTCCTCATTGTAATCCTAGCTCCTTTGCCTTTTAGAATTTTGTATTCTAAGCCCTCTACTCCTTGAAGGTGGAAACTGCTAAATCTTGTGTGATCCTGCCTGCGGCTCCACAAGGCATGCACTGTTTCTTTCTGTGTTCTTCAATGGCAATTAATTGGACACCAAGCATTCATTATACACCTACTTTCAATTTAATTCAATGCAATAAACATTTATTGATCACCTACTATGTACCAGGAACTTTATGCAAATCATAGGGGACTTAATAAGAAGGTAATTACTGTAAAGCACATGAAGGAGTAGAGTATAGAAAAAGGCTAACAAGGTAGGATATAACTAAAATGTGAAGGGTTTTGAATGCCCAAAATAAGAGTGTTCATTTGATCCCATACCTACAGGGGAGAAGCTGAGTAAGTTAATGGACCAAAGTCCTAAATATTTCAGGGAACTGCAACATTGCTTATAACCACCAGACAGCAGTGAAAGACCATTCTACAGTCCTCAGTACCATTTAATTGGTCAACAACTTGCCTGATTTCAGAATGGTGAGGTTCCACTCAAACTTCTGATGTTTCTTCTATCAATTTCCTTCAAAACTAAGATGGCTCATACTTTACTATCTATTTACTCTGAATATGGCTCTTGTAACTGGGTAATATCAATGTTTACACAATTACCTGGTATGTTGAAGGGTGATTCTCTGTATTACTTGGATACTATGTATTGACTGATGATATTGTAACTTACTGTGACCCGGGGGAGGGGGGGGGAGGTGTTTGTAGTTTCTGCTACTCCTCTTAAGGAGTTTGTTTTAAGGATGATTGGAAGTCAACCTTGAGTGAATTTGAAAGAGGACTTTACTTGGATACTATTATTGAGGAGATTATAGCTTACTGAATGATAGGTTTTGTTTAGGACTATATGGACATCCTTAGTAATAATTTATGTTATGCTGTTGTGAATATCATGCTTTAGTTTCTTGAATGTTATGCTTTAGTTTATTGTTGACTAAATGGAGAGTTCACTATACTATGCAATCAGATCCTTAAAGTTATTCATAGCAGCAGTCCTTATGAGAACTGCTCATGACTGGCTTTACAACTTCTCTTGAGGCCTTGTGTTTGAATGTCAAATTTTCTATTCAGCTCAGGTCTTTTCATATAAATCATTGAATGTCCAATGTTCATTAAATGCCCAATTTTTCCCTGGAAGGATTACGCTATATTTTGCCACGTAGGTTATTCCTCATTGTAATCCTAGCTCCTTTGCCTTCTAGCATATTGTATTCTTAGCCCTCTACTCCTTGAGGGTGGAAACTGCTAAATCTTGTATGATCCTGCCTGTGGCTCCACAATATATGCACTGTTTCTTTCTGGCTGCTTGGAGTATTTTCTCTGTGACCTTAGCTCAAAAAGACCAAGAGGTCCCACTGCATCCAGGGCTATCTCCAGTCATCCTGATCTACATCTTATTACTTAGACAAGGATGATTCCAAACCATAACATGAGGCTGGTGACTTTGCACAGCCCTCTTACACTTAAATCCAGAGTCATGGCATCACATCCCTTACATCGTAGTCCTCTTAAAGAAGGAAGGACAAACCACAACAACAACAAAAAACAAGACAATTTCTGAAATCTCCTTTACAAAACTCCAAATCCTTTCACTTGCAAATCCTGAATTTCCTCTGTTAGTGCAGACTCCAACTTTCCTTACTCATCTCATCCTTAACTTTTCATATTTCCTTATGTAACATGACTCATTCTTTTTTCTACTTAATTCCTCTAGTACATCCCTTTTTTGTTCTTTATTGGTCACTAATGCATAGGCAACAGTTATTGCTTTAAGGGTTTGGGGGCAACTAGAATTAGTTATAATCACAGTTTTTTGTATGTGATAGGCAAATAACATAAAAAATAATTCACTCAGTAAAACAAGCTCCTCATTTGAGGCTGTCACAGATTTGAGCGAGGACGATGACTTTGACAATGAAATTTCTTTTCGAAGTTATATTCTTTTATACCAGAAGACCATTCATCCATCTAATTTGGCAATATCCAAAGGGTTGCCCAAAGCCCAACTATGGAACAGGAACTTCATTACTGCTAAATTATCTGATGGAGGCTGTAAATTTTTGAAGAGTTCAGGACGTCACTTTTTCTCTCTCCTTCCTTTTAAATCGCTCAAAATTAAGTCCATTTATTTTTTTCAAATGAAAATATTTAATGAGAATAGTAGCATTACTTTACATATTTTTCTCCAAAATCTCTGTAATGGCTAATTTAATAGAAGGTAGCTGAATTCTCATATCTATTTCTGCAGTCAGATTGTTGTCATACGTTGTTTTGGTTAAAGTATATGAAAAAAAATTTGGGCCTCACTAATACATATCAGTTTGCAAGTTCTGCTTTTCCTTCTCGAAATTTCAATATTCCATACTTTATAAGCAATTAGCTCATTCCAATTTGATATTTTCTATCTGAGGATCCTCTATTGTATGTGCATGCACTTAATTTATTCATATAACTATTTTTCTGTTCTTTTCTAATCTTGTCTTCAGTAAATCTTTCCCTAACTTCCAATGGCCTTATTTATTTGTACTTATTTTCACTAACCAGTTGATTTCAACACATGTTTTACTGTGTTTTAATTTACCTAAACAATTAACTTAAACTGCGGCAGCATCATGGAACTTCACTTGCCTTCAGTTGCTTTCTGTTTTCAAAACAAGTTTTCTTTTTCTAGGAGCACTTTGGGATTCACTTTCAGTCAGAAGTGGCAATCAGTATTTGCCTAGTACCTTCAGACTCGTTGTTTAAAAACACTGAACAACAGCACATAACTGAACCCTAATTCTACGCACTTTTATTCTTTTCTGAAGATGGTCTAAAATTTCTTTATTCTGGCTTCTAATAATAAAAATCTCTTCCTGCAATAAATTTATCCCAACTTTGAGTATCTTTTTAAGTATATCTTTATTCAATATTAAAATCAACTTCCCCGAGTGATACCTCAAAACTTCAGACTTAGATATTGGCTAGCTGAAAATTCTTCAAGCCTTGCAAATGTGTTTCCTTTTCACTTCTTAGTTGTGGAATTATTTAAACTCACAAGATTTTAAATCTAATCTCTCCAGTACTATTTCTTAAGTTTTCCTTATTTTAACACTATCTTGAATTCCTGTTTCACTGAAACTCTTCAAAAGCTATCTCATGACTATTAAGACAATTCTTAAAATGAAAACTTCAGTTTTAAGTTAACCCCTACTCATTTAAAAGGTCCCTATTAAGGAATAACTGATCTGTGAATTTTGTATGTTTTCATTAAACTCTACAGAGCTTGGTAGTACCCCATACACTCAACAACATACTTTATAAAGACTTCTAAATTATCATTTAGAAATGAAAGAAATTTTATTATTCCCCTTTCACAAATTTGTTTTCCAATTATTTTTTGTATCTTAGTTTTGAATTAATTTCTGTATTTGTCTTTTATCTTATCAAAATCCAACATGGTCAGAGTGGAAAACAGAAAAAAAAAAGAGAACTTTGCCCTCTTTTAAGCCTTTTAAGAAAGTTTTTTATAGCCTGTTTTGTTTTATTGATCACACCAAAAGAAAAGAGTAAAATACCTATTAGCTAAGAGCTCACATGAAGTATGAATAGCATAAACAGTCAGTTATTTTACATTCTCTTAAAGATTTTCCCAAATCGAAAAGGTCTCTTTTTGTCTGAAAAGTGAGGAACTTACTATTCCTAAGCTTAGCTTCAAACAAACACACAGAGCATATAAGAAGATACAACATTAAATCAGACCTGAAATTCTCCTAAGTTTTTCTCTAGGAGATTTTCAAATCCAGATCTTACCTGTCTCCCCTATTAAATACAGAACTTATTACTGTCTTGTGGCTGGGGTCCTGCTGTCAGCCTAAAGTAATTCCTCTGTTTCTTAATTATGTTAATACTTTTAGAATATTATCAACACAACTTGTAATTTAGTAACAATAAAAGTTGTTTTAGTCTAATTTGCCAATAGGGTTCACTTGTTTAAAGTGCACTTTGTATTTAGAATAAGTCCCTGACAGATATTAGAATTCCATTTGTCTAGGCTTTTTGCCAAAGTACAATCACAGGAAGAAAAATTGAGACTGAGGAAAGGTTTGACAGTATCAACAGTTCATTTATTCTAAGCTTATTTGGGAGATTATTGAATAAAATTCTGAATAAAAATGACAGTTCTACTCAAATTAAATTGCTTATTTAGTGCCAAACAAATCAAGTTAGCAAAAATTATGTCATAGAGCTAGAAAAAAATAACAAAATTCATCTGGAAGAAGAAAAGGTTGAGAATAGCAAGGGAATTAATGAAAAGAAACTACTTCATACTGGCTAAGAAATAGAGTATTGGATGAGTGGAATAGATTAAGTAGACAAGACATAGTAATCAATGACTATAGTAATCTACTGTATGACAAACCCAAAGACTTAAGCTTCTGGGATAAGAACTCACTATCTGACATAAACTGCTGGGAAAACTGGAAAATAGTATGGCAGAAACTGGGCATAGACCAATATCTTATACCATATACCAAAATAAAGTCAAAGGGGCTACATGATTTAGATATAAAGGCTGATACTATAAGCAAACTGGGAGCCCAAGGAATAGTTTACTGGTCAGATTTACAAAGAGCAGAAGAATTTATGACCAAACAAGGGATAGAGAACATTATGAGATGCAAAGTGGATAATTTTTATTACATTAAATTGAACATTTTTGCACAAGGCCAATGCAACCAAGATTGGGGAGAAGCAGAAAAGAGGGAAAGAATTTTTAGTGTAATTGGATCATTTTATTTATTTGTATCTTTTATTCATTAAGCATAGGTAAGAGGGAATGTTTCTCTTCAGTTCTTTAGAGTTATTGCTTATCATTGCATTGATCAGACTTCTAAAGTCTTTCAGAGTTGTTTTTCTCTATAATGCTGTCATTATATACATTATTCTCCTAGTTATATTCACTTCATCTGAATCAGTTCATTGAGTTCTTATAAGTTTCTTCTGAAACTGACAATTTTGCCATTTCTTATGGCACAATAATATTGCATTAAATTAATACATTTGTTTTTAATTAAATTTTATTTTTTTAAACTAGTAAACATTTTATTCTGTCCTTCCTACCTCTCTTCCCCATTGGGGAAAAGTCACCAAGCAAGCAAACAAAACAAATTTGAAAAAATAAGCATAGTCAAGTAAAACAAATTCCCATATAGACCAAGTCTAAAAATGTATCCATTCTGTATATTGATCCATCCCATCTCTGTGAGAAGGTGGGTAGCATCCTTCCTCATTAATCCCCCGGAAATCATGTTTGATCACTGTGTTCATCAGAATTCTTCAATCTTTCCAAACTGTTCATTTTTACAGTGTTGATATTTTAGTAGAAAGCATTTTCCTGCTTCTGCCTACTTCACCCTATATCAGTTTGTGCAAGTCTTCCCAGTTTTCTCTGAATCCACCAATCTTTGCTTCTTATGGCACAATAATTTTCCATTACATTCCTATACC
>CM053582.1:485644-503987 GCA_028627135.1 Pseudochirops cupreus
AAAGCAGAGGCGGGTGCAAAACCTCTGCCTTTCACTTTTCTGCTCTGGAGGCCTTTCGACTGCTTATCTCCCCTTTTTGCAATTCCCACTGGCAGCTGCTGCTATTCTGCTCACCTGAGAGGCTCCTCCACTCCTCCCGTCCAGCTGCCCCCGGGGCACAGCCACGGCTTCAGGGCAGGCTGGTTTCGGTTCGCAGTGCTGATATGGTTCCTCGTAGCCGAGCTGACTTTAGTGGGAAGTATCTTTGTGTGCGTTTTGGAGTTCTAGGATTGGTTTAGAGTCCTGTTTTATGGGTATTTTGGGGTGGCTATGTGAGAGCTGCGACATGTTGCTGCTGCTATGCCGCCATCTTGGCTCCGCCCTAGAGCAGTGCTTTAAACATCTCAGTAAACATGCTTTCGAACTTGAGATGTCACCCCAAAACCGTGCTATGTTCCTCAGTGGCAAATAATCCATCAATGAGCATTTATTAAATGCCCACTTTGTGTGAGTCATGGGGAATAGCTTTTTCAAATGCATGTAGATGGGAAATGAAGTGTCATGCATGAAGAACAGTAAGCAGACAGATCTTGCTGAAGGGAGCTCCTGAAGGGGAATATCCCCCTCTTGCCTTTCCAGGCTTCTTGTACTTGAGTCTTTGAGTCAGTGAAACTGGACTCCTGGCTTTTCCACAAACAGGATACTCCATCTCTCAGCTCCTGGAATTTTCTCTGGCTGTGCCTCATCCTTGAACACTCTTCTTTCTCAACTCTGCATACTAGCTTCCCTGACTTTCATGAAGTCCCAACCAAAATCTCATCTTCTCTAAGAAGCCTTTCCTAATCCCTCTTAATTCTGGTGCCTTTCCTTGGTTATTTCCTATATATTCTGTGTATGGCTTGTTTCTATGTATTGGTTTGCTGTTTCTCCCCTTAGAGCTGGAACGCCTTGAGAGTAACAACTGTCTTTTGCTTCTTTTTGGATTCCCAGTGATGGGTACAATGCCTGGCACACTGTACACACTTAATAAATGCTTGTTGATTGATCATATTATTATGAAGTCGCATATAATAATTAGGCTATAAAGGTAAAATGGAGTCAGTGTTTTAAAGCCTAAAAAGGGCTTTAAATGACCAACAGAGGTGTTTGTATTTCATCCTAGAAGTATTGTGGAACCACTGGAATTTATTGAACAGATTGATTGACCAAGGCTTTTGGAATATCCCTTTGGGTACTGCACAAATAATGGGTCAGAGAGGGAGGAAATGCTGATGTAAGAAGTCAAATTAGAAAGCTATTAGAAATAGTCCAGGTGAGAAATGATGAGGTCATGGGAGAGGAGAGGCAATGGATGCAAGACATTCTGAGGAGGTGGTGATGACAAAACTTGGTAACTGATTATATGTGGGCTTTGAGGAGAGTGAGGAAAATGGGATAGAGCTACTGGCCAGGAAGAGAGGTGGAGGCTGGTGTCATATAAATTTAAAATAGACTTTGAGTGATTCTTTGCATTGCATATTTGCATCCAGGTACACCATAATGTCTCAAAATGTTTTGTTGGCTTTCATAAGTACAGCATAGGAGAACATGGGTAGATGAACAGCAACTCAGCCAGGGATAGAGTCACATAGCAACACAGACCTGCAGCAAAAGAAAGTTCCCTCAATGTTAATCAAGAAGGCCTACTCAGGAAGGTAGAATTGGAACTCTGACCCACTGGCAAGCTTGTGAGACAGTTTCAGCCACCTACTTATGTTAAAACTGGAAATAATTAAGCCTTAAGTCTACCAGCCTTGTACAACAAGAATCATTCCAGGTTTAGAGTTGGAAGCTCTTACCTCCACAAGGATAGGATGTAATTTCTGGTGCCAATTTTCCCCAAAGCTGAGGAGAAAGCATGAGTGGAGGAAAGGGTCAACACTGGTCAGTGACATTGCTTAATGTTTTGGGGCTGCTATTTATACAAGAGAATTTACAAAAGGTATGTTCACTGCCATTAGAGTATCTGTTAATTGTATTCAAAACTGCTCTCTCCACCCCAGGGGAGTTGACTTGTTCACCAGCAATTAGGTGACAGGCTGAAATCCTAGTTGTTTGACTCCTCACTCAGATATCATAAACCACAGATTAAATATTCCTCTGGTACAAGGGGGTGTTGGGGTGCATATGTGTGGATGAGCACCCTAAGTAGAGTCAAATGGAAAAACTTACATCTGTCTATCAGGTATTCCTGAGTCACACACCTCAAGTTTCCCTGCTGGGGCAACCACCAGGGTACAGCCCCCTGACTCAGACCAGGAGTATACCCCAGAAGTATTCATATTCTCAATACTAACTTCATGTGGAGGTGAGGAGTGGTTGCAGTGGTGAAATAATGGGTCAAGGCTCCCACTGCACTCAGGGCATCTTGAATCATCCTGATTTATGTCTTGCCACTGGACCAAGATGGCTCTGGAGGAGAGGATGAGACTGGTGACTTTGCACAGACCTGCTTCATTTAGATCCAATACACTTGTAAGTCAAAACATCACCTCCCTGATATTGGTCCTCTGCCAGAAGGAAGGACAAAACCACAACAATCTGATAAGACAGAAATCAAGTAAATCAAGGAAAACAACAAGAGAAAAAGTAGGAGGCAAATATTATTGTGCTATCTTTTAACTGATCAGTTAAGGAAATGGATAATTAATTAATTAATTAATGATATTCTCCTTCTCCTCTGTTCCAATTGCTTATATGTCTCTGAAGGTCAGGGTCCAGCAGCTTCTTCTCCCACTAATCTGAACATCCTCTTTCATTCTTTCATTAGCTGTGATATATTCTGCTCTCTGAGCCACCATCTTCTCAGGAATCCACCTCTCACTTCCTACATCTTTCCACTACCATGGTCCACTCACCTCCTGGGTAAATGAAAAGGGACAGAGTAATTTCCTAACTAGTCCCCTGCTTCTTATTGGTCCCCCTAATTGCAGGTCAGGTGCTTCAGAAAAAAAAATTAATGATACTGAGGAGAGAAAATACTATGGACACCTTCCCCATATGAATGATTATAATAAAGTGCCTGTGAGGGTTTAGGGCATCTTAGTTGGTGGTGGTGCCCCTGTATTTGTGGAGCCTGCCATAAAGAAGGTTCAACCCTTATTTTCACATGTTTTGGTATAAAAAAGAGAGGGATGTCTGGATATGGATTTATACACCAAAAACATCTGTCCTATTTAATATAGTCCTTGAAATGCTTGCAATGGCAGTAAGACAAGAAAGACTAAATTAAGGAATAAGCATAAGCAAATAAGCAAAATTAGTGCTCTTTGTAGACAATGAAATAATTCACTTAGAAAATCCTGGGGCAGAGGCAAGATGGCAGAGTAAAAGCAGGAACTTGCTTGAGTTCCCATTCCAAACACCTCTACTACCTGTAAAATATGACTCTAGACAAATTTTAGAGCTACAGAACCCACAAAATGACAGAAAGAAACAAATATCCCACTGAAGGTTGCCTGACAGCCCAACAGGAAGGGTCTATCTCACCAAGCGGGAGCCGAGCACAGTTCCACGTGATCCACACTGGCCCAGACCAGGGTGGGTCAGACCAGACAGAGCAGACTTCAGGAGAGTGAATCACTGGCATCTGTGGTGGCTTCCAGAATTCTCAACCCATGAATGCCAAAGAGAAAATGAAAGGTCAGTGGGGAACTCTGTTAGAACTGGGTGAGAGAACAGCATGGTCTGACCCCTGACCCCTGACCCCTGGGCAAAAAGTGGTGGAGGCACGGTGGTTGCCCCATTTGCCATGTGGCTGCCTCAGGAGTTCCTGGCCTACAGATTGTAGGGGGGATCAAGTGATCATTCAGAGGGTAATTGCTTTTGCTTTGACCTGCTTGGATCTGGGTTGCTTTCTTCAGTTGTAGTCCTGGGATGAAAAATGCCAATTTGCCAGTGTGGTGTCTATAGAGAGGGTGCCCTCCTAAAACCTCTGACAACATTTGCGAAACCCCTAGCAATTTTGGGATAAAGCTATCCTCTCTGGAAGCAGAGCTCAAAAGTCAAGTAATTGAATGGCAATATGAGCAAGCAGAGGAAGCACAAACAGACCATAGAATCCTTTTTGGGGTACAAAAAGGATCAAAGCATGGAATGGGAAGAAGACAGCAAAGTCAGAACTCCTGCTTCAAAAGCTTCCAAGAAATATATGAACTGGTTACATGCCATGGAGGAGCTCAAGAAGGATTTTGAAAATCGAGTAAGAGAAGTGGAGGTAAAATTGAGAAGAGAAATGAGAAAAATGCAAGAAAATCATGAAAAACGAGTCAAGAGCCTGACTGAAGAAAATAACACCTTAAAAAATAGACTGACGGGTTGGCTAGGTGGTGAAGTGAATAGACCACTGAAACTGGAGTTAGGAGGACCTGAGTTCAAATCTGGCCTCAGACACTTAACACTTACTAGTCATGTGACCTTGGGCAAGTAGCTTAACCCCATTTGCCCTCCAAAAAAAATAAAAAAGAAAAAATAGACTAACTCAAATGGCAAAAGAGGTTCAAAAAGCCAATGATGAGAAGAATGCCTTCAAAAGAAGAATTGGTCAGATGGAAAAGGAATTTCAAAAATTTGCTGAAGAGAATAATTCCTTTGCAATTAGATTGGAGCAAATGGAAAATAATGACTTTATGAGAAATCAAGATGCTATAAAACAGATCCAAAGAAATGAAAAAAAAATAGAAGGCAATGTGAGATGTTGTAATGGTAACGTAACTTGAATTTGAAGATCCCTTTGTGTTGGCAAAGGTAGCAGGTACTTAGCACTTAGTAACTGATCAAGCCTCTGTTGGGGAAACAGAAGGCATGAACTATCTCCTGTTGCTGAAGTAATGGGAAGAGGTTGGCTGAAACAGTAAATAGCTGATGCTGTTTGTATATAAAGAAAAGCCCCAGACAGTCAGAATTTCTTGGGACCAGCACCTGGAGGCAGAGCAGCTGCTAGAGAGAATTGAGAATTGAGAACTGAGGGAAGTATTCTTCTTGGAGCAGGCTCTGTGGAGGCTAAAGAGGAGCTGAGGAGGCTGAAGAGGAAAGCCCCACCCAGGCTGAAGAGAATAGTTTTGATTTTGAAAACCTAGATGGAGTGATTTTAATTCTGTGATCCAGCTGAGACTTCTTCTGGGTCCAAGGGCCAGATGGAGCTTCCAAGGACTGAGGAACCATGACTGTGATGCTGAGACTTTGTCTGTTTGTGGCTTTGTTGGGCCTTGACTTCCCGGGACCAGAGACTATGAGGGATTTGAGATGGACTGGACACTGTGAATTTCAATATGGAATGGGAACTACTGGGAGAATTGGACAAGGACCTGGGAGCTGTCTGCCTTTGAACCCAGGTGACATTTTGGTGAATGTAGGTAGGATCTGGGACCATGGAAAGGGATCCAAGGAATCCAAGAAACCACCCCTAGTTAAGCTGAAAGAAGACTTTACTTGGGTACTGAAGATTATAATTTACTAGTGACCTAGGGGTGGAGAGTCTGTGTATTTTCTGATGATTTAATAGAGAATAATGAAGGATAATTGACTAAATTATTGTGCTTAGTGATCAACGACTGAATAAGTCATTGATTTATAACCTAGTGTGCCCCATGAGTGGAAAACTTTGACTATTGTACTTTGTG
The DNA here is from genome assembly GCA_028627135.1 of Pseudochirops cupreus. NCBI lineage: Eukaryota > Metazoa > Chordata > Mammalia > Diprotodontia > Pseudocheiridae > Pseudochirops > Pseudochirops cupreus. The sequence goes on from CM053582.1 coordinate 491,284, forward strand.
ATTGAATTAAGGATTTTGTGGATGCTTGAGTTACTAAATGATTGTTCTTTGTTCAAAACTCTGTGACCACTGTAGTGGAAACTATGTGGCCATTTTCTGTGATAAGTTGTTGTGAATGTTATATTTTGATTACCTGTAATAAATTGTAATATTGTGAATGCTGTACCTTGATTTCTGTGAGTGTTTTGCTTTGATTTGTTATGGAATAAATTTAGTGTTCACTATACTGTGTAATCAGAACCTTAAAAGCTGTTGACAGTAGCATTCTTCTGAAAAGCTGCTAGTGCTTGGCTTTACAAATATCTCACCGGAAAAACCACTGACATGGAAAATAGATCCAGAAGAGATGATTTAAAAATTATTGGACTACCTGAAAGCCATGATAAAAAAAAAAGAGCCTAGACATCATCTTTCAAGAAATTGTCAAGCAAAATTTCCCTTATATTCTAGAACCATATAACAAAAGAGAAATTGAAAGTACTCACCTATCACCTCTTGAAAAAGATCCCAAAAAGAAAACTCCTAGGAATATTATAACCAAATTCCAAAGTTTCCAGGTCAAGGAGAAAATATTATAAGTAGTCAGGAAGAAACAGTCTGAGGACTGTGGAAACACAATCAGGATAACAAAAGATCTAGCAGCTTCTATACTAAGAGACTGAAGGGCTTTGAATATGATATTCTGGAAGTCAAAAGACCTAGGATTAAAACCAAGAATCACTTACCCAGCAAAGCTGAGTATAATACTTCAGGGGAAAATATGGATATTCAATGAAATAGAGGACTTTCAAGCATTCTTGATGAAAAAACCAGAGCTGAAGAGAAATTTTGATTTTCAAATACAAGGAGCAAGAGAAGCGTGAGAAGGTAAACAGGAAAAAGAAATCATAAGGAACTTCTTAAATATGAACTAGTTACATTCCTACATGAAAAAATGACAATTGTAACTCATGAAACTTTTCTTAGTATGAGGACAGTTGAAGGAAATATTTATGTATATATGTGTATACATTCATTTATATGTATGTATGGAGAGTATATGTGTGTATACATATATATGTAAGTGTGTGCATATGTGTGTGCATGTATACATAGACAACAGGCACAGGATGAGTTGAATATGAAGGGATGATATCAAAAAAATAAGATTAAGAAGTGAAAGAGGAATATATTGGAAGTAGGAGAAAGGGAGAGATAGAATAGGGTAAATTATCTCACATAAAAGATGTAAGATAAAACTGTTGCAATGGAGGGGAAGAGCAGGAAGGTGAAAGGGAATGAATCAACCTTATTCTCATTGGATTTGGCTTAAGGAAGGAATAACACACTGAATTGGGTATCTTAGGTATTTTACCCTACAGGAAAGTAGGAGGGGAAAAGGATAAGGAGGGGGGTGATAGGAAGGAGGGCAGATTGGGGGAGAGGGTAATTAGAAGCAAACACTTTTGAAAAGTAACAGGATCAAAGGAGAAAATAAAATAAATAGGGAGGGTGGGATAGAATGGAGGGAAATATAGTTAGTCTTTCACAATATATTTACTATGGAAATGTTTTGTGTAACTACACATGCACAACCCATATTGAATTGCTTCTCTTCTCAGTGGGGGTGGGTGAGGAGGGAAGAAGGGAAAGAATCTGGAATCAAAGTGTTAAAAACAAATGTTAAAAATTGTGTTTTACATACAACGAGGAAATAAGATATATAGGCAATGGGGTGTAGAAATCCATCTTGCCCTACAAGAAAGTAAGGGGGAGAATAGAGGAGGACATAGGAGAGAACAGACTGGGGGAAGGGTTGTTCAGTATGCTTGCTGTATTGGGATGGACGGTAGGGGAGAGGCGGGGAGAAAATTTGTAACTCAAAATCTTGTGGAAGTGAATGTTGAAAATAAAAATAAATAAATAAATAAATAAACAATTTTTAAAAATAAAGAAAATCCTGAAGAGTCAACAAAACTTGTAAGAAACAATCAGTTCAGTAAAGATTCAGGATATAAAATAAATCCCCATGAACTAGCTGCATTCCAGTATATAAGTTAGGAGTGAGGAATTCCCTTTAAAAGGATTTGCTCTGTAAAACTTGGACTTGGTCCTGTGCCTGTTGTCTATGTATACATGCACACACATATGCACACACTTACATATATATGTATACACACATATACTCTCCATACATACATATAAATGAATGTATACACATATATACATAAATATTTCCTTCAACTGTCCTCATACTAAGAAAAGTTTCATGAGTTACAATTGTCATTTTTTCATGTAGGAATGTAACTAGTTCATATTTAAGAAGTTCCTTATGATTTCTTTTTCCTGTTTACCTTCTCACGCTTCTCTTGCTCCTTCAAGTACCTAGAAGGCCACAGATTCCCGCCCCTTCCCCCCATAAGCTCACACAGTTTGTGCCAGAGATCTTTCCAGTTAGGGAGTGGAACTGAGGTGAAGTCTATAGATGCAGTTTTGGTCCTTTGGGACCTTGATCCTTCAAAATTAAGAGCCAATTCTTCCTCCCACCATCTGACCAGAATAGAACCTGGCATATGAAGGGCAGATATGTAGTCTACATAATCCTGAAACAAGGCCCTCCTCCCAGTGATTTTTAGTAATAACTGAATAAGAAAGCAAAAATAAATTTTTCAGTTGCCAGGTAGCACAAATGAACCCATGTAAACTCAGCAGAGCTTAACCGCCTGTCACTGTGTGGATGATTGATGCTAGCTGGTTTGGCTCAATCACTATAAGTTATTGATGAGGTGAATCAGTTAGTCAATGTAAAGGTGAAAGTGTAAACAGTCACTGAAGCCCCTGTGCCAAAAAGCCCAACCACTAGGCCCCAGGATGCTTGCCCCTGGCATGTTCAAATAGCAGGGAATAGGGCTGGTATCTAACACCTTTTCCAGTAGAAATCCAAATCGTTAGCCACCCCACATTTGGTATACTATAATATCTCTAGAGACAAAATCTAGCATCCAGCAAGGCAGCCGCTGCTATTTCCAACTGCTGGTTACCATGGTGACTGGTTGTTGCCAAGGATACCTGGAACCTTGAGTTGTTGGTACTCAGGCTACCTCCTTATGAGGCTTCCATTATGATCACAGGAGAAGGGGAAGACTTATTCCGAGCTTTGTCCTGGACTGCCAGTCAAGAGCAGATGTAAATCCCCAGAGGCTACAAAATATCAGGGGATACTCACACATGCAAACATATGCACACACAGGCACTGTATATTGTATATATTGGGAGACCATGAACAAAACAAAGACAGACATAGAGATGCAGAGATAGAGACAGAGCCAGAGCCAGGGAAAGAGAAATAAAGATGCTGACTGCAGATCAGTATGCAGAAGAAGCCACATAAAGAAAGCTACTGTTGGTATGAGACATGCATCAGGGAAGGGAACAAACATCACTCCAGCTACTCTGGTGACCTCACTGATCTCCTAGCCATGTGAGAAAAAACTGAAGCCCACCCAGGTTAAGTTGTTGCCCAGGGTCTCTAAACCTCAGAGGTAGATTTTGAAACCAGGTCCTCTGACTCCAGAGCAGCCAGAGTTCTTTCGAGAATACAATTCTGCCTCCCAGAGCAGCTTTTGCCCCCAAACCATGGTTTCCCCAGAGAATGCCAAAATTTGACTTTTAATTCTCCATAAAGAAAGGGTAAAGACAGGAAAATGACAAAACAGGAAAATGACAAATGCTGGAGAGGATGTGGAAAAATTGGAACACTAATGCATTGTTGGTGGAGTTGTGAACTGATACAAGCATTCTGGAGAGCAATCTGGAACTATGCCCAAAGGGTTATAAATAATTGCATACCCTTTGACCCAGCAATACCACTTTTGGGGTTGTAACCCAAAGAGATTATAGAAGAGGGAAAAGGACCCACATGTATAAAAATATTTATTGCAGCTCTCTTTGTGGTGGCAAAAAACTAGAAATATAGGGGATGCCCCTCAATTGGGGAATGGCTGAACAAGTTGTGGTATATGAATGTAATGGAATACTATTGTGATATAAGAAATGGGGAGGAGATGGACTTCATAATTACCTGGAGAGGCTTATACAGACTGATGCTAAGTGAGAAGAGGAGAACCAGGAAAAGTTTGTACACAATCACAGACACATCGTATGTGTGATGACCAACCTTGACAAACTGGACTCTTCTCAGCAACACACAGCTATGAGGCAACTCTACAAGTCTCAGGATGGAAGGAGATGTCTACATTCAGAGAAAGAGCTAGAAAGACTAGAATTTAAATGGAGACTGAAGCAATACATGCTATCATTCTTTTTCAGGTTTGGTTTTGTTTCTTTTTTCCCAGTGATCACTCATTGGTTACAACCCTTCTATACAACCAGACTATTGTACAATGTGAAAGTATTTGCAAATCCTATACTTGATTGCACGCCACCATGGGGGGGAAGAGAGGGGAGAAAATTTGAAACTCAAGGGATTGTGGAACTGAATCTTGTAAACTAAAAGTAAATAAACAAGTCAATGAAAAAAAAGAAAGGCTAAAGAACCTTAAACTTGCATGTGAGTAACATACCAAATGTAAATGCATTTATTTTTACCTGGTGAAAAAATGCCAAGTCCAAAGGCTTTTCATTTGATTAAGGTGAATGACACAAACACAACAGGCACTTAATAAATGCTTATTTGATTGACTATGTCCTTAAAGTCAAGAAAACACTTTACCCTCTCCAGTGGTTATTGTCTATCTCCCCAGAGTCTGGCCTTAGCTTGAGGTCTCCCATCCACCAAGGGGAAAACCCTTGGGATCAGCAGAATCCACCTTCCATCTCATTTTTCTCCTTAGTTCTCTATGTTCTCATGATGATACTTGGGAGTGACTCATGGATAGGAGCTAGCCCCGGAAGCGGATTTAGACTAGCTTCCAAATGGGAGCTTGAGCTGCCTTCTGTTTAATGATTTGTGCATTTGAATGCATCCAAACTTCTAAGCAGCTCTAGCCTTTTCATCAGGAATGTTTGAAACTATTTCATTTCAATAAAAGTCCACGTATTCCCCTTTGAGATTATACTATTTGAGGGAGTTATTTTGTTTGTAAAGTTCTATTCTTTGTGTTTTGAAACACTATAATACAAACTCTCAGCTCCTTTAGGGGAATGGTTGAAAATCCTGTGTGTTTCTAATTGTGGCTCTTTGATACTTGAATCCTTTCTTTACAAAATGATGGCAATATTTTATCTTTAACTTGTAAACTAAGGATTTTGGCTGTAATTTTGCTGTGAGTTTTCATATTTGGGGGTGCTTTATGGGGGTGACCTACAGATTCTTTCCATTTCCTCTTTTCCTGCTTTTAAGAGGTCTAGAAAGCTTTCCTGTTGTGCATTTCTTGAAATTATATCTAGTCTCTTTTGTGCAGAATATAGCTTTCAGGTTGTGCAATAATTCTTAAATTTTCATTCCAAAAACTTTTTTCCATATCACTTGTTTCTATATTTGTTATAATTTCTTTCTTTTTTAAATAATGTTTTCATTTTTTGTGTATCACCTTAGTTATGCTACATATTCCTTCCCCTTCCCCTCCCAGAGAACCATCTGATAAAACTAATAATATTTCTACTGAGAAAAATATAATTCAGCACAGCTGATTGATACATTGAAAAAGTCTGAAAACGTGCAATCTGTAACACCTGTGGACTCTTAGCACAGCAAAGGGGTAAGTTGGGGGTGTACTCTCTTATCTCTTCATTTGACTCATGTTTGGTCTTTATGATTTTGTTACATTTACTTTTGAATTTTGGTGTTTTGTTACCATTTCCATTGTTTTGGATACTGTATATGTTGTTTTCCTGTCTCTGCTTACATCATTCTTAATCAGTTCATATAGATCTTTCCAGGTTTCTTTGTATTCATCAGGCACATGACTTCTTACAGTACAAGAAATACTCCATTACATTCATATATCACAACTCCTTTTGTTGTAATAGTGTGCCTAGTTCAACCAGTCTACACTGAAGGATACAAATGGGAGAAACCAGAAATACTGAAATGCCAAAGAGAAGGTCTTTCAGATGTGGAAGAAACATTCCACCTAGAAAAGATAAGGAGGCTTTAGGTCCTTGAGTGCATATCCATGGCTTTGAGGTAAATGCTTTGTAACTAGTGTTTTTGCTGTGCCATTTAACTGCTTTTGCATAGAAAAAAGTCTATTTGCTGATTGTGAAGGGAAAATACAGGAGGGAGGGTTCTTCAACTAGTGTTAGTACCCTGGATGTAGTAGCAGCTACACCTGTTAGTACTTGCATGAGATGGGGATTCAACTAAGACAGGGATTGTGCAATAAGAGAAATATTATTAAGCTGGAGAGTATCCAGATAGGATGGACAGGATGGTAAAGAGGCTAGAATTCTTGCCATCTGGGCATGAAGAAAGCTAAGATGTCTCAGTTACTCAGTCAATAAACATTTATAAAGTACCTGCTAAGTGCCAGGCAGTTAGGAAAAAAAAGAAAGGCAAAAGATATTCCCTTTTCTCAAGGACCTCATAATCTAATAGGGAGTCAATAGACAAGCAGCTGAAGTACAAACAAACCACATACAGGATGAGTTGGAAATAATCAAGAGAACCAAGGCCCTAGAGATAAGGAGGTCAAGGAAAGGCTTCTTAAGGAAGGTGAGATTCTAACTGGTACCTGAAAAAGGCAGGGGGACCACCATTCCTCTACACAGACTACAGTATACTGAACATTCAGTAGGTGCTCAACACATGGTTTATGTTCTAAAGCAATTTGATTTAAAAGTTAATAAACAAGGAAATGCCTAACTCAGATTCTGTTGATTATTAACTCTGCTCTTCTTCAAATTTTTTGAGCCAAGGAATGGTGTTCCCAATTTTCCCAATGCTTTCCTGTATACAATTGTTGTTATGATTTATCTTCCCCTCTGACTCTAACATATAATACAAATTTGGTCCTACAAGCTCTATAGTCAGGAGGAGGCCTCCTTTGGACAGTGTCAGTCAATCCAGAAGTTTCTGAGTATCTCTCTTCTGCCATGCCGTTAGAGGAGGCTTGAGTGCCAGCAATTTCTCAATTCAGAGTCACTGTTGGGATGAAATGAGGTACTGGGAAGTCATTGGACAGTTAACAGTAGCAGGGGGATACAACCAAAGCCATCCTCAGGGAAATTGTCTTTTTCTAAATGCTTACATCAATAAAGCAGAGAAAAGGCAGATAAAGAAATTGGTCATGATTTTTTTTTTAAAAAACTACAAAATGAAGAAATAAAAAATCTCCAATTAAATGTCAGTATGGAAATCCTGAAAATCAAAGGTGAGATTAATAACATGATCTTAAAAAAATAAACTAATAAATAAAATTAAGCCAATTTTGTGAAAAAAAACTAATAAAATATATAAACCATTGGTTACCTGATTTAAAAACAGAAAAAAGAAAACCAAATTACCCGTCTCAAAAAGAAAAAGAGTAAATACATAACCAATGAATATGAAATTAAAGTAATTATTAGGAGGTATTTTGCACCATTATATACCAGGTAAACTGAAAATCTAAGTGAAATGGATGAATATTTACAAAAACATAAACTGTACTTTATAACAAAAGAGGTAATAGAATACTTAAATAACTCCTTCTTAAAAAAAGAAATTGAACAAGGCCTAAATGAGTTCCCTTAAACAAAAATCCCAAGGACCAGATGGATTTATAATTGAATTCTACCAAACAATTAAGGAAAAATTTATCCCAGCACTATATAAACTGTTTGAAAAAATAGGTAAATAAGGATTCCTACCAAAGTCCCTTTGTAGTAAAACTATGGTTTTGATACCTAAACAAGGAAGAACAAAAACAGAGAAAGAAAATTGTAGATGAATTTCCCTAATAAATAGCAATGAAACATTTGAGATAAAATCCTAAAAAGGAGATTACAGCAGTATATCACAAAGAAAATATACTATGACCAGTGGGATTTATACTAAGTATGCAGGGCTGTTTCAATGTCAGGAAAACTATCAGCATAGTTGAGCATATCAGTAACAAAACCAACAAAAATTGTGTGATTATATCAAAAGATACAAGAAAAAGATTTTGGCAAAATACAACACCCATTCCTATTAAAAACACTAGAAGGCACTGGAATCAATAGAACCCTTCTTTTTAAAAAGTATTATCTTTTTAAAACCTAGAGTAAATGTTATCTGTAATGAGATTTTAAAATTTACAGAATAAGATCAGATGTGAAAAAGGATGTCCATTATCTTTGCATTTATTCAATATTGTACTAGAAATCCTAGCTATAGATGAAAGACAAGAAAAAGAAATTAGAAGAATAAAAAAGGCAATAAGGAGACTAAACTATGCCTCTCTGCAAATGATATCATGGTATACTTAGAGCATCCTAGAGAATCAAATAAAAAACAGTGAGTGAAAACAATTAACAACTTTAGCAAAATTTCAGGTTACAAAATAAAACCACATAAATCATCTATGTACAAGTATCAAGGCCCAGAAGGAAGAGATAGAAAGAGAAATTTCATTTAAAGTAACTGGAAACAGGGGCAGCTAGGTGGTGCAGTGAACAGAGCATCGGCCCTGGAATCAGGAGGACCTGAGTTCAAATCTGGCCTCAGACACTTAACATAAAAACTAGCCATGTGACCTTGGGCAAGTCACTTAACCCCAACTGCCCTACCTTCCCCCCTCCAAAAAGCCAAAAAAAAAAAAACCCTGGAAACAATATAAAACACTTGGGAGTCTCCCTGCCAAGTCCATCCCATGGACTACATGAAAAAAAAATGTCAAAACACTATTCATACAAATAAAGACATATCTAAACAACAGGAGAAATATAAATTGCCCATCAGTAAACTGAGCCAATAAAAATGACCGTTCTACCTGGAAAGCAGTTTGGCAGAACTAAGCACAGATCAATATTGTCACATCACAAACCAATATAAGGTCAAGATGTGTACATGATTTTGACATAAACAGTGATATCACTGGTAAATCAGTAGAGCAAGGAAAAGTGTATCTGCCATATCTACATATAAGGGAAGACTTTATTATCAAACAAGAGATAGAGAGATCATGAGAAGTGAAACAGATAATTTTAATTACATGAAATTAAAAAGGTTTTGCACAAAAATACTAATACAACCACAATTAGAAAGAAAACAGGTAAATGGGGGAAAATTTGACAACATGTTTCTCAGATAAAGATGCTATGTCTCGGTTATATAAGGAACTGATCTAAATTTATTTTTAAAAATGATTTATTTTGAAATTGATAAATGGTCAAAAAATATGAACAGGCATTTTTCAGAAGAAATCAAAGCTAACAATAATTACATTAAAACACTCTAAATCACTACTAATTAGAGAAATGCAAATGAAACCAACTCTGAGGTACCTCCTCACACCTTTCAGATTGGCTGATATGACAGAAAAGGAAAATGACAAATTCTGGAAGGGATGGAAAAAAATGTTGGGAATCTGATGCACCCTTGGTAGAATTGTGAACTAGTGCAACCATTCTGGAGAACAATTTGCAACTATGCTCAAAGGACTATTGATTTATATTGGCTTTGACAGAGCAATGCCACCATTAGGCCTGTTTCTCAAGGTGATTAAGAGAAAAGGAAAAAAAAACTTTTATGTTCCAAAATAGTTATAGCCACTCTCCTTGTGGTAGCAAAGCACTATAAACCGAGGGGTGCCTGTCTATTGGGGAACGGCTAAATAAGTTGTGGTATATGATTGTGATTGGATACTACCGTTCTATAAGAAATGATGAGCTGGTCGACTTTAGAAAACAGATATACTTGCATAAAATAATGAAGACTGAAATGAACACAACCAAGAAAACATTGTATATAGTAATAGCGCTATTGTTGTAAGAACAAGTTTGAATGACTACATCATTTGGAATATTAGAAATACTCAAAATACTACAAAGAATCGATGAAGTAATATGAAACATTCAGAGAAAGAACTGATTAATAGAAATATGGATAGTATGGTTTTACATATGTGTATATATGTGTGTCTGTATAGATATGTGTCTATGAATGTCTGTGAGTGTCTGTACAGATATACACATGTTTGTGTCTCATAGTAGCCTTATCTGAGGCAGGGTGGGGAGGGAAGGAGAGAAAAAATTAAAATTGCACAGCAGGGAAGAAAAGAACATTTTGAGGGAAACGGAATACAAGGGCAGCTTTAAAAATGATGTGGAATATTTATCACATAGTTTGTAAAAACAGCATGAAATGGAAATCCATGGCTTTATATTGAATCTTCTTTTTATGCCATGAAGTATACAGGGAAATGTTCTCTTTTTTGGTCTTTTTGTATTTAACTTCAAAATGAATTAAAATTAGTAAAATAAAAGCATGCAAAATGCTCTAAATTGCTATTGATGAGAGGAATGCACATGAAAGAAACTCCGAGGTTTCTCACACCTATCAAGTTGCCTAATATGGTAGAAAAGGAAAATGACATGCTGGAAGGGATGGGAAAAAATTGGGAAACTAATGAACTGTTTTTGGAGGTGTGAACTAGTTCAATCATTCTGGAGAAATATTTGGAAGCACACCCTAAGGGTTATAAAACTATGCATATGCAGCAATACTATTACTAGGTCTATACCTCAAAGAGATAAAAAAGGGAAAATAACCTACTTGCATAAAGTATCTAAAGTGGCTTTTTTGTGGTGGCAAAGAACTGGAAGACAAGGGGAAGACCAATAAATGTGCAATGACTGAACTATTTGGGGTAGAATACTAGTGTGCTATACAAAATGAACAGGGTGGTTTCAGAAAAACCTGGAAAAACATTTTGGAACTCATACAAAATGAAGTGAGCAGAACTAGGAAAAACATATACACAGCAAATGTAATATTGTAATGGCGAACAATTGGGAAAGTTTTAGGCACTCTGATCAAGATGATGATTGAAGGAAACTCCAAAGGACCCCTGGTGAAAAGAAATGATAACCCTTTCCAAAGAGAATGCTGAACTCTAAATGTAGAACACAGCAAAGCTTTTTTTAAACTTTCTTTATTTTCTTGTGTTTTTCTTTTTTGCAACATGGTCAAAAAAATAAAAAGTCAAAATTAGAGGAGCTATGGGAAGGGAGGCACACAAATACATTGTTGGGAGAACTTGTCAAATGGTGTGATCATTTTGGAAAGTAATTTGGAATTAGGTAAATAATGGAACAAAAAGTCCACAGCCTTTAAAACAAAGACTCCACACTGGACTTATCCCCAAAGGAAGCTACTAATAAGGAAACAGTCACTATATGTGGACAATAGCACTTTTGTGACAGCTGTGAACTGGAAATAAAATGGATGCTCATCAGCTGGGCAAAGATTGCTAAACAAGGTAGGAAACATGAATAATGGACTAGTACTATGATGCTTTCAGAAATGATTGGAGTGGTGAATACAGGGAAGTATAGAAAACTCTTTGTGAATTGATGAAAAGTGACATAGGAAGAGCCAAGAAAGCAGTATATGTGCACAGCAACTACAATTTAAATGGAAGGAATGACACAAGAAAAAAATAAAGACATGGAATAAAATGGAACAAGAAATACCAAAAAGTGGGGGGGGGGGCAGAGCAAAGATGGTGGCGTAGGAGGAGCAAGGTACTGCAGCTCCCACACAGCCACCTCAAATACCCATACAATATGACTCTAAACAAATTTTAAGTCTCTAAAATGCACACAAATACACTTCTTGCTGAAGGCAGCTCAGCTACAAGGGACCATGTCAGCACTGGGAGCCAAAAGCAGCCCAGCCAGAAACAGTGGCTTGGCCCCGGGGGCAGCTGGACAAGCCGATCTGAGCTGCAGCTGGACCTTCAGGAGAGTGGATCAGCGGCAGCTGCGGCAGTTTCCAGAATTATCAAGCTATAAGAAACAAGGAGTAAGTGACAGGTCAGTGGAACTCAGCTAAACTTTGGGGAGAAAAGTGAGTCTGGCCAAACTGCCTCCAGGGCAAGGAAGCAGCAGAAGCAGAGGCCCTGCAGCCACCTCCACGTACCTGCTTCAGAACTCCCAGCCTGCAGACTGCAGGGGGGCCAAGCAATTGTTCAGAGGCCAAGTGCTCTTGCGTTGAGCAGCCTGGATTGGGTTCATGGTCTTGGAGTGGTCCTGGGGTGCTTTTTCAGTGAGCCAAAGCTAATGGTGGCTGCAAAAAAAAAAAAAAACAACAGGCCCCTAATAGCTCCAGCAGTTGGGAAAACCCCAGGGATTTGGGACAGAGTTTTCCCCCTGGAAGCAGAGTTCCACAGAGCTAAAAAATCATTGACTGGCCAACCATGAGCAGGCAAAGGAAGCAAAGTAAGAACAGAAACCAAACTGTAGATTCCTTCTTTGGAGAGAAGAAGGATCAAAGCATGGAATGAGAGGAAGACAATAAGAACTCCCACACCAAAAGCTTTCAAGAAACATGAAGACTGCCTAAAAGCCACAGATCAGCTTAAGAAGGATTTTGAAAACCAAATGAGAGAAGTGGAGGAAAAATTGGGAAGAGAAATAAGAATGATGCAAGAAAATCATGAAAAGAGAGTCAACAACCTGACTGAAGAAAACAACACCTTAAAAAATAGATTAACTCAAATGGCAAAAGAGGCCCAAAAAGCCAATGAGGAGAAGAATGGCTTAAAAAGTTGAATTTGACAGATAGCAAAAAAAAAAAA
>CM053582.1:504487-528268 GCA_028627135.1 Pseudochirops cupreus
AATGGGGGAGGGGGGATACACTGGGATGGCTGTTTTGGGGTGGTGGGTAGGGGAAAGGGGGGGAGAAAATTTGTAACTCAAAATTTCGTGGAAATGAATGATGTAAACTAAAATAAAAATAAAAATTTAATTAAAAAAAAAAAGAAATTCTCTCGTTTGTTCTGTTTGAATGTGTCTCATTCTGTACCCTAAATATATCACCTATCAGGAAGTAGAGAGCATTTTCATCATGGTTCCTCTGGAATCATGGATGGTGTTTGCATCGATCATAGTTCTTATAGATTTCAAAGCTGTATGCTCTTATTATAATTATTAATGTTTGGTTACCAGTTGCTCTCTTTCAAAACCAAATATCAGGAAAAACAAACAAATAAGTTTTGCGTTAAAAAAATGTTAAAAAAAAAAGACAAATTGAAAATCTCCAATTAAATACTAAATTAGAAATAATGAAAACCAAAAAAGAGATTAATAAAATTTAAATTAAGAAAACTACTGAACTAATAAATAAAACTAAGAGCCTGTTTTATGAAATAACAAATAAAATTGATAAAGCTTTAGTCAATTTGATTTCAAAAAAGAAAGAAGAAAACCAAGTTACCAGTATCAAAAATAAAAAGGGGGAATGTACCTCCAGTGAAGAGGAAATTAAAACAATAATTAGGGATTATTTTGTCCAATTGTATGCCCATAAATTTGACAATCTTAGTAAAATGGATGAATATTTACAAAAATATAAATTGCCCAGATTAACGAAAGAGGAAGTAAATTACTTAAATAAAGCCATCTCAGAAAAAGATATTGAACAAGTCATTGATGAACTCCCTAGAAAAAAATATCCAGAGCCAGATGGATTACAGGCGAATTCTATCAAACATTTAAAGAACAATTAATTCCAATATTTTATCCAATATTAGGGAAATTTGGTGAAGAAAGAGTCCTACCAAATTCTTTTTATGATACAGATATGGTACTGATACCTAAATCAAGAACAGCCAAAACAAAGAAAGGAAATTATAGACCAATTTTCCTAATGAATATAGATGCAAAAATTTTTAAATAAAATATTAGCAAGAAGATTACAGCAACTTATCATGAGAATAATCCACTTTGATCAGGTGGGATTTATTTCAGGAATGCAAGGCTGGTTCAATACTAGCAAAACTATCTGATCATATCAGCAGCCAAAACTAGTAGAAAGCATACGATTATCTCAAAGGATTCAGAAAAAGCTTTTGACAAAATACAACACCCATTCCTATTAAAAACACTAGAACAAATAGGAATGAATGGAGTCTTCCTTAAAATAAGTAGCATCTATTTAAAACCATCAGCGAGTATTATATGTAATGTAATATGTAATAGAAATGCTCAAAGCATTTCTAATAAGATTGAGGGTGAAACAAGGATGTCCACTATCACCCCTGTCATTCAATTTGGTGCTAGAAATATTAGCTGTAGCAATAACAGAAGAAAAAGAAACTGAAAGAATTAGAACAGGCAAAGAAGAAACTAAGTTATCACTCTTTGCTGATGATATGGTGATATACTTAGACAATCCTAGAGAATCAAGTAAAAAATGATTGGAAATAATAAATAACTTTAGCAAAGTGGCAATATATAAAATAAACCCACACAAATCTTCAGAATTCCTATCTATTTGTAATGACTCCCAACAACAAGAGACAGAAAGAGAAATCCCATTTGAAGTTACTGTAGACATTATAAAATACTTGGGAGTCTACCTGCGAAAACAAACCCAGGAGCTATATGAACACAGTGACAAAAACTTTTCACACAAATAAAGTCAGATCTAAATAACTGGAAAAACATCAGTTGCTTGTGGTTAGGTTGAGTTAATATAAAAAATTGATCATTTTGTCTAAATTGATTGACCTGTTTAGTGTCGTACCAAACTACCAAAGCATCATTTTATAGAGCTTGACAAAACAATAACAAGAACAAAATTCATCTGGAAGAGCAAAAGGTCCAGAATATCAAGGCAATTAATGACAAAAAAAGCTAGGAATGGTGGCCAGATTTTAAACTGTATCATAAAGCAGCAGTCATCAAAACTACTTGGTACTACTTAAGAAATAGTGACGGCTCATTGGAATAGGTTAGGTACACAAGACACAGTAGTTAATGACTACAGTAATCTATTGTTTGATAAACCCAAAGACTCCAGCTTCTGGAATAAGAACTCACTATTTGACAAAAGCTGCTTGGAAAAGTGGAAAACAGTATGGCAGAAACTGGGCATAGACCAATATCTTACACTGTATACCAAAAGTAAAGTCCAAATGGGTGCACAATCTAGATATAAAGGCTAATGCTGTAAGCAATCTGGGAGAGCAGATTTGGAGCAGGGAAGAATTTATGACCAAACAAGAGATAGAGAACATTACAAAATGAAAAAGGAATAATTTTGAGTACATTGAATTGAAATTTTTTTGTACAAACAGAGCCAAGGAGACCAAGATTAGGAGGGAAGCAGAAAATTTGGAAAGAATTTTATAACTAGTGTCTCTGATAAAGAGACACTTTCTAAAATGTACAGAGAACTGAAGCAAATATATAACAGTACAAATTCATTCCCCAACTGACAAATGGTCAAGGGATATGAACAGGCAGTTTTCAGAGGAAGAAATTAAAGATATCTATAATCACATGAAAAAATGCTCTAAACCACTATGGATTTGAGAAATGCAAATCAAAACAACTCTTAGGTACCACACCTCACTGATCAGTTAGGCTAACATGATAAACCAGGAAAATGATCAATGCTAGAGAAGATGTGGGAAAATTGGAACACTGATGCATTGTTAGTAGAGTTGTGAACTGATCCAAACATTCTGCAGAGAAATTTGGATCTATGCCCAAAGGGCTATAAAAATATGACTACCCTTTAGCCCAGCGATACCACTTCTAGGGTTACATCCCAAAGAGATCATACAAATGGGAGAAGGATCCATATGTACAAAACTTTTGATAGCAGCTTTTTTTGTGTTGGCAAAGAATTGGAAATCAAGGGGACGCTCTTCAATTGGGGAATGGCTGAACAAGTTGTGGTATATAAATGTAATGGAATACTATCATGCTATAAGAGATGTGGAGCAGATCAACTTCATAATAACCTGGAGAGACTTATACAAACTGATGCTGAGTAAGGGGAGCAGAACCAGGGGAACCCTGTACATAATTATAGATACATTGTATCTGTGATGACTAACTGTGATAGACTGTGCTCTTCTCATCAATGCAAGGTTATAAGACAACTCCAAAAGACTCATGTTGGAAAAGCCTATCCACATCCAGAGAAAGAATTATGAAGTCTTATTGCAGATTGAGACAAACAACTTGCTCTCTCTTTTGTGTTTTGTTTTCTTTCTTCTTTCTTGTGGTTCATTCCCTTGGTTATAATGCTTCTTTACAATGTTTAATGTGAAGTTATATATAGAACCTATATTGAATTGCATGCCACCTTGGGGAGTAGGCAGAAGGAAAGGGAGGGGGAGAAAATGTGGAATTCAAACACTTGTTGAACTGAATGTTGTAAACTAAAAGTAAATAAATTTAAAAAGAAAAAAATTCAAATATCTCAGAACTATAGTCAGGATAACACAAGATTTAGCATCTTCCATGTTAAAGACGAATATTATTTTGGAATATGATATATTCCAGAAGGCAAAGGAACTAGGATTATAAGAATCACCTACCCAGCAAAAGGGAGTGTAATCCTTCAGGAGGAAAAATGATATTCAGTGAAATAGAGGACTTTCAAGCATTCTTGATAAAAAGACCAGAGGTTAATAGACAATTTGTCTTTCAAATACAAGAATCAAGAGAAGCATAAAAAGGTAAACAGGAAAGGAAAAATCCTAAATGACTTAATAAGATTAAATTGTTTACATTCCTACACAGTAAGATTATACTTATAACTCTCAAGAACTTTCTCATTACTGGGGCAATTAGAGGGAGTATACATAGACAGAGGGCACAGGTGTGCTTTGACTATAATAGGGATGATAACTAAAAGAATAAAAGTGGTAAAAAAAAAAAAAAAAGAATGCACTGGGAGATAGGGGAAAGGGCAAATTATCTTACATGAAACAGGCCTGAAAGAGCTTTTACAGTGGAGAGGAATATGGGGGATGTGAAAGGGAGTACTTAAGTCTTATTCTCATCAGAATTGGCTAAAAGAAGGAATAACATACACATTTAATTGAGTATAGAAATCTGTCTTACTCAATAGGAAAATAGCAGGGCAAGGGGATAAGAAAAGGGGTGGGACTGATAGAAGGGAGGGTGATTTGGGAGAGGCAGCAGTCAGAAGCAGAACAACTCTTGAGGATGGACAGGGTGAAAGGAGAAAGAGAGAGGAGGAAGATAAATGGGGAAAATAGGATGGAGAAAATCACACAATTAGTAATCATAACTGTGAAAAAAAATTTACAACAAGTTTCTCAGATAGAGGTCTCATGCCTCAGATATATAGTCATTCTCCAATTGATAAATAGTCAATGGATATAAGCAAGCAATTTTCAAATGAAGTAATCAAGCTATCTACAGTAATATGAAAAAATGCCCTAAATCACTATTGATTAGAGAAGTGGAAGAATCCAGGAACATAATTGAACATAATTTTAAAATACTTTTTAAATTTAAACAATTTGAAAAACACTATGGATGGCTCAAGCTAATATAATAAAATGATAATATTAATCTCCTTATTCAGTGCTATCCCAATTAAATTACCAAAAAAAATGTTTTATCGAGCTAGAAAAAATAATAACAAAATTCATTTGGAAGAACAAAAGGCTAAGAATATCAAAGGAATTAATGGAATGAAAAAATGAAGGTCTAGCAATACCAGATCTTAACCTAATATAAGGTGGCAATGATCAAAACTGTCTGGTCATGACGAACAAATAGAACGGTGGATCAGTGGAACAGAGTACCTATAATGGGCTTCAGGGAGTCCAGGAGCCCCAACATCCAGGATTCCCTGACAGCAATCTGGAATGAATTCATGGACTCAAGCATTCTCTAAGTCAAGGTGGCAAAGATTTATCGTTACACTACACAATGGGCAAGAGTTCCTAGGGAACCTGCAACCCTGGAGAGGTACAGCTAACGTTTATATAGGAAAAGCTATGGTGAAACCTGTGCCAAATATGCTAACTAGGTCAGGGCTGACCAAGCTGCCACCCATCAATGTTATGTTTGACAAGATGGATGTTGGGAGTTTACATGTGTCCCAAGCCTAAGGCATACATAAGGAGAGCTTCAGGATGTATATGATGAGCTAGGGAGTTATCTATAGATAATCTAGCGGAGTTCTCACTTGTTATTGTACCAGTGGGAGACAAGCCTTCGGCTGGGGCCTAGTCATGAATGATTGCTAGGCTTAGTGCAGGGGTGGGGAGAAAGGGGCAGAGATTGTGCTCTGAGGCTAGGGAGAAATGTGATTTTGGAAGCGGCGTTCAAGCCCAGTCACCAAGCACCCCATCAAAGACACATTACGCACCAGTCATCTTTGCCAAGAAAACTCCACGGGCGGCACTGGCATTTCATCATCCACTGGCTCACAAAGAGTCAACACGATTGAGGATCACCAAGTGGTTTCGCTGACGTTTTCCGAACCCGGGGCAGGTCACTGAACCTGTCGCTCACTTCGCCCATGTTCGTCATCTGCAACGTAGGGATTGCACTGGGAGCCCTCTGGACCCCCCCAGGCGGTCCTGCCATCCAATCGGGTGGCAAGGCAAAGAGGTCTGGTAAAGCCTTCGCCAGGGAGGGCCGTCAGCAGCGGCCCAGCAGAGCGGCGCGCCGGGGAGAGGCTGCGGCGGAGCCCCCCCAGCCCGAGGCGCTCGGCCCCCGCCGCGCCGGCGCTCTGAGCTCGCGAGCTCGCGCCTGCGCCGGGAAGCCGCGGGGACGGGACTGGGCCGGGAGCGGCGCGGAGCGGCAGCATGGAGGCTGAGGAGACGTCGGCGATGCTCTCGGGGTGCCTGTTTAGCGCCCTCGCTTTCCAGCACCTGAACTCCAACGCCGACTCGGTGAGGCCCAGAGGAGAGCGATGAAGGCCGGCCGGGGGAGGGCGGAGGGGGGCGGAGGGGGGCGGGGTCCCGCTGCCCCCCCCCCCCCCCGGGCCGGGCCGCCGCATTGATTTATGTCATTATTCCGGGTGCCCTGGGGGCCGCGCGGGAAGGGTCCTCCTCTGGATAGTCCTCCCAAGGTGGGCCTCGGTGGCGTTACACTCCGAACAGAACCCGAGGCCCCTGAACGGGGGCGTCCCGGGGGCCGCGCCGCCCCGGAGCATCCTCTGGGTTTTCTCGTGTTTTTTATTTGGTTTTTTTTACCATTTCCCGGTGTGTTTGAATGTGGTTCGGGCCGCAGTGGGGCAGTGTTGGCGGCGGCACTGCGGCTCACGGCCCCCTACGCCCTCCGTGTTTTGTTGGACTTGTAGGTTTATTATTCATTTTACTAACATTTTCTCCCTCCGCCTCTCCCCAGAACCCCCAA
The DNA here is from genome assembly GCA_028627135.1 of Pseudochirops cupreus. Classification (NCBI taxonomy): domain Eukaryota; kingdom Metazoa; phylum Chordata; class Mammalia; order Diprotodontia; family Pseudocheiridae; genus Pseudochirops; species Pseudochirops cupreus. Next base: position 511,010 of record CM053582.1, read on the forward strand.
AGAAAGAGAGAAACAAAGAAAAAAATCCCCTGGCAAGTGAAACAGCCTGCTTGCGCCATGTCCAAAAATGTAGGTTTCATTTTGCGTCTCAGTCCACAGGAGGGTAGCATACGTCATCATTGGCCCTCTGCAGTTGTGGACGTGGCCTCACCAGGAGTAAAAGTTGGCCTTCAAGGTTATTTTTCTTCGCAGTGATGTCATTGCATAAATGATTCACCTACTCAGCACTTTGCTCTGGTTCTGTCCATGCAAATCTTGCCTGGTTTCTCAAAGTCTCGGCTTTCATTTATGCATATGCCATCATTTATTCAGCCATTCCCAAATTGCCCAGCACCCACTTTTGCCACATCCTTTCCTCCTTCTTCTTCTTCTTTTTTTTGTTTTTGGATATTTTCAGGAGTATAGGCCTAAGAACATTATATCTAGACGATTGGGTATTCACAGTTTAGTGACTTTGGGGTCATGTTTTTAAATTCCTTGTCATAATAGCTGGACCAACCCACAGCCGTACCCAATAATATGTTTCCCCATTTTCCTGTAGCCTCTGCCAACATTTGTTATTATCCAATTTTATCATCTTTGCCAGGGAGGTGGATTGTCAGGTGTTTTAATTTCTGTTGCGCAGCTTGGTGATTTGGAGTGGTTTTGTTTTTTTTTCTTATGGCCATTGATGCTTTGGATTTCTGCCTCTGAAAACGGCTTCCTTGCATCTGCTGACGTTTTTTCCGTTGGTGAATGGCTCTTACCTCGCCTTTTCCTTAGTCTTTCAAAAGAAAGTAACTAAAAAGCATCATCACTCGCATCTTGGAAGCAATCCAGAACACTTGAGCCTGGAAGTTAGACCTGTTTTTTGGTCTGTTGTGAAATGAAGAGAATAAATGCTAAAAAAGAAAACTAAGCAAGTAATAGTATTGGAAAACCCTGGACCTTTTATAGAAATGACAGAAATTGTAGATCTGTACGTTTCTTTTAAATCTCCAGGAGCATGTATACCTCCCTGATTAAAAAAAAAGGACTCTTTTGAAAAAAAAACTTGTAACCCATTTAAAGTAACCTTCCCTTTAGACAACACATTTCTCCCTATATCACCATTTCTTCCCTTTTTCAATCCAGATAGATCAATTCCTAAAACACTGACTTAATCTCATCATACCCACTTCTCTTCTAACTTTAACATTTAGGTCAAGGGTACCACCATCCTTCCATTCAACTCAGCTTTGAAACTTAAGAACCATCCTTGACTATTTATGCTTCCTCATCCCAAAAATCTGATTTTTGCCAAGTCTTGTGAGAGATGATGTGGATATAGAAGCAATACTCCTACGTCTAATTATAACGGCAAATTATAATTGGCCGAGGAGAAGAGTTTCTTCCCATTGGAGAGGTGGGGGACTATGGTTTCAGAATGTTGTGTGTGCTGTTGCCAAATCAGTTGCTTTTCTGTAACTTTTTCTTGATTTCCAGGAAAACTCACTGGGGACGTGGACAGGAAGGGGTGTGACTGGAAATGACTGATTTTAGAATAAAAGATAATCACAATTTTTTTGTCAACCTCCTTCCCTCCAACTAGTTCAGGACCTCTTTGCAAGACTGCTTATAGAACAGTAGCCTTCTGATTTGTTCTTGTGGCTCAGGGCTTTCTCTTCTCCACTTCATCCAGCATAGATGTGACCACTACCCTCCAATGCTCAAAAAGTTTCATTGCGATCTAGAGTCAAAAACAAACTCCTCAGTTTGACATATCCATGCACAGTAAAACTCTTGCTTCTGCCTTCCTTTTCAGATTTATTACACATTTCTCCCTGACATGAAACCTTTTTCTAGCCAAACTGCCCTACTTGTAGTTCTTCTAAACATTCTATCTGCTGTCCTTATCAACTGTCCCCTGTTGCTTAGAATTCACTCCTTCCTTACCTGCCTCTCAGAATCCCTAGTGAGCTTCAAAGCTCAGTGCATTCACCATCTCCTACATGAAGCCTTTCTTTATATCCTCTCTCCCCACCCACACCCCCCAACTACTAGTTCCTCCCTCCACCAGTGCCCCAATTTCATTTACCATTTATTTGCCTTTTAAAGGTGTGGACTGGATTTTTTTGTTTAACTCCCTAACCTAGCACAGAGTAGGTCATTAATAACCACTTGTTGATTGATACATGTCAATGACCTCCATTGAATCCTCCTTACCTGGAGAATAAAGTCCCAACTCCTTTCAGCATTCAGGTCTCTCCATACTTGAAGCTCACTCTATCTATATGCCAGAAACTTTCCCCTCTAGCCAGACTAGTTGTCTTACTATCTTCTGAACCTAACATACTCATTCCCGATTCCAAACCTTAACACATACAGTTTCTCCTACCAGGAATGCCCTTTTCCCCATTAGACTGAACTTCTTGAGAGCAGACCATTGTTTTTAACCTCTCTTTGTATTCTCACAGCTTAGCACATGGTAGGCATGTGATCTGATGCATTTGATGCAATGGTAAATGCTAGTTGACTGACTAAATCCTACCTTCAGAGGTCAGCTTATGCCTGTGGTTCATTCATTCAGTAAACATGAAGGGTTTACTCTATGCAAGCACTGTGCTATGAAAAGGCAAATCATTTAGTAGTGATCACTTTGATTTATTTTTAGTTTGATCAAGCTCCTTTCTTTAGGAAAAGCTAGCCCTAACAGCTAAGCCGGACTACACATAGATATTCTCTGAAGTCTAGGTTACCTATAGATTTAGTAAATAAGTAGACTGATAAAACTTTATCATTTCGTAGCCAGCCATTTAGAGTTAGACGTATATCTTTGTAGGAATAAAATAATCAAAGGACTATAAGACTCTTTTTAAAGACTAACTTCCCCTTTCTGGCAGCTGGAAAAAGGGGGGTTGACAAAAGTTTGAGTTCCATTTTCCAGCCTTAGTGGATAAGTTTTTTGTTTTCCTTTAGTCAGATGTTAAGTCTAAGTTGAGTGATGGAATCTTCTAAGGTTGGCAACTGGAAGAGGGGAGCAGGGGGTAGGGGTACCCAGTAGGTGAGTTGTACATGACTACTAACTACACACCACATGCTTCTCCATCACAGTAAGCTTTCTGGTTACAAAAAGGCATCACTTGTACAGCAAGGATAATCTCACTTTTAGAATTTGGGTTAAGAAAGCCTGGCAAAAGCAAACTGGTCATATGACCTGTCTTGTCCAGTCAAATTGTGTTCAAAAAACAAGTTTCCTTTTTTTTTTTGTAATTCCCCTTCCTCTTCTTTTAAAATAATCTTTTAAAATCATTCCATTGTCACTAATTACTAAGGAATTAGTTGACCAAATTTAATGATAACTTGCTAGCCTTGCCATTAAATAATTTTCACTCAGAAACTTTATACCTCAGGATTATTTTTTATTTCAGATAATTCATTTTAATAGCTAGGTGCTGGGTATTTATAAAGACAACAAAAACCCTATCTTCAAAGAATTTCTATTCTAGTGGGGTGTACAGCATGTAAACAGAAATAATTTCAAGGTACTTTGAGGAGGGATGGAGGGAGAGAGGGAATGCTAGCAACTAGAGGAATCAGGAAAGGGTTCACAAAGGAAGTGGCCCCCTAGATGAATATGGAAGGAAGCTAAGAATTCTAAAAGGCATAAAAAATAGATTGCTCATAGGCATGCAGTTGAGAGATGGCCCATTAAGTTCAGGGAATATAGAGTAGGCCATTTAGACTGGTATATAAATGTGTATGACACAGATCTGGAAAGTTAGGTTGGAGCCAAGCTGAAGGGTTTTAAATGCCAGCTTGAGTTGGTATTTTATCTTTGAGGCAATGGAATACCATTGGAAATTTCTGAGCATGGCATAGCGTGATTAGATTTGTGATTTGGGAAGATTATTTTGGTAGCTGTTGGGAATGGGTTATGCAACTGTCCATGTAACTAGGTAACACAGATACAAAATTGGGCTTGGAAAACTAAGGGGAAAAAAGAATAAGGATATGAAAGATACTGAGATAGAACTGAAAAGACTGGGCAATAGATTAGAGACTTAAGGGGTGGCAGAGAGAGTCATTGAACCCCATTTTTAATTTACTTTTAGTTTACAAGATTCAGTTCCACAATCCCTTGAGACTCAGACTTTCTCTCCTCCCTCCTCCTCCCCTCATGGTGGCATGCAATCGTGTATAGATCTGCAAATACTTTCACATTGTACAACAGCCTGGTTGTATAGAAGGGTTGTAACCAATGAGTGATCACTGGGAAAAGAGAAGCAAAACCAGACATGAAAAAGAATGATAGCATGTATTGCTTCAGTCTCCATTTAAACTCTAGTCTTTCTAGATCTTTCTCTGAATGTAGGTATCTCCTTCCATCCTGAGACTTGTAGAGTTGTCTTTTAGCTGTGCGTTGTTGAGGATAGTCCAGTTTATCAAGGTTGGTCATCACACATAGGTCTGTGATTGTGTACAAATTTTTCCTGGTTCTGCTCTTCTCAGTTGGCATCAATTTGTGTAAGCCTCTCCAGGTAATTATGAAGTCCATTTCTTCCCCATTTCTTATAGCACAATAGTATTCCATTACATTCATATACCATAACTTGTTCAGCCATTCCCCAATTGATGGGCATCCCCTATATTTCCAGTTTTTTGCCACCACAAAGAGAGCTGCAATAAATATTTTTGTACACATGGGTCCTTTTCCCACTTCTGTGATCTCTTTGGGATATAACCCCAACAGTGGTATTGCTGGGTCAAATGGTATGCAATTATTTATAGCCCGTTGGACATAGTTCCAGATTGCTCTCCAGAATGGTTGTATCAGTTCACAACTCCACCAACAATGCATTAGTGTCCTAATTTTTCCACATCCTCTCCAGCATTTGTCATTTTCCTGTTTTGTCATCTTAGCCAACCTGGCTGGTGAGAAGTGGTACCTCAAAGTTGTTTTGATTTGCATTTCTTGAATCAATAGTCATTTAGAACATTTTTCCATATGCTTAAAGATATCTTTAATTTCTGCCTCTGAAAATTGCCTGTTCTTATCCTTTGACCATTTATCAATTGGGGAATGACTTGTATTCTTATAAATTTTACTTAATTCCCTGTATATTTTAGAAATGAGGCCTTTATCAGAGACACTAAATTTTAGAATTCCTTTTTTTTTTGGAGGGGGGAAGGCAAGGCAGTTGGGGTTAAGTGACTTGCCCAAGGTCACACATCTCTTACGTGTTAAGTGTCTGAGGTCAGATTTGAACTCATGTCCTCCTGACTCCATGGCTGGTGTTTTATTCACTGCACCACCCAGCTGTCCCTGAACCCCAGTTTTTGAGCTTGACTGAAAGGAAATTTGGTGACACCTTCAAGAGAAATAGGAAAGTTTGGAGAAAGGAGAGGTTAAAGGGGGAGAAAATTCAGTTTGTTTTGGTTGTATTGAGCTTGGGTTACCCAAGATGTCCGGGAAAGCAGTTAGTAAAATGGGACTGGAATTCAGGAGAAAGATTTGCACTGGGTATGTATCTATTCACAAATGATCTGTATAAAGATGATACTATGAACCCATGGGAGCTGAGAAGATAACAGAAAGTAAAAGACTAAGGACAGCACTTTGGGGCACCCTCATGGTTAGCGGGCAAGAAATGAATGATAATCCCCGGTAATACCATCCATGTTAATCTTCCTGTTATGACAATTTTTATAATACTTTGCTGTACTGTTCATTTTGGCATATCGTCTAATTCCTACCTTCTCTCCAACTAGGCCAAGTGCGGTGCTTTTTTGGATCTTCTTTAGTATCTAGCATATAGTAGGTGCTCAGGTTTGAAATGAATTAATGCATAAAGACACAGTAAGTGTTGGTTTGTTTCATATATTGTTTCTTTTTTGTGCCCCTCTAGGAAGGTTTTCTGCTTGGGGAAATGAGAGGCCAATCAAAGAACAGCGCTATAGACTCTCCGTTGAGTGATGTCGAAGTTGTTTTTACAGTTGGTGAGTCTATATACTATGTGTTATCTGTATGTCCAATCAGTATAAATGTTCTTTGAAAATATTTTGTTTCGTTTTGTTTTTTGGAGGGGGAAAGTAGGGCAGTTGGGTTAAGTGACTTGCCTGTGGTCACACAGTTAGTAAGTGTTAAGTGTCTGAGGCGGGCTTTGAGTTCAGGTCCTCCTGACTCCAGGACCAGTGCTCTATTCACTGTGCCACCTAGCCGCCCCAAGATATTTTGAAAATAAATAAAAATAAAACTGTTTAATGGAGATTGCAGATAAAATGAACGTACTCTATTCCTCATCTAAAAGTGTTACTCAGAACGTGGTTAAAGTAGGAAAAAACTGAGGACAAGCTGTAGGGCTAATGGAGTATAAGATCTTCCTTGTCCATTAATTAGGCCTACTGACCACGTGTTCCCTTTTTCCTTTGGGACAGGGGCTGTGTTCCCCGGTCTAAAAGTATACAGTTATTTCAGTCACAGATGTCCTGCTGCTTTGAGCTCTGACCCAGTTCACAGCTGTGACGCATCCTGAGTCACAGAACCCATATATTACTTTGGAGGAGGAACTTTCTTAGGGAGAATCTTGCTTATGGAGAGGCTTGCTTGTAGGAAGGCTTTCACACCTTTTGGTAGTAAGCCAATTAGGCACTGAGTCACAGGGGTTGTGATGCCTTCTGGCTCTGAGCCTATTGGTTAAAACTATATATATTCTGGAAGGTTGGTATTTTGCTTTGGGGCTCACTCATGGGAAGAATGTTTCTTTGTCATTTGGCCAGAGATTCTGGGTAGCTGTTGTTAAGGGGCCCCCTGACTTTGTGAACCCAGATATTGGCACTCCTTGGTCTGCTGATTAGGTATCTATTACTTTGTTTAGATAGTTTGAAGCCCTGTCTGTAGGATTCTTTCTTGGATACTGTAAGACAAATAAACAGAGCACACAAGAGGGCTGCTAGCACAGGTTCACTCTTGCTCTGGTCAGACAGGAAAGACATTAAGAAGGGGTTAATAATCTTACTTTAGTCTAGTTTCTTAGACAGGATTGCTGATCATGGGGGCACCAGCTCTTACAGCATTCCCTGTTAGCCCTTCTCTCGGGGTTCCACGTGAAGGGGGATCAGGTACCCCAGGTCTCAGTGGGGTCAATTGAGATGGGCACAACTTGTGCATCCCCTAAATCCCCTCAAGCTCTATGGGGGTCAATTGAGGCAAACAGATTCCCCCTGAGCCTCAATGGGGGCCAGTTGAGGCACACAAAGCATTTATGCATTCAACCCTAAGGTTCCCATTCACTGACCACTTGCTTTATAGAGGCAACAGACAAAGAAGGCATACTGGCAGCAATAGCCTCACAAGTTTATGTCACTCCATCCGTGTATCTCACTGTGCAGTTGCAGTGGATGTTTATATTATTTATCATTATATAATGCTGTGCAAGCGTGGTGGAAATGTTCTGAACCGTAGTTATGGGAACTCGTATCTAATACCTGGGAACAAGAGATTGTTATGGCTGTGGATCCTGGAAACTGAACTCTAAGAAATAATAACAAAAATCCACTTTACACACACTAAAATTCACCTTACTTATACTCACTTCTACTTACCTGTCTGTATTGTTTAATTAAAGTAAGATTATTGACCCCTTTGAAGCTGTCTTTCCTTTAGAAAAGCAGATCAAAGAACCCTAGCTAGCAACCCTTCTGTTTGCTGGTGTTATTGGTCTTATACGTCCACAGCAGCTGCAGGTAGCATTAACACACAGTCAAACAGAAAGAATTACGAATCAAAAGTCTGAGACGCTGAGTTTCTGGGTAATTAATAATCAGTTTATTAATTATGCTAGCAGATAAGAAAGTGAGGTCAGTGGTTTCTCTCCTAACCAAAGACCCAGAATGGAAGTCCCTGAATGTTTTAAATACCTTTGGAAAAGGGGGTGTCCCTGAGGGGGAAAATCAATTCTGAGTGGTTAACAATGAATAAGAGAATGAATACTGTAATGGGAGGTGGACTTTTTTTCTAGTGAGAAACTAGGGGAAGTGTCTTAGATCTTGTGGGCGCTCCTAAATCATTTTGCCTCCAGCAGTCTATACAAAAGAATCTGTTCTCTACCCAGTCCCACTTGAATTTGAACAGTGGTAGGATGACAGTAAGAATTTCACCTACATAGGATGGTCTGGGTGGGGGGAATTTGGAGACTAGGTCAGAAATGTCCTTGAGAAACTGGGATTTGAATGAGCAAGCAAAAAGAGGATCTTTGAGCCCCATATATAAAATTGATTATTAATATAATAAAAAATCATTTTTCTCAGTATTTTATGCATTCTGTAGTCAATTTAAATGGAATTTCTTTGTATCTTCCTGCTGGACTTTATTGGTAATATATAGTAATAGTGATGATTTATGTGGATTTATTTTATATTCTGTAACTTTGCTGAAGTTTCAATTAATTTCTTAGTTGATTCCCTACTGTTCCTTAAGTAAACCATCACATGATATGCAAAAAGCAATAATTGTGTTTACTTTTTGACTTTGCTTATTCTCTCACTTTCATTTCTCTGTCTTATTGCCTTAGCTAGCACTTCTAGCATTGTATCAAATAGTGCACCTCTTTATTTATCCCCATTACATGCAATGCTAGCTCTTGGTTTTATAGATACTACTTATAGTGGGGTATCATCCACTTATTCCTGTGTTTCTTGTGTTTTTGACGAGAATGAATGTTTTGTCTTGTCAAAAAGCTTGTTCTCTGTATAGTGAGATAGTCATATGATTTATTGGTGGTGTTCTCATCAGTTATATTTATAACATTGAACCAGCCCTGTAGTCCTCGTAACCTTTGTGATATGTTGCTGTGGTCGTATTTTACTTGAAAAATTTATGTTGTATATTCTTATGGTGTAATTTTCTTTCTTTCTTCTTGCTCTCCCTGGTTAAGGTACGAAGACCATATTTGAATCATAGAAGGAAATCTTGTAGGACACCTTCTTTTCCTAATTTTCTCTACAGTTTATGTAATATTGAAATAAATTTTTCTTTAAATGTTTGATGGAACTTGCTTTTAAATCCTTCTGGTCCTTCAAGTTGTTTTCATTTGTGACTTGTTTAATTTCTTCTTCTAAAAATGGGTACTTTAAGTACTTGTGATATTAATCTGAGCCTTTGTGTTATAGATATTCATCCATTTCATTTCAGTATTAATTATGTTGGCAGATGACTGAGTGAAATGATTTTCTAAAAACTTATTTCTTTTATTGGTTTATTTAAAATTCTTTGGAGTTTTTGACATAAGTAATTTGTTTTTCTTTTTAATCAAATTAGCAAATGATTTATTCCCTTCCCTCCCTCTCCCAAACAATACAAAATAAAGCTAGCACTTAAGTTTGTTTATTAATCCAGGTTTTTTCTTCTTCTCAGTTTTGTTAATCTCTTATTTTCAGGATTTCCATTTTGATATTTAATTTGCCATTTAAAATTTGATTTTCTTTTTTTAATAGTATTTTTTCCCAGTTACATGTCAAGACAATTTTTAGCATTCATTTTTACAAGATTTTTGAGTTCCAAATTTTTCTCCCTCCCCTCCCCTTTTCCAAAAATGGTAGGCAATTTGGTATATGTTATATATGTGCTATCATGTGAAACATTTCCATATTAGTCACAGTTGTGAAAGAAGAAACTAATTAAAAGGAAAAAAACATCATGAAAAAGAATAAAGTGAAAAAAGTATGCTTCGATCTGCATTCCGAGTCCTTTCTGGATATGGGTAGCATTTTCCTTCCTGAGTCCTTCATACTTGGCTTAGAACATTGTGTTGCTGAGAAGAGGTGAATCATTCATAGTTGATCTTCACGCAGTGTTGCTGATACCGTGCACTGTATTTTCCTTGTTCTGCTCATTTTCACTTTGTGTCAGTTCATACAAGTCTTTACAGGTTTTTCTAAAATCTGCCTGTTCATCATTTCTTATTGCACAATAGTATTCCATTACATTCACATACCATAGCTTGTTGAGCCATTCCCCAATTGATGGGCATCCCCTCAGTTTCCAATATTTTGTGACCACGATAAGGGCTTCTATAAATATTTTTGTAAATGTGGACCCTTTTCCCTTTTTTATGATCTCTTTGGGATATAAACCTAGTAATGGTATTGCTGACTCAAAAGGTATGCACAGTTATATAGCCTTTTGGGCATAGTTCCAAATTGCTCTCTAGAATGGTTCACAACTCTACCAATAATGCATTAGTATTCCAGTTTTCCTATATCTTTTCCAACATTTATCTTTTCCCTTTTCTGTCATATTAGCCAATCTGATAGGTATGAAGTGGTTCCTCGGAGTTTTAATTTGCATTTCTCTAATCAGTAGTGATTTAGAGCATTTTTCATGACAATAAATAGTTTTCATTTCTTCATCTGAAAACTTCCTGTTCATATCCTTTGAACATTTATCAATTGAGGAATGACTTGTCTTCTTATAAATTTGACTCAGTTCTCTATATATTTGAGAAATGAGGACTTTATCGGAGAAACTGGTTGTAAAGATTATTTCCCAACTTTTTGCTTTCCTTCTAATCTTGGTTGCATTGGTTTTCTTTGTGCGAAAGCTTTTTAATTTAATATAATCAAAATTATCTATTTTACATTTTGTAATGTTCTCTGTTCCTTATTTGGTCATGAATTTTCTCTTCTCTATAGATCTGACAGGCAGACTATTTCTTGCTCTTCTAATTTGCTTATGGTGTAACCCTTTTTGTCTAAACCATGTACCCATTTTGACTTTATCTTGATATATGGTGTGAGATGTTGGTCCATATATACCTGGTTTGGGTCATGTTGTTTTCCAGTTTGCCTAGTGGTTTTTGTCAGATAGTGAATTCTTATCCCAAAGACTGGAGTCTTTGGGTTTATCAAACAGTAAATTACTCTAGTCATTGACTACTGTGTCTTGTGTACCTAACCTTTTCCATTTACCCACCACTTTATTTCTTAGCTAGTACCAGATAGTTTTGATGATTACGGTTTTTTAATATAGTTTGAGATCTGATATTGCTTAGACCACCTTCTTTTGTATTTTTCTTCATTAATTCCCTTGATATCTTGATATTCTTGATCTTATTTTCTTCCAGATGAATTTTGGTTTCTTTTTCTCTTTCTATAACATAATTTTTGGTAGATGGTTTTCTTTTTCAAGTTACATGCCCAGTTCATTGATCTCTTCCTTCTCTCTTATACTGATAAAAGTATTGAAATAGAAATTTTCCCCTAAGGAAATATGCATTCCCCAAATTTTGGTATATTGACTCATTCTTGTCATTATTTTAATGAAATTATTAGTTGTTTATGTGATTGTAAGGTGGCAGACTCTGTTCTGCCCTAATTATCCCAATTGTAGCATGGGATGCCTTCTGAGAGAATACTGAGATACTGAAGAAAGAAGAGTCCATACCATCTTTTTCATTAGGGAGAGTTTACTCGCAAGAGGCCAGTCATCCTGGGTGGTGTTAGGACAAAGTAACATCATGGATCCCTACACCAGGTCACCTATTCTATTGTTTGTTGTTTGTCCTTTGTTCTGGAACAGGACCAATGACATCAGGAAGATGATGTCTTGACTTGCAAGTGAATTGTATTTAAGTGAGAAAGGGCTGTGCAAAGTCACCAGTTTCAGTCTCTCCTCCTCCAAAGCTATCTGGGTCCAGTGGTAAGATATAGATCAAGATGACTGGAGATGGCCCCAAATACAATGGGAGACCTTAACCTTTTTAAGCTAAAGTCTTTCCCAGGTTTCAGTTTGTCTGAACTTGAATCCCAATGGGTTTTATCAAAGCCTGTTCCCTCCACCCATTCCTCCTTGTCTGTGTAGTCTTCTAACTATGTATCCTGATTGCTTGTTATACTTTCCCTCTTTCTCTTCTATTCTACCCCCACTCCCATTCCCAATGTATTCTTTTTCCCTTCCTTTTCCTTTTTTTTTCTTTTAGATTCTATCAAAACATCTACCAGACCTGCTTTTTTATTTGGCATTTTCTAGACCCCTGATGATGTTAGAGTTCAAAGGGGAAATTTATATCATCTCCCTCTATTTCAGCTGGTTCTCAACCTGTGGGTTATGTTTAATTTGTAACAATGAAAATACATCTTGCATATCAGATATTTACATTATGATTCATAACAGTAGCAAAATTACAGTTATGAAGTAGCAACGAAAATAATTGTATGGTTGGGGGTCACCACAACATGAAGAACTGTATTAAAGGGTCGTGGCATTAGGAAGGTTGAGAACCACTACTCTGTTTGAATGTAAACACTTCATCCTTGTTTAATACCTTGTTATTGCTCTCTTATATTTACCTTTTTCCATTTCTCTTGATTCTTCTGTTTGTATTTCAAAATTTCTACTCAATTCATCTTTTCCTGAAACCTTGATAATACTCTATTTCATTAAAAGTTCATTCCTTCCTTCCCCTCCCCCCACTCCCTTGTATTATACTCAGTACAATACTTGGGGATTTAATGTAATGGTTTTAAAATTATTTTATTATGTCAAAACATAGTTCTTATGGTGTCCAAGAAGGGCCCACTTTCCCTACTCCTTAGTTGGAGGTTGTAAATTGTGGTGACAGCTGCTTCCTTCATGGGTATAGCATTGTAGCAAGGACAGCCCTTCAGCTGAACTAGTGGTAACAGCCATTACATTAGTGCCAGTGTACCATGTGTTTGCAGTTAGGCTCGCCTCAGGATCACAGGTGTAAGCCACTGGGATAATGTGAGGGTATGGATTGTTGTGGCTTATTTCCATACTTCTGCTAATTTTGGTACTTCACCTAAAAGTGAATAGCACATGATAGTGCCTTATTAAATGTTTAGTGAATAAGAGGAATCATCATTTACATAGCACTTAAGGATTTGCAAAGCCCTTCTCAAAAATTCTGTGAGGTGTGGAGTACAAATATCATTTCCATTTTTTTAAAGAGGAAGCCGAGTCATGATCAAACAGCTATTAAGTGACAGCTTTGGGATTAAACCCAGAGTTTCTAATTCTAAGTACAGTATTCCTCTTATTGCATAACTTCCCATAAACGTATGCCTAAGGAGGTGGTCACAATATAATTGTCTCTTCTCTACCCCCAACCCCCTTTCCTTAGACCTGATTTGGCTTTTGGCATGGGAATAATGTTGCTTAGCTTTTAGACATCTCTTGGGTTTTTTCTACTAAGTAATTATCCTCTGCTTTAGTGAAAAGAGTTAATGCATCTTTTATGGGATCTAGTCCAGTGATTTGGTAAGTTTAGGGGCATTTTTCCCATGAGAAAATTCCCTCTACCAATTTGAGTCACTGATTATTGTGCAGCTTAGTATTTTAGAGCATGTCTGGAGCACTGAGAGGTTCAATGAGTTGCCAAGAGTCATGTAGGCAGAACGTGTCTTGAGGTGGTACCTGAACCTTAGTTTTTCGGACCTGGGGAGCAGTCCTATGTACTATTCCAGGCATCAGTACATCTAAATTTGTCATATATTCCCTGGAATTTATTTGTTCTTTATAATTATAAAAATAGTTCCTAAGCATCAACATATTCATGGAATTTAATATCTGTTAAGTAACCACAGAATACAGGCATAGAGAATATCTAAAAGCCTTGCCTAATGATAACAGCTGCTTACCAAAATACAAAATTAGAGTAAAAACATCTTGAAATTCAGTGAAAATATAGCAGGCTAAGATTGTGCCTTTGGGAAGGTATTTGTGATCATTAATGCAGTGTTAAGAATTTTAATTCAATTAATATAAAAATATTCATCTTCTCCTTTCAGAGATACAAAGGTACATTCCATGCTATCAACTTTTCAGGTGAGTATTAACGTATGTGAGGAGCTCTGACCAGTGGTTTGTGATTGTGTCATGTGGAGCAAGCAAGCACCTACTATGTCCTAAGTCTTGTACTAAGCACTGGGGATCTAAGAAATGTTTAAATGATAGCCCCTTCCCTCAAGAAGCTTAGCAGCCTTCTTATAATGAAAAGACTTTTTTTTCTAATTATCTGAAATGTTAGTCATTTACTCATTCCACCTGAATACACTCACTCCCTATGATACTTAGGTACTACATTTTCCCAGACCTTCATATTTCCGTTTTGAATCACTCCAGCCACCTGCTCATTTGCCTAGTTTGTTTGACTAATCCAGCTGCCTTTCTTCTCTCCCTGTAGTAACTAGTTCTATTCCTCACCCACTATACTTTCTCTGATGGTTGCTCACCTTTTACCTCTTATATTTTCTAATCTCTTATGGTTCTGTGTGAGATGAAAGAGTTCAGAGTCTGAATCTAAGGTCAGAAAGGGTCTTTATTCTTTCTCATGAGAAAGGACCCTGCCCCCGTCGCCCCCATGGCGGCAGGGAGAGAGCAACAGGTAGAAGCCAGGCTATGGATATATTATCTTCCAGTGCAGAAACTCAACCCCCCCAACTGGCCTTCACTCTTATTGATAGGGGGGCTGCCCCACAGCCTAAATGCAGGAATCTCTCTGAGACAAAGAACCTGGAAACATGTGGGTGTGCAATGAAGGCAGTCTTAACCTTCTTTGGCATATCTTCTGCTGAGTTGGCTCTGGGGGAGGGTCTCCATGGCTCTAAGCCCCAGATTGCTTGAAGGTCAGATGACCTAACCCTAGGCCTAGTGAATACTGAAGCCATTCTAGATTTGATTTTTCAGAATGGGGAAACTTCACTATAAATTATCTCTCACAGTTTTGATCTTTCTACCACCACCCACAGTGTCGAATGTAACTGAACTTGATTTCCATTAACCACCTGGAGAACCAGCTTCATTACTTTATAGTTAGAAACTTTGTGTGCTGCCTCTCCCCATAGTGAATCATTGGCTCCCCTTACATGAGAATAGCTTTCACAGTAATTAGAACACATCGTTGAGAACATTGGCATCTCTCTGGACCTTGTCTAAGTGTAAATCTGCTAATAGAACTTGATTTAATATTTAGTGATCAGTGACCAACAAAAAAACCCAGACAAAAATAACAGCTGAGGGTCTGGGGGTCTGGGGGAGGAATAACAGAGAATTTGATCTCTGCTGTAGTGACACCAGGCCCCTGGGGGACTATCACAACAGAAAGGATGAAGAGCAGCCTTAGGATGGCATGGCAGTCAATGAAATGTTAAGATATTCTTAGAAGCCCAGAGGAGCTCGCAGGGCTATTTGGGGAGGGAGCTGAGGAAAGTGGGGAAAAAAAGTGACTGTTTTGATGTCACTTTTGGAGGGGTTTCCGTGGTTTCCAGAGAGTTGTTGAATCCTTCACTCAGAATGATACAGTATTAGAGCTGCAAAGAGTCTGAAATATCATGTTGTTCAACCCCCGCATTTTATACTGAAAGAAATTGAGGCCAAGAGTGACCTTCCAAAGATTACATAGTTGAGAAAATCAAGAATAGAATGAAAGTCTTCTTACTTTGCAGCAAGCTTTCCAGTGTGGTATGCACCAGTTGCTTCAGGGAAATTCTGTATTTCTTCCATCCACTTATATGTTTATTCCCTCTTTGGAATGTGACCTTCTTGAAGGCAGAAACTTTTTTTCCCTTTCTTTGTATCCTCAGGCTTAGCACTGTGACTGGCACAAAGTAAACTCTTAATCACTGCTTGCAGACTGTGTATTGACCAACTGATAATCTAGTCCTTTTGTCTCTTCAAGAATTTAGGATTTCATTGTTGTGAAAGTCCCTGGCTACCTTAGCATAGATAATCAGTGTCCAAGGAAGAATATGAACCCAGATCTTACTGACTTCAAGTCCAGTACTCTTATCTGCTGTGCCTGCCCCTGTGCTGCTTTTTACCAAGTACTGAACTTGGTATAGCATTGGTGTCTGGTATTTTCAAAAACTCTAGTATATCTACCAGGAATGAAAAGGTATTAGAAAAATAATACATAACACCTTGTATTTACAGAGTTGCCATGTCAAAGCATAGGTTGGTAGGATTAAAGATAGAAATTAGGGTCTGTAATTGATCCTTTTACATTAATTTTGGGCAGAGGGAGAGCAGCCATTCTCAATTTCAGATCTTTTTGTTTTTAATGTTAAAGCACAGGGAGGAGAGATAAGGGGAAATAATCTCAACTCTTACACAAACAGAACTCAAATCTGTTCAAATTCATCCTCTCAAATATATATGTAGAGGTATTACCCTTCTCCCACCTCCATACCTTTGCATACTGTCCTTCAGTCTTAGAAAGCTCACTCTCTTCCTCATCTTGAAATCCCTAAATTTTGGCTCAAATGCCAGTTTACAACATGAGACCTTAATCATTTACTCTGGTTGTTAGGAGGGTCACCTTCCCACAACCTATAACCGTGTTTCTTTGTATATATTTTGCATTTGTTTACAGACATATTGTCTTTCCCAATAGAATGTAAACTTTTCTTGTTGTTTTTTTCTGGGTATCCCCAGTTCCTGGCATGTAGGAGGCCTTAATGCTTCCTCAGGTGAATGAGCTTTTGCACCAAAATGAGAAATGGACATGTTGTAGGATTGTCTGCAACTTCAGTTGTAGTTTCATGGCATTCGTTTCTGACTTCAAATTTTTGTGACGTACTTTGTGTTTCTCTGCCCCATCACATTCTACCTCAGGATCTTTCAAAATAGTTTTGTCTATAACACACTAATTTTTGCTGTGGGCGACTGAGACACAGTGAACAGTTAAGTTGACACAACTCAAGGAGAGTTTGGAGACCTTAAGTATGTGAAGTTGCCCTTCAGTAAGTTCAGTTTTGGTTTTTCTGTATATGTTTACAGTCTGATATATGTAGAGGTTAACATGTACCTCTAGTAGGCAAGTTCTGTTTATATTGCAAATACCACATTGTGTATGGTGGGTAAGTAAAATTTATAATAAAATTGCTTATAATTTTTTTTATCTCCAATAATATAACATCCAAAAGGATAGCAGTCAGTCAATAAGCCTTTATTAAGCCCAGGACACCGTGCTAAGTTCTGGGGATTCAAAGAAAGGCAAAAGACAGTCTCTGCTCTCAAAGAACTCCCAGTCTAATGGGTGAGACAGCATGCAAATGCCTATTTACAAACAAGATATAGGCTCAGTACATGGAAATTAAGGGGATGCCCATCCGTTGGGGAATGGCTAAACAAGTTGTGGTATATGAATGTAATGGAATACTATTGTGCTATAAGAAATGGGAAGGAGATGGACTTCATATTTACCTAGAGAGGCTTATACGGACTGATGCTAAGTGAGAGGAGCAGAACCAGGAAAAATTTGTACACAATCACAGACACAT
>CM053582.1:528768-548140 GCA_028627135.1 Pseudochirops cupreus
GAGAAAGAATCTGGAATCTGGAGTTCCATATCAAATGTTATGAATGTCTATCTATCTATCTATCTATCTATCTATGTAATTATTATTATTATTATTGACTACATCCAACTGGAACTTGAGATACACAGGCACTGCAGTTGGGAGATCCATCCTGCTCTACCAAAAAGTGACATAGGAGAGAATAGACTGGGGGAGGGGGGACGCACCGGGATGGCTGTTTTGGGGTGGTGGGTGGGGGAGGGACGGGGAGGAAATATGTAGCTCAAAATCTTGTGGCAATGAATGATGCAAACTATAATAAAATTTAAAAAAAAAAGAGCCTAGGGGCAGGGAAGATCCCCAGATTCCCATAATAGGAGGGTCTTGAGGAACTGAGGTCAGACTCCAGGAATGGGATTAAGGGTGGGAAATAGCTGAAGGTTACCTGGAGAGGACAGACAATGGAGGGATAGGCAAGTTTAAGGGTAACAGATTTGGGTATAGATATTTTGATAGGATCAAGGGTAGGAAGTAGCTGGACAATAGAGGGCTAGGCTAGGTTAAGAGTAACAGACATTTGGGCCTAGGCTTATGAAATACAATGATAATGAAAAGCCTATGGCTTCAGGCAAATGCTTCATCAAACAGGAAGACTCAATCAGAGTTCAAGGGGTTTCCCAGAGCCTGTACCCCATCAATATCATGAGAAAAGGGAATTTCTTAGTTGTAAATAGAAGACAACTGAGAAGGTAGAGTCAGTGGAATTTACAATCTCAGGATGTCTCTGTTTTCCCCCATCTAGAGTATGCCCCAAAGATAAGAGAAATTCACTTATTCTGAATTTCCAGGTATGCTGTCACAAAGGAGAGAGTAACCATTGCCTTATCTGGTCTTTCAAGTTACAGACAGGAAAAAGGGCATTTTTAGAGCAAAGCCTTGCAGTCTGATTGGTTAATTCACACTTCGGCCAAAAGATGATATTTAATGTTTATCAATAGAGATTTCAGAATTGATGTGGATACCAAGGTGCCCTAAGGGTTAATAGTAAGGGTTACGTACCCAGACTCCCTGAGGGGATTTGAGGCTTATTCTCAGCCCCTCCTGTAACTTGAGGGTGCCTTAATGCCCCCTTCCCCTTAGCTTGAAATACCATGCAACTTGTACCAAAAGAATTGCTTTTGTTATCCTATGTTCCTCATCCTGTGTCATTCAACTTCCTCATCATGTGTCATGGCAATTTTTCCTCATCTTCCTCATCCTGTCCCTAAATCTCCAACCCCCGTTAGAAACCCTAAAAATGACATCATCATCCTACAGGCTGGCTTTCTGGCTATATGTCTGGTCGTTTTCCTACATCAGTGCTCCTTGTGGAATCTCAGTCCTACAGGACTTTTCTGTCAATAAAGCTCTCTTTGGCTAAAGAGAAGGTCTGATGGAATTCTTTCAAAAAAAAAATATGAACCAGCTCTCCCAGCTCTGATCCTGGACAGTACGATGATGTAGTTTTAGAGATTTTTATGGGACTTGAACATGAGAGACAGGATGAGGAAGATGGATGACACCAGATAAAAGAGATGGGAAATTTTATGACCCAGGATGGAGAGATACAAGGAATTTTATGATCTAGGGTAAGGAAGAAGTTTTATGCTATTTCAGGATAGAGGAAGAGACTTTAGGATGCCTTCAGGTTAGAGAATAGAGGAAAAAGCAACTCTTCACCCTTGGGGTACTGTTCGTATCCTCATCACCAAAGTGGCACAGAGAAGGAGTCTCTTATCCCAAAAGAACCTATGAAAACCCTATAAAACCCTATAAAAAGGATACTTCAGATTCCTTCTCCCTTCCCCCTCACCTTTACCGCTAGCTGTCTTCCAGCAGTCCCTGTTGCAGCGTGCTCACAATTCTGCTTCTCCTCCTCCCCACCCTCTTCCTCACAATACCTGCCTCCCTTCACTCAGATGGTCTACTCCACATCTGAAGCCAAGCTGTTTACCTCTGTACCCCTCCCCACTTTTCACTACTTGTCTCTGCCTTGTTAAAGTGTGATTTCTGCTATGTCCTTCCCAGTGAGAACTCAAAGAACAGGTTAGGCCGGCCTCCATTCTATTGTCGAGGTTACAGAGTGGGTCACCCCATTTGGAATTTCTGGCAAGAGCTGTATAGAAAGCCAGGGTTCACCATCCCACTTTTTACTTTGAGCCTGTTCAGGGGTATCTGCCCTCCGCGTTCTGTGAGAGCCCCAGGGCTTACATTCCCCTGCGAGGGCAAAACCACAGCTGAGGAGCTGTCGGCTCCTTCCCCATTAAAGCTGTTGCAAGGAATTTCAAAAGTGGAAAGTCCCCTTTGTCCCATAAACCTGGTGTTTCCAGCCGTTCCTCCACCCCCTCCCTCGTTTGGAAGAGAGTGTCTTGGGGTGGAGAGTTTCCTCCTGGGAGGAGCGGGAAGAGAATGACCATGCACTCACCCCTTTCCTGTGTCCATGGGCACCCTGTTTCCTCCCCTTTGTGCTGACCCTCTCCCCACCCGCCTCGAAGACCACGCTCCGCCTTTCCCTCTCCTCTAGGTTCGGAACCACAAGGAATCTCTGAATCCAGGCCTGGCTTCCTTCACCTCCTGCCACCCCAGGTCCCAGAAATCGCTGGTGTGGCGCACGCCCCACCCCCTCAGCCTGAGCTGTTGGGGCCTTAACCCTGCCCCAGCCCCTCACCTCTCTTCCTCTAGCACGGTCCGAGGTGTCCTGACCACAGGTTTTTGCCCTATCACCCTTTCCTCTCCTTCCCACCGCTTGTTGGGCTGATGCCACCCCACCCCCTTCTCCAGCCATCGCCGCCTCTTCCCCCCCCCCCTCCCTGGGAGTTAAGACAGAAATGTGGGTTACTGCAGTGGGTTTTTAGACCTTGCTCGCCTAGCTTAGAGAGGTCCATTTGGGTTTTTGTGGGTCTCGAGAAAAGAGGGGATGATCACACTCAGGCGTCTTGAGTTCCAGGATATGTAGAAAACAGGTTTTTTTGTTTTTGTTCTTGTTTTTGTTTTTTTTTGGGGGGGGGGGAGTGTATTCTCTTCTTCCCACTGCAGATACGGTGTAGGAAAAGAAAAAAGCTGGGCTTGGCAAGTACTCGAATGTTGAACAAACCAACCTCAGGTACTTTTTGAGAGGGCGTGAACTACTTCATATCTGCAGTTGGTGCAGGGAAAATATTAGCCACTGAATTCTGTCCTGGGTCTCCAGAAGAAGAAAGCTCCAAACGCCTTACTAGTGAGTCTTTAGTCAGCTTGCCCTCTCGTTAGGTTGTCTAGGGGTTTTCTGATCCTCATTACCACCTTGGTTACTCTGGCAACAGATGCAACTAACGTCATGACGTCACTCATGACTCAGACGGAGGGGAGATGGGCCAGCTTCACAAGGAAGTGGCCTGCCATTGGCCAGCTTTGCTGTTGTCCTTGTTGGAACCACTCACTTAGTCTAAATGAATTCTGGCTTCTGTGGAATCTTTAGAATGTTCCAGCATGAGTTTTGCTCAGAAAATTGAATGATGGTTGCATCCCTTCTGCATTCACCTGTTAAAGATCCTCAAAAAATTACCAGGGCTTTAGACACTTGCAAGGGAAATATGCCAGCATCTCCTAGCCTAGCCCCTGGTTATCCGCCCAGGATGGTGGCTGAATGTCCACCTTAGCTCCACCCCCACCCACTCCAGGCAGGCTGAGTTGAAGGAATAAATGAAGATCTGAGAGGTGAGAAACCTCCTCCCACCAGTGCCTAGGTCAAGCTTTCCCTGTTACCACTGAAAAGACAGAAAGGAAGGCAATAAGGCTGAGGGTGGTGAAGGAGAAGAGTTGCATGATGAAGTTAGCTCTCTGACTGGGCTTGAGATACATACTGTTCCTAAGGATTTACAACAACAACCAGATGAAATAGCTGCAGCATGGATGCAAAGATTATATTTTCAATGGACTTATATGTGCAGTGACTGCTCATCTACAAAATCCTAGGAAACTTATGAAAATATACGTATGCCCAGAGGAGACCATCCCTTTTTACCTGTGCTCAGGTGGCTTTTCTGGCCTGGAGGACTGCACATCCCTCACTGTTATCCATCACAGGTAAGGGAAAGGCCTCATGGACTACTTTAGAGGAAGGCTAGACTGTCTCAGACTAAGGGCACCATGTTGTGGGTTTACTAAGGTACCTTTCTTGGAGAAGCCCTGAAAGGGATCAGAGAATGCCCAATTAGATGAGGAAGCCAAGGCTGTGTTCCTGAGAGAAGTCCCAGAGAACCTCCGTGCCATCCTCCTGGCAATAGGTGCCCAGGGGGTCCTTGAGAGAAAGGACAGAGGGATCAGCATCAGTCATTGCAAGAGTACAAGGCATCCCTAACTGGGCAATCTCAGACAGTAGTCTAAAAGAAGTTTGGGGCCCTTAAAGACATTGTGCAGGGACAAAAGGCAGAGTATTGCCAACTCCCAATGCCACAAAACCCCTAGATTTCTGTCTGGTAGAGCCCCTAAAGAACCCATTAGGAACCCAGCAGTCCTAAGGCCACTGAGCTGCCTTGGGATATTTGTCCCTTCATAGCACTCACAGTGCTCTGGGCCCCCAGA
Organism: Pseudochirops cupreus; assembly: GCA_028627135.1. Classification (NCBI taxonomy): domain Eukaryota; kingdom Metazoa; phylum Chordata; class Mammalia; order Diprotodontia; family Pseudocheiridae; genus Pseudochirops; species Pseudochirops cupreus. Next base: position 533,350 of record CM053582.1, read on the forward strand.
AACCACCAGCATTGGTGTGTGCTGCTAGACACCAAAGCTTAAGTCACCTTAGTCCCAGTGTTGACGAGATGCCTCTGTAATATTTTGGGGTGATTTTTTGTGGCATGGTTGCAGCTTCAATCTTGTGTGTGTGCCTTCGGTTGTGGAATCGGTTTGGCTCTATTCCCTCCCTCCCCCCAGCTGTAAAGCATTAACTGTCTCTCCCCTGCCCCCAGCCACAAAGCATTAACTCTGTCCCCTCCCTTCCCCCAGCTGTACTGTGCCTTCCCTGCCCCCAGCCCAGAGGTGTTTCCTCTGAAACCATTTACTCTATAGAACTGGCCAAAACGAGACTCATCCATTCCCAAACTGGATAAGGTACTTTTCCTTAGGAATTTGACCTCAAATCTGACCACTGGTTGACTTTATGATGTTTCAGGGCTAAAACCATGCCTTTTGCTCCCCCTCCCCTTGGAATTCTCCGAGTGAATTATGGGTGGGGCACATGTGCCATTGAGGTGAAGGGTGTGTTTTCCTTTAAGCATTGGCCACTCTCTGGCTCCTCCTGGGTCCCTCCCTAACTCCACCTCTGTACCCCTAATTAGCCTAATGAACTTACAGCTGACAGTTTTGTATCTTTAAAAATGCCTCTCTGGCCTTTAGAACTTTGCAGGTAGGCTTTCTCTAGCCGGTCGTCTTTCTAGACCCTTGCCCGCTGAAGAGCCTCACACTTTCAGGTTTTCCTTGACCCCCACCTCCACCCCTTGCACCTTGTGAGCCCTTGTGTAACAATAAACTTTTATAAATCTGCCAAAGGACAGCTGAGCCTGTAATTCTTTTCAGATGCCGAATCTAGAAAGGATTTCTTATTAGAAATCCCCCAAAACCTATACCTCTTCAGTGTTCTGATATACACCAAAGCTCACTAATTCTATACAAGGAGTGAGAGGTGCAACCATCCAGGGCATCTAGACCACTGAGGACATAATGGTGGGAGCAATAAGAGTACCCCACGTCCTAGTACTTATACTTTCTGAGTACCCCAGCCCCTTCTCCATAATTGGCATAGCCATCCTAGGATGTTAGCTGGTCACTTGGACCAAACCTAAGGTATGAGCTCTGACTGTGGGTAAAGTCAAGTGGGAGCCAGTGTCATTATCCTTCCCCATGAGAATTGCCAACAGCCCATAGCATAAGCTTAGGCAAGGGACAGGATGCTTGTGTCCATTTATAAAGGATACACTTACTGAAGGTGTGATTATTCCCATAGTCTCCCCACTCAACTTGCCAGACTGGCCTGTCAAGAAAACAGGAAAGGGGGAAGAGAGCCTAAATGTGGACTCTAGGAATTTGAATTAAATTGAAACCTCCAATTGAAACCCCATGACCTAATATTATAGAAGTGACAGAGGCCATTCAATCCTCTGGCAGCTCCTGGTTTTCATGAGCAAGCAAAGGAAGCAAAGCAAGCATAGCTGCTGGACTGATTATAAAGCATAATGGACTCTTAAAAACCACCCTGTGTGCAGAGCCAAGATGACAGCATAGAAGCAGGAAAACTCTGTGGCTACCCCCATAACCACCTCAAATACCTGTAAAATATGACTCTGAACAAATTTTAGAGCAACAGAACCCACAAAGTGACAGAGAAAAACACATCTTCCGCTGAAGGCAGCCCCACAAGTGGACAGGAAGGGTTAATCACAGCATTCTGGGAGCCAGGCCCAGCCCCATATGAGCCCACAGTTTTAGTCCCAGGGAGGCCCCCAACCAGCAACTGCAGCAGACTTCAGGAGAGTGGATAAACAGCAGCAATGGCAGTTTCAAGAATTAGCAGCCCATAAAAGCCAAAGAAGAAGTCAGAGGTCAGTGTAGAACTCTGTTGGAGCTGGGGGGGGGGGGGACAGAAGAGTGCGTCCTGACCCCAGAGCTAGAAGTGGTGGAGGTGCCAAGGCCCTGCAACCACCTACACATGGCTGCTTCAGAGCTCCTGGCCTGCAGATCATAGTGGGGGCCCAGCAAACATTCAGAAGGTAATTGCTCTTGCTTTAACCTGCCTGGACCTGGATTGCAATTTTGGGTGGTGATCCTGAGGTGTGTGATCACTGAGCTGGACCTTGTAGGGGCTGCAGAGACAGCACCCTCTTAATAGCTCTGTCAGCTGTGATATCCCAGTGATTTGGGACAAAACTCTCCTCTCTGGAAGCAGAGTTCTACTGTGGCAAAGAGCTCAAAAGTCAAGTAACTGAGTGGCAACATGAGCAAGCAAAGGAAGCAAAGCAAGCATAGCAATCCAACTTTAGATTCCTTTTTTGGGGACAAAAAGGACCAAAGCATGGAATTGCAGGAGGACAATGAATCCAGAACTCCTGCACCAACCAATATTATTGGTCTTGGATTGCTAGCCTTTTGCTTTCTTGCTTTGTTATTCTGTATTCCCATGGATATTAGATTTGCTGTTAGCATGTTGCAAAATTCTTTGAGTCTGCTCAAAGCCCAGATCACCCTGAAGCATGAGCGCAATGAACAAAATGAAAAAGGGGCTGTGTGAGGGCTAGGAAAAATATGCAGGCTGCAGGTGTTTATGTTTGAGGCACAGGGTGTGTCTGAGGCCCTGGAATTAGTTGGGTCACGTAGAGGTCAGAGCATACTGCATCACCCCTGGTCACTTAGAGGCCATGAGGTACTGCATTGCTCAAGATTGTCTTACTTGGGGTTACCTGATATTCCAGATAAGTGTCTCCACACTCTGGGGTCTTCATATCCTTGTGACTGCACCTTCCCTCTCCCATTTTTGTTTCATCCTGTTTTAGGCAGCTGGGTTCTGTTGTTTGTCATTTATGGTATGCGGGTTTGGGCTAGATAAGACTCAAACTGGTGAGGCAGATTTGAAGTCTGCCTTAAGATCTGGCTGTAAGGCTTCCCCATGGAGAAGACTCAATAAACTTTCTCTGCTTGCCCCTTCGGGCCATGACTCTTCTGTTCTTGAAAATGATCTAGCACCTTCTCAATTGAGGTAAGTAACTGGCTTCCCATGCAGTTAAGTTAGGCTACCTTGACAGAGAACCCTGACAGAATGGCGCTCACGAACAGGGATGTGGAAAGGAGTGGGGAAGATAGGAAAGCCAGCAGAGAGGACTCTCAGAGAGGACTCTCCAAGAGGACAGAAGAGCCTGGTAATAGTCACTGCAGGACTTAGCCCAGAAGCCCAAGATGGGGAACATAGTAATAAAGGCTCAGGATTTAGAGGTGTATGCTAAACAGGTTAAGATGCTTGTTAAAAAGGAAGGCTTGAACGTCTTACCGAAAAGGGCACATAAATTTGTTAAAAACATCTTATGGATCTCTCCATGGCTGCATGACACTACCTTGCACAGGGATAAATGGGGAATAATGGGGGAACAAATGATTAGTTATGATAGGGACTCTCCATGTTTATTGTCTGACAAAGATTTCATTTTGTGGAGCATCTTGAAATTTGCCTTCCACAGTCCTGACAAACCTGTAAAGCAAAGGGCGATGTTGGGCCTAAAGAAGGATGCAGGACTAGAAGAGATGATAGACAGATGTCAGGGAGTGGGTTCACAGGTGTATCAAATTGAGTTGCTTCCTGCTGCTTTGCATAAAGGCTTATGGGTGTTTGAGGATCGGGCTTGCTTTAATTGTGGGAAGAAGGGGCACCTGTGTGCGCAGTGTAGAGCTGGAACTAAAAGGAAGGGTGGAACTCAGGGGGTAGGTGGGTGCTTTAATTGTGGCAAGCCAGGTCACTTTGCTTCACAATGCAGAAAAGCTAAAGGGAAAAACAGGAATGCAGGCTCCGGAAACTCCTGGGTGGGTCTGCAACAGGTTATGCAATTGGCTCAACCAGCTCCAGTCTCCCCTGATCAGCTGTGGGAAGGATATCGGATGGCCAGAGCTCTGAACCCTCAATAGAGCTAGAAATATTCCCATTAGATAATTGGAAGATAGCACCCTTTACCACAGTCCTTTTGCCCATATCCTTTCTGCCCTCTGGCAGTGGCATTTTAATCAAGCTGTAGCTCCCCTCAGAGATCAGTTCCCTCAGGGTTATTGTTTGCATTACATGGATAACATTTTATTAGCAGCACCACAAGTGGAGATGGTTGAACAGATGCACAAGGTATTGAGAACTCATTTGGTTAAACTGGGATTATATATTGCTGAGGATAAAGTGAAACAAGTTACACCCTATCAATATCTTGGCTATATCTTAGAAGATATTGCCATGTATATAAAAACCCCACAGTTAGACTTAGGTAAAGTGACCACCGTGAATGACTGTCAGAAATTAGTAGGACAATTACAGTGGGTACGGGCTAAGGTACCAATCACCAATGAGGGAATGCAACCTTTATATCAAATTTTAAGGGTACCCTCTGATCTTAAATCTCTCAGAACTCTAATCCTGGAGTGTAAAGAATTGATTCAGGCTGTCTTACAGCGCTTGTCTATACCAGCCTCTAGGTGGGACCCTTAGTCCCCAGTTGAATTAATACTCCTAACTACACCTACACCTATGGCTGTTTGTCACCAGGGCCTATATGCTATGACATGGCTTTGTGATACTCAGCCTCATAAAGTCCTCCTTAACATCCTGGATGAAGCTGGTAAATTGTTGCTCAAAGGCACTCAGTATGTGAAGTGGGAGAGGGAGTGACTCCAGCTTTTCTAAATTTCTGCTGTTTTTCTGTGGAGTACATTAATGATATGTTTAGCATCAGCACTGAAAGTGCCAGAGGTAGCTCCAACACGTTGGTGTGATACAGCTGTTTCTAATATTACTAAGTAATTTTCATCTGGCTTCCCTTACTATCTGGAGAGCTAGCAGCTTAAAATTTTTTTTTCAGGAGATCCCCTATAAATTCTATATGAAGCTTTTGGATCCATTCTGTTGTTTGTGTCTGTCTGTTTTGTCTTTATGTCTTTATGTGAGTGTGTGAGAGTCATTTGTCATTCTGTAAGAAAAGTGTGAACAGAAGTTCAGAGATTTTCAAAGTTTAAAAATCTCCTTCCTTTCATTCCACTCTGGCCAAGTGGAGTGAGGAGAAGGTGATGAGAAATAATATGGGAATTTTCTCCTTAGACTGAAAAGGTAAACAAATGAGTAATTAACCATTCCCTGCCTCACCTATTAGAGAAAAAAAATCTTGTGTAACAATTTGAACTTATTCTGGTTATTTTAAGGGAAATGTGAAAAAGTGAATTAATACCATTCATCTAACATAAGTCAGAAACTATTATACTAATTGGCATTTAGGCAAATTGAAGCCTTACTAGGATCTGGTAAAGAAACATTTGAAAGGTGAGAGCTTCAAGTTCCCCAGTTTGGGGGAAGTAGAACTTGGCGCACCTCTGAGAATTTTTTTCAGACATTCCACTCCCTTTGAGTGGGGGTTGAGAGCATTTCACTCTAAGAAATTTTTAGGAATAAACATAGCACTGAAGTACAAGGTAAAATTAACAGATTAAGAGAGAGTGCTGTAAAAATAATACGAAATTTAATAATAAATCTAACAAGGATCCCACTAGCAAAAGCCCTGAGGCACCCTGAAGCCCACACCTTGTTTAGATGAACAAATGAACCTCTCCATTCCAACCTCTAAATCCACAATAAGACTCTACAGCTGTGAGGAGAGGAGAAAAGCTAATTTTTGTTAGTAGCTTTTGCAACTGATGATTTGGAAATGAAATTGGTGTCCTTGTGGTTTTTCCTAACTATAGTAAAATTCAAGTGTAGTGAGGATTGGGGAATCATTGTAAGTCAGAAGTAGTGTTTTATCAGCAAAATTTTAGGTTGAATGTTGTTGGAATCAAAAGATGTAGAATTTGTTTAAAAACAGTTAGGTCACTTGCATTTTGTAATGTGTGTAATGTGCCCCATAGAAAACCAGGTATTTACACCTTTACTTATAGTTAAAAAAGAAGTTATACCTAAAACCATTTGGCTATCCCTTATGGAAATTATTATAAAAGTTACTTTACTGTTTTGATGAAAAAACCTAAAGTTGTTAGTTGATTGCTGCATGTAAAAAGGAGGAAATTAAGTGAAAACTTTATTTGGATTAATTTTGTCCATTCAGACCATTCCTCCTGCATGTATGGGATTTTGACAAAGCAGAGGCATCACCACAAGCCCCTCCTTAAAGTCCTTGTAGCATGATTCATGTCCCATATCAATTTGTCCAGGTCCATCATGTCAGCTGACAAATTACCCCCTTTTATAAGGCTATGCAGGTGGTGCTTAATGGCTTCCCACTGCAATCCAGTGGCATTGTTAGGGGCAGGAGTGACACAAATGGTTGTTTGTCGGTAATTCTCAAAGTCCTGCCAGTTCAGCTTTTGTACTGAAATAGTCGCTTTGCAAGAGTCAGTAATAGTCACATTAACTGAGAAACAGGGCACGGTGGAATGGGACTTTGAAAGTATGTCCCTGGACAGGAGTCGTTGTTATGAGACTTGTTATATTGACAAGCCTTACTTCCAAGAGACAGCATAGTTAACGTGAAACGCAGCCATTGCATGGTCTTAGTTCGGCTTCTCCTCTGCCTCAGTCACCTCGTTGGTCTCCTCTTCCTCTTCTTCTTTATGTCACTGTTGTGGGAGGACCCGTACCCTTTGGACAGGATACCAGCATGGCCCATGTTCTGTGGAGACATAAACATACCCTTCTCCCCTTATGGTTATTTCATAAGGACCCACCCGCATCTCTCTTTCTTGGACCATTGCTTGTTTCCCTGCACCAGCCTTAACCCAGGGTGGGACACGCAACTGTCCTCGCTGACACAAAAGATGTTTCATAGCTGGTGTCAATTCCGAATTTTTTGTGAAAGTCAGGTAATTAAATATGTATAGTGCCAGATCTATAGGTTTCTGTCTGATGGGGCCCCTGCTCCTTTTTCGTTTAGCGAGAATCACCTTCAGTGTGCTGTTAGCACATTCACTATAGCTTGGCCTATAGGATTACAAGGGAGGCCTGTGACCTAGGTTATGCCTCATTCCTGACAAAAGTGCTGAAATTCCTGAGCAAGTTTTAAAATAAACAAGTTCCCCTCTCAGACTGAAGGACCTTGCCTCTAGTGATAGTTTCCACTGGCTTTTGGCAGTTTTACAACATAAGAATAACTGAGAAGGACTTTAAGGAGGGGCTGGTGGTGATGTCCCTGCTTTGTCAAACTCTCATACATGCAGGAGGAATGGTCTGAATGGACAGAATTAATCCAAATAAGGTTTTCACTTAATCTCCTCCTTTCTATATACAGCAATCAAGTAACTTAAGGTTTTATCATCAAAACAGTAAAGTAACTTTTATAATAATTTCCATAAGGGATAGCCAAATGGTTTTAGATATAATTTCCTTTTTAACTATAGGTAAAGGTGTAAATACCTGGTTTTCTATAGGGCACATACACACATTACAAAATGCAGATGACCTGTTTTTAAATAAATTCTACATCATTTGATTCCAACAACATTCAACCTAAAATTTTGCTGATATAACACTACTTCTGGCTTACAATGATTCCCCAATCTTCACTACACTTCAATTTTACTATAGTTAGGAAAAACTACAAGGACACCAATTTCATTTCCAAATCATCAGTTGCAAAAGCTACTAACAACAAATTTAGATTTTTCTCCTCTCCTCACAGCTATAGAGTCTTATTGTGGATTTAGAGGTTGTAATGGAGAGGTTCATTTGCTTATCTAAACAAGGTGTGGGCTTCTGGGTGCCTCAGGGCTTTTGCTAGTGGGATCCTTGTTAGAACTTAAATTCCCTATTGTTTCTGCAGCATTCTCTCTCTTAATCTGCTATTTTTACCTTGTACTTCCGTGCTATGTTTATTCCTAAAAATTTCTTAGAGAGTGAAATGCTCTCAACCCCCCACTCAAAGGGAGTGGAACTTCTGAAAAAATTTTCAGAGGCATGCCAAGTTCCACCTCCCCAAAACTGGGGAACTTGAAGCTCTCACTTTTCAAATGTTTCTTTACCAGATCTTAGCAAAATTCCAATTTGCCTAACTGCCAATTAGTATAATAAATTCTTACTTATCTTAGCACTAGGTTATGAATGGTATTAATTTACTTTTTCACATTTCCCCCAAAATGACCAGAATAAGTTCAAATTAGTACACAAGATGTTTTTCTCTAATGGATGAGGCAGAAAATGGTTAATTCTTATTTGTTTACCTTTTCAATCTAAGGGAAAAATTCCCATATTATTTCTCATCACCTTCTCCTCACTCCACTTGGCCAGAGTGGAATGAAGGGAAGGAGATTTTTAAACCTTTGCAAATCTCCAAACTTCTGTTCACACTTTTCTGACAAAATGACAAATGACTCTCACACACTCACTCACAAAAAAACATAAAGACAAAACAGACACAAACAACAGAATGGATCCAAAAGTTTCACATAGAATTTATGGGAGATCTCCTGAAAAAATTTTAAAGTTGCTAGCTCTCCAGATAGTAACGGAAGCCAAGTGAAACTTACTTGATACTGTTGGAAACAGCTGTATCACACCAAAGTTCAAGCCACCTCTGGCACTCTTGGTTCTGATGCTAAACGTATCATTAATGTACTCCACAAAAAAAAAAAAAGTAGAAATTGGGAAATGCTGGAGTCCCTCCTTCTCCCACTTCAACTGAAATTGTGAAATGTATGCCAAGGTGACTCCCCCTATCCTGGCCACCCGGGTCTCAGTTGGCAGAGACTCCCATTCAGGAGGCCTCCATCTCCTCATTGGTGATTGGTACCTCAGCCTGTAGCTAGTTGCATAACCTATTGTGGGACCACAAGGGGCTGCCCCAGGGGTTTCCCAAGCCTGCATTCCTGTTTTTCCTTTTAGCTTTTCTGCATTGTGAAGCAAAGTGACCTGGCTTGCCACAATGGAAGCACTTACCTACCCCTTGAGTTCCACCCTTTCTTTTAGTTCTTTCTCTACTCTGTGCATGCAGGTGCCCCTTCTTCTGACCGTTAAAGCAAGCCCGATCCTCAAATATCCACAAACCTTTATGCAAAGTGGCCTCAAATTTCCCTACAGGTTTGTCAGGACTGTGGAAAGTGAACTTCAAAAGACTCCACAAGATGAAGTCTTTGTCAGATAACAACATGGAGAGTCCCTATCATAACTAGTCATTTGCTCCTCCACTATTCCCCATTTATCCCTGTCCAAGCTGGTGTCATGCAGCCATGGAGAACCTGTAAGATGTTTGTAACAAATTTATGTGCCCTTTTGGGTGAGACGTTCAAGCCTTGCTTTTTAACAAGCCTCTCAACCTGTTCAGCATACACCTCTAAATCCTGAGCCTCCATTATTACATCCTCCATGCTGGGCTCCTGGGCCAAGTCCTGCAGTGACTACTAACAGGGTCTTATGTCCTCTCGGAGAGTCCTCTCCACCAGCTTTCCCATCTAGCCTGCTCCTTTCCCAGTCCCTGTTCAGGCGCCATTTCTGTCAGGGTTTTCTGTCAGAGTACCCTAACTTGCCTGCAGGGGTAACTGGTTACTTATCTCACTCAAGTAGGCACTAGCGCATTTTCAAGAACAGAAGAGTCACAGCTCAGAGGTGCAAGCAGAGAAAGTTTATTGAGTCTTCAGAGAAAGTTTATTGAGTCTTCTCCGTGGGGAAGCCTTACAGCCAGATCTTAAGCAGACTTCAAACTACCCCCAAACTTGAGCCTTATATCTATCCCAGACACACTTACCCTACATGAAAAAACAGAGTTCAGCTGGACAGAATTGTGAGAGGGGAGGTGCAGTCACAAAGGCATGAAGGCCCCAGGGTGTGGAGACATTAATCAGGAACACCAGGTAACTCCATGTAAGAGAATCTTGAGTAATGAAGTACCCCCTGGCCTCTAAGTGACCAGGGTTGGTGCAGTATACTCTGACCTCTACGTGAGCCAGCTAATTCCAGGGTCTCAGACACACCCTGTGCCTCAAACCTTACCACCTGCAGCCTGCAATTCCTCACAGGAGTGTGATCCTATGCTGTTAACAGGTGGAAGTCTACATCTGGTAAAAGTTGAAGGGACAATCTCAGCCTCTGTCTGGGATGAGATTCCTTTGGCCAGCTTATCCATGAAGTTCCTTTGAAAAGGAATGTTTCCCACCTATTCCTGAGTCTAGCTATGAGGCGGTACCAATACTGCATGACTGTGACTTTACTTGAATTTAAACAGAACAAAAGGTGTTTTATCCTGTCATATTTGCAATGCCACATGTCCCTGTTTTTTCCTTCTACAGCAAGTTTCTATGATCAGAGCAAGTAGTCAATAAAAGATATGAACCATCTTGTTTTGTGGTTAACAAATGTAAAGAATTGCTGAATAAACTAGATAATGGTTTTGAGGGATTTGGAAAGACAGATAAAGGTTTGATTGGAAATATGAAAGGCAGATAAGAAGGTTTGGATACAAATGAGGGTTTATCCAAGCCCCTCCTGTCTCCAGATAGTTGATATCAGTTTCAGAAACATTTAAGTATGTTCAGAGTGTGTGAGGAAGTATTTTTAGAAAGCAGAGATTTGTAACTTGATTAAAAAATTTTGAGGAAAGCAACAGGATCAGATTGATTCATCTAAGAACTATACATAGATGTATAAGATTGGCTTTAAAAAATTTCTCTGTCATGGAAACTCAAACCTTGAGCATGTTTGGTAATAAGATCAAAAGTTTGGATTTTTGATGCAGTGTTGTAACTGTTTGTGAAACTTTATTGTAATGGTTGTGCCTAACCCTGAGTGGTTAGAAGACTGAACTTTTTGTGACTCTGTGTAAATGTAGCCTTGCATGGCTAGGACACTGAACCATTTCTATGTGCCTTTGGTATTAAATCATGTTTCTGTGAGCCCTTGTCAGGCCTGACTGACTACTCCAGCTTGTGAATATCCCTGCTCCTGAGTGAACATCTGAGCCAAGGGACCTGGAAAGGATGACATCAGATGCAGACAGCTTGTCCAAGAATCCAGACCAGGCCTGCACAGGAACTGCTAAAGCTTTAGCTTATTATTCTGCATTCTCATTATGCCTACCTTGATCACCCTTACTATTAGAAAAGATGTTTTGAAAGATCTTGTGTGACAATTTCTGAAGGTTTACAAAGTTTTCAATTGAGTATTGCTGAATTGATGTAATGGGTTGTAAAGCAGAACAGATCTTGCTGTTTCAATATGAATTTGTAGTTATTCCATGAGCTAAGCAAAAGTTAACATTTGTAACTGAGTGTATATGTAAGAGATTCAATTTCTGAAGTATCTCTTTCTTCCAAAGTGAATATAATTAGAGTATAGACAAGCTTTGTGAAACAAGAATGTATGCCTACTATTCAGTTGTGAGTTTAAGTCAGGAACCTCTTTTGTTTAAGGCAGTACAGTTGTGTTAGTGAAGAATAATATCTCATGAGGTACCTAGTCTGTGTAGCATGTAGAAACATAAAAGGACAGTTAAATAGTCTGAGTAATGGATTATACTAGCCCACACTTACTCTGCTTCTGATCATTTTCCTACTTGCTTTTGGCTCTTGTTTGTTTAATCCCTTTGCTAGATTTGTCTCTTCTAGGCTCAGCAATGCTCCACTTGCAGATGACGGCTCATTTTTGAGCATACCAGCCACTGCCTGAAGTCACTACCCAACACCCTTTGGATCTGGTGTCTGCCAAGTTCCAGACATTGGCCCCTTGACTGATGGACCCCTGAGAGGCAGGGACAGCTCTACGACCTTTCTCAGCATGAAGCAGTTTGGGAAGCTGAGACCTTCATCCCTTGCCCCCAAATGAATTTGGGTCCCAGGGTCTGGGATGCTTTTGTCTGTAACCTCAGTTTGTAAAATCTCACTTGTGTTCAGGTACCTATGTATGTAACATCAGTTTGTAACAAGCCTGTGCAATTAAGTTGTAAAAGTAACACTTTCCTCCAGCCATAAAGGCATAACTCATGTCACAGGCCTCCCTTAGAACCCTACAGGCCAGGCTGTAGTGGAACATGCTGACAGCACACTGAAGGTGATTCTCGCTAAACAGAAAAGGGGCAGGGGCCCCATCAGGCAGAAACATATTGATCTGGCACTATATACATTTCATTACCTGACTTTCACAAAAAATTCAGAAATGACACCGGCTATGACTGGCAGACCTCTTTTTGCGCCACTCCCACCCCTTACAATGCCATTGGATTGCAGTGGGAAGCCATTAAACACCATCTGCATGGCCTTATAGAAGGGGGTAATTTGTCAGCTGACATGATGGACCTGGACAAATTGATATGGGACATGAATCATGCCAACCATGAGGGCTTATCCCCACAGGATATTGTGGCTGACTTCTTAAATATATTGAAGAATATGTCATGGTGGGCCTGGGGTCAGAAATTGATTATTGGCCTTGGATTGCTAGCCTTTTGCTTTCTTGCTTTGTTATTCTGTATTCCCATGGATATTAGATTTGCTGTTAGCATGTTGCAAAATTCTTTGAGTCTGCTCAAAGCCCAGATCACCCTGAAGCATGAGCGCAATGAAAAATGAAAAAGGAGCTGTGTGAGGGTTAGGAAAAATATGCAGGCTGCAGGTGGTTATGTTTGAGGCACAGGGTGTGTCTGAGGCCCTGGAATTAGCTGGGTCACATAGAGGTCAGATTATATTGCATCACCCCTGGTCACTTAGAGGCCATGGGGTGCTGCATTGCTCAAGATTGTCTTACTTGGGGTTACCTGATGTTCCAGAGAAGTGTCTCCACACTCTGGGGTCTTCATACCCTTGTGACTGCACCTTCCCTCTCCCATTTTTGTTTCATCCTGTTCTAGGCAGCTGGGCTCTGTTGTTTGTCACTTATGATATGTGGGTCTGGGCTAGATTAGACTCAAACTGGAGAGACAGGATTGAAGTCTGCCTTAAGATCTGGCTGTAAGGCTTCCCCATGGAGAGGACTCAATAAACTTTCTCTGCTTGCACCTTTGAGCCTTGACTCTTCTGTTCTTGAGAATGCGCTGGCACCTTCTCTGTTGAGGTGAGTAACCGGCTGCCCCTGCAGTTAAGTTAGGGTACCTTGACAGAGAACACTGACAGCTGGGGCCCTGTCTGTGTTGGTGCAGCCAGTGTTGAACTGCATTACTCTCTTAGCCCTGTGCAATAGACATTTCCTGTTGACCTTCCAGGTTGTCTTCAGCTGGAAATTTGTTTCACTCTGTCATTCTATCGGTTCTGTTGCTCTAGAATTTGTTGAGAGTGATTTTTTACAGGCATTTGGAAGAGTTTGGGGGAAAGCATAAGCAAGTACTGCTTTTACTCCGCCATCTTGTCTCTGTTCCCCTCCCCCCCCCCCCCCCCCCCGTCCCATTTTAAGTATTCATACTGACTGAAGGAAATGAATAGCTGCCTCATTCCTTATCTGTATTCCACACTGTGTAGGTTCCCAATCTCTTTTGTGAACTGGTGGAGGTGGGGACCTTGACCCACTGGTGGGGACCTAGGTCAATGGGTCCTTTGACATCTTTAGTGGCAGGAAGAGTCCTCACCAAGATCCCTTAAGTTCAGCAAAGTATCCAGGTCCCTGGAGGCATCTCCCCATGTTGGGGAGTTAGCTGGGAGCACCTTGGAGTGCATACCAAAAGCTAGATAAGTGGTGGGAACAGAACTAAGAAACAGAGCTGTAAGAATAGTAGCTAGTATTTCTACAGCAAAGTGAGTTATGTAAATTTGTGCCATTTTGCCTTCACAACAACCCTGGGAGGAAGGCATTATTATGAGGCCCATGGTACAGATGAGGAAACTGAGGCTGAGTAGTTTAAGTGACTTGGCCAGAGTCAGACAGCTAAGTAAGTGTCTGCCAGTCCAGAACTCTGCTCACAAGGTGACCTAGAGGCCTCGTGTACAAAACTGTACAAAAGACTGGGTTCTAGTTCTGGGTCTGCCAGTTACTTAATGGGGGAAGGGAGGGAACAAGCATTATAGGGCACCCAGTTGGCAATTGTGCAGACACAAATATCATTTACTTTGATCCTCACAACAGCCCTCTGGGATGGGTGCTATTATTCTCCCCATTTTACACTTGAAGAAACTGATGCCTGCAGAGGTTGAGTGACTTGCCCAGGATCAGATACACACATCAGAGTCCAAGGCCTGATTTGACCTTTGGGTCTTCCTGACTCCAGGCCCCTTGTGCCACCAGTTGCCTCTTAGCTGTGTGACTTTGCACCAGTCTCTTCTGCTGCCTGGGTGGGCCTCAGTTTCCTCCTCTGTCAAATGAGGGGCTTAGACTAGAGGACTTAGGTTCTTTGGGGTTATCAGCTGGATCAGAACCTGCCTCTAACCTGTGGGTGGTTGTAGCCAAACAGACAGAGCAGTCCAGAGACAGGAGAGTCAGGATGCAATCATAAGTTTAATTTCAGAGTGAGGAAAATGAGGTATGCATACAGACGCCCCGCTCTGAAGAAGGAGGGCTTAACATGCTGGACTAAAGGCAGGTCTTAGGAACATCCTGGGCTAGACCAGGACATAATAATTTTCCACCTTGTGGGAACAGTATTGTCTCAAGTCTTAGGGGGTCTTACCCACCCTGCTGGACGCAGAACCAGACCGGGAGCAGGAGTGCAGTATCTGTCAGTGACTGTGAACATGTGATAGAGGACCTTGGGAAACAGTGGGAACTAAATCCCTCAGTGACCACCTGGTGTTGGTCCAAGCAACACACTTTGCCAGAGGGGGATATCATCCTGAGGGCAAAGGATTATTGTTATGCCAAGCTCGGGGCACAGCCAGTCTGTTAGACCCTAGCTCTGAAAAACAAGGTATCTCC
>CM053582.1:548640-565162 GCA_028627135.1 Pseudochirops cupreus
TTTTCCCCAAAGAAGGAATCAAGGGTTTGGGAGCTATTCTTACTTTGTTTCTTATGCTTATTCCTACTCATGGTTCTTCAGACCATCATTTTTTTTTAAATCTCTGTGGGACTCTGCTTCCACAAGGGAAAGCTCTGTCCCAAATCGCTGGGGTCCTCCCGGCTGCCATAGCTCTCAGGAAGATGCTGGGAGTGTTCCTAAATACTTCCGGCTGACTGGATAATAAAGACTCCAAGACGGAGGCCCAAGACGGCGATCTGGATCCAGGCCACTCAACGCGAGAGCACTGGCCTGAGAACAATCACTAAGTCCCCCTGCTGTCTGCAGGCTTGAGGGCGGGAAGGTGCAACGCGGAGGCGGGTGCAAAGCATCTGCCTTTTGCTTTTCTGCTCTGGAGGCCTTTCACCAGACTGCTTATCTCCCCCTTTTGCAGTCCCCACTCGCAGCTGCTGCTAATCCGCTCACCTGAGAGGCTCGTCCTGTCCAGCCGCCGCCAGGGCACAGACGTGGCTTCAGGGCAGGCTGGTTTTGGTTCACAGTGCTGATATGGTTCCTCGTAGCCAAGCTGACTTTAGTGGGAAGTATCTTTGTGTTCGTTTTGGAGTTCTAGGATTGGTTTAGAGTCCTATTTCATGGGTATTTTGGGGTGGCTATGTGAGAGTTGCGATACGTTGCTGCTGCTACGCCACCATCTTGGCTCCGCCCCCGTTAGTAGCTTTTGTAATTGACGATTTGGAAATTAAATTGGTGTCTTTGTGGTTTTTCTTAACTATAGTAAAATTCAAGTGTAGTGAAGACTGAGGAATCATTGTAAGCCAGAAGTAGTGTCTTACCAGCAAAATTTTAGGTTGAATGTTGTTGGAGTCAAAAGATGTAGAATTTGTTTAAAAACAGGTCACTTATGTTTTATAATGTGTGTATGTGCTCCATAGAAAATCAGGTATTTACACCTTTACCTATAGTTAAAAAGGAAGTTATATCTAAAACCATTTGGCTATCACTTATGGAGATTATTATCAAAGTTACTTTACTGTTTTGACAATAAAACCTAAAGTTGTTGGTTGGTTGCTCTATATAGAAAGGAAGAAATTAAGTAAAAACTTTATTTGGATTAATTCTGTCCATTCAGACCATTCCTCCTGCATGTATGGGATTTTGACAAAGCAGGGGCATCACCACCAGCCCCTCCTTAAAGTCCTTCTCAGTTATTCCTATGTTGTAAAACTGCCAAAAGCCCATAGAAACTATCTTTAGAGGCAAGGTCGTTCAGTCTGAGAGGGAAACTTATTTATTTTGGGACTTGTTAGGAGATTCACAGGGTTTTTGAAAAGATTTCTGAGATTTTTAAGTTTGACTTTGAAAAAGAAAAATGTTACGTAAGAAAAACCTAGTAAATCCTTATTGTTTATTACAATATGGAGGGGACAGTTAATAGTGATCCTAAAGAAGGATCCAACTGATATCACAGAGCTTTTCCTGCAAGCCCAACAAACTGTTCGAAATTGTGCACACCCAATGTACATTCTTCATGAGCGATCTCACACTGATGGCCTTGGTCCCATTTTTGATGGCAACAATAGGGTTGATCACTTATTGACAAACATGGTTGTAGCTGACCCTATTGCCCAAGCAACCTTAGCCCCCCCAACCTTGTGGAGCTATATCTTAAAAACAAAAAGGGGGAGATGGCCCAGGCCCTGTGAGACAGGACCACATAAACAAGATAGTTTATACACTGCTGAGGATCTCACACCTGCTATGTGCCAGCTCTGTAGCGTATGAAGCTAGGGTGCTGAAAAAGAGGTGGCAGTGGTGAAAAAATAATGTGTAAGACACCCATGGGTACTTAGGAAGGCCCCTATTCCCTCATAATGCAGGGGCCAGGGTATGCTTGTATCTCCACAGATGAAGGTCAACAGTGGGTTCCTGCAAAGAGTATCTGCATTATCTCCAAACCAGCAGTGGAAAAGGAAAAAGAGGAGGCACCCATCCCAATGATGGCAGAGACCATGCCAGATGAATCAGCAAGGGATGTGGCTGCTGGCTGCTGCCTTCACCATGCTCACCATCTCACCATCTGCTCATGTGGAACAACATAGCCAACCCACCAGACCATTGGCTCCATCAGAGAAGCTACAATGGATGGCCATGGATGGCACATCATAAACTATACACAATATGTTCTGTTCCCGTGCAAATGTGGAGTCCATCAAAAGACAGAATTTGGAAAGGTCTATGGAAAGCCATGGTTTCCATAGAACCAATTATGATAACACCTTGGGACTGCATTGGGGAACATGGCAGCATGTGCTCAAGCCTGGGGACTGGAAAGCACAAGCAAATATGGTACGTAGCTTTTACACTCAAGAATGTTTGGGGGAAAAAAGCTCAGGACAGTTACCATTCCTCTTCAAAGAGTCCTATCTTTAAACAGTTGTGCGTAATATAGGCTAATTCTGTTGAGAAAGGTATCTTATGGAAATTTCCAGTGAAGCACTCTTTGTATCTCAATTGTAATGTTCTTTGTGTATCAGTTGTAATGTGAAATGCCAAAAAAAGGAATTCTTTCATTGAATTGTTTCATCAGTGTTTATACAAATGTAAGATTTGCCATGGACTGATAATTTGTATAGCTGGTAATAACCCTCTTTTGCAAATGGTTGATACTACATTCATTTAAGTCCTTCATATCCTTTTAAAATGATCCAACTTTGTGTTTGGTATTCTGTTGCACAGTGAAAATGTGGGGACATAATGTAACGAGCTCAAGGGGTGTTTAATGTGACTTGTATGAATTGTACAATTAGTCTCTTTCTATGTCTATATCTACTGTGTAAAACCAAATGGCACAAGCTTAATGTGTCAAAAGGCTTTGAAGAATAAGCCAGAATTGATTTAACATCAGCAGCTAATTCAAACAGCATTGGACTGTGGTTATCAGTATAGGACATTTTGTGTTAATGGCTAAAACCTCATAGTCGAGGCATATTATTGTTTTGTGGTTCTCCTTTGTTTAGTTTAATGTTTTTGTAATAGCTTAGTCATGATTCAGTCTGATGCTCACTTGGCACTTTCTAAAATAAAAAAGGGGAATTGTAGGGATCAGAGTGAGTCTAAAAGCACCTGTGGGGCTGAGGGCCACAGCCCAGTTGCTAAGCTCACAGGGAAGTCCTGTGAGACCACTCGCCTGATGAGCAGCAGCTGAGATGACTGGTTCGGCCTGTCCTCCATTGGTCCATCCCTCCAGTGCACGAGATCATGCTTTAATCATGTTACCTCTATGGTATATAAGGAGGACGCTACAATACAATAAAGGACAGCTGCTGTATGCTTCTCTCTCACCTCTGGTCTCTTCAATCCCTCCTGAGAATACAGCCTGAGGTTGGCCCTTAGGCTACTGAGTTAAGAATTGGCTCCAACACCAGTGTCAATTGACAAATTAACATCAAGTGGTATCAATGTCATTTAACTGATTAGCATCTATTACATGCCAGTTCCCCTTAAGAAATTGCCATCAATGGATAACATCATCATTTGACTGATTAACATCTATTAGATGCCAGTGCAGTTTAATGGATTAACATGAATTGGCTGCCAGCATCATTTAATGACTTGACATCTATTAGATGCCAGTGACATTTAACTAATTGACATCAATTGGTATCATCCTCATTTGACTGATGGACATCTTTTAGATGCCAGTGCAGTTTAACTGATTAACATCAATTGCCTCCCAGTGTCATTTAACTAATCCACATCTACTAGATGCCAGTGCCATTTAACTAATTAACATCTATTAGATGCCACTGTTGTTTAACTAATTAGCTTCTATTACATGCCAGTGATATTTCACTAATTAATATCAATTGGCTACCTGTGCCATTTGACATTTTACCATCAATTGCTCCCACTGTCATTTAACTAGTTGACATCCATTGGTACCAATGTCGTTTAGCTGATTCACCTCTATTAGATGCAAGCGTGACCTTTCCTACAACCACAGAAGTGCTTATCAAATACCCAGGGATGTTTAGATATGCTCTCCAACACAGCCTGTCAGTGCCCTCTCTAATGATTCCTGAAACAAGCTGCATAACAAACTGATCCCTTTCCACTGTTCCCTTTCATTCCCAGAAAAAGGGACCAATTCCTTTAACGTGCTCAAGGGTCATTTCATATGAGCTTGGGCACCTTCTGTTGCTATACTTTTTGTATCTCAGGCAGGGATTGATTAAGAAAATGGGTGGAAATGACAGAAGCATCTCTCAGAATAGAGGGATCTAGTATCATTTGACTGATTACCATCTCTTAGATGCCAGTGCCATTTAATTGATTAACATCAATTGGCTGCCAGTGTAACATAAACAATTAACATCAATTTGCTGCAGCTGTCACTAAATGAATTATCATCAATTCCACACCACTGCTTATTAAATAATAGACAACAATTGGTTGCCAGTGTCAATTAACAAATTAACATCAGGTGTTATCTATGTCATTTAACTTATTAGCATCTATTACATGCCAGTGACACTAACTAATTAACATCAATGGGTACCATCGTCATTTGACTGCTTGACTTCTATTAGATGCCCATGCAGTTTAACTTATTAACACCAATGGAATCCCAGTGTCATTTAACTAATCAAAATCTATTAGATGCCAATGTCATTTAACTAATTAACATCTGTTAAGTGCCAGTGATGTTTGACTAATTAATATCAATTGGCTGCTTGTGCCACTTAACATTTAACCATCAGATGCTCCCATTGTCATTTAACTAGTTAACATACATTGGTACCAATGTCCTTTAAGTGATTCACATCTATTAGATGTCAGCGTGACCTTTCCTACAACCACAGAAGGGCTTTTGAAATGCCCAGTGATGTTTAGATATACTCTTCAACACATTAACATTAATTAAATCCCAGTGTCATTTTACTAACTAAAATGTATTAGTTGCCATTGCCTTTTAACTAATTAATATTCATTAGATGCCAGCGGCATTTAACTAATTAGCATCTGTTGCATGCCAGTGATATTTCACTACTTAATATCAATTGGCTATCTGTGCCATTTGACGTTTTATCATCAATTGCTCCCAGTGTCATTTAAGTAGTTAACATCTTTTGGTACCAATGTCCTTTGACTGATTCACATCTATTAGATGCCAGCATGACCTTTCCTACAACCATAAAAGAGCTTTTGAAATGCTCAGGGTTGTTTAGATATACTCTCCAACAGAGCCTGTCAATGGCCTCTCTAATGATTCCTGGAACAGGCTGCATAACAAACTGGTCCCTTTCCACAGCTCCCTTTCCTTCTGATAAAAAGGGAGCCATTCCCTTAATGTGCTTGAGGGTCGTTTCTTACCAGCTTGGTCACCTCTTGTGGAAATACTTTTTGTGTCTCAGGCAGGGATTGACCAAGGAAATGATACAAGCATCTCTTGGAATAAAGGGGGTCTAGTATAATTTGACTGATTACCATCTATTAGATGCGGTGCCATTTAATTGATTAATTGATTGACATCAATTGGCTGCCAGATTCATTTAACTAAATAGCATCACTTGGTACCAATGACATTGAAATAACTAACAACAATTGGCTTCCTGTGTGGAATAAACAATTTCCATTCATTTGCTGCAGCAGTCACTTAACTAATTAACATCAATTAGATGCCACTGCCGATTAACTAATTCATGCCAATTGGTTGACAATGTCAATTAACAAATTAACATCAAGTGGTATCAATGTCATTTAACTGATTAGCATCTATTACATGCCAGTGCCACTTAAGTAATTACCATCAATGGGTGCCATTGTCATTTGAGTGTTTGACATCTATTAGATGCCAGTGCAGTTTAACTGATTAACATCTATTAGATGCCAGTGTCATTTATCTAACTAAAATCTATGAGATGCCAATGCCATTTTAAACTAATTTACACCCATTAGATGCCAGTGCTGTTTAACTAATTAACATCTATTAAATGCCAGTGGTGTTTGCCTAATTAATATCAGTTGGCTGCCTGTGCCATGTAACATTTTGCCATCAATTGCTCCCAGTGTCATTTAACTAGTTAACATCTGTTGGTACCAATGTCCTTTAACTGATTCACATCCATTAGATGCCAGCATGACTTTCCACACAACCATAGAAGCACTTTTGAAATGCCCAGGGTTGTTTAGATATACTCTGCAACACAGCCTTTCAATGCCCTCTCTAATGATTCCTGAAGCAGGCTGCATAACAAACTGGTCCCTTTCCACAGCTCCCTTTCCTTGCTAGACATAGAGAGCAATTCCCTTAATGTGCTGAATGATCATTTCTTACCAGCTTGGGCATCTCTTGTGGAAATACTTTTTGTGTCTCAGGCAGGGATTGATTAACATAATGGGGGGAAATGATAAAAGCATCTTTTGGAATAGAGGGGTCTAGTTTCCTCTGACTGATTACCATCTATTAGATGCCAGTGCCATTTAACTGATTAACATCAATTGGCTGCCAGTGTCATTTAACTACATAACTGCAATTGATACTTTGTATTTATGGTATGGTAAAAGGAAGATTTAGGTAACCACAGAGCTCTACAAGTTGTGTTACACAGGGCAAGTCACTTTGAGCTTTAGGAAGCTTCACAAGTAAGTCTGTCCTATTCATAATCCATAGACCCCTTGTGACCTTCGGATGAAATTCTAGTTGAATCTTCAGGTATTCACTTATGTCCAAGTCATTGGAGAGGTACCAGGGTTAAGATTAAATAAACTTGGTCTCTGGCAATATGCAATTTTGATTCCAAGTAACACCAAGTTCCAAAGTTGATTGGCATAAGACTCTATTCATTGTTGGAGACCAATGTCCCAGTGCCTATGTGACTAATAGGGTGGAGCTGTCCAGAGAAAGAAGAGAGTTCTTTGAGGTCTTCAAATCCTCTGCCTTTGCTTCTAATTTGTGGGGCTGGACAGTCATTTTGGGTGCTTCCGACTTGCAGTTTGGAGAAAAGATGGATGATGCCAACCCCACTTTCTGATACTGAAGGAAAAGACTAATGGAAGAAGACAAAATGATGGAAATTATAAGTTTATCTCATATTTGCTTCTTGCTGCTCCTCATGCAGACCTAGGCATTGATATCCACCAATAAGAAATGAGTCCCATACCAATGAGCTTTAGGAATCCAGTTAGATACATAAAATTTTAAAGTTCTTACATAGAAGCTAAAAAAAGAAGAGGAGCATCTAAATGGGCGGGGGGAGAGGAATCCTTTCTGCAAGTTTTTATGATAGATTACTCAGAGGTCTTATGATGAAACACATTATCAAGAAAGACAGGTAATTGACCAAGGACAGATTGAACCTTTTGTTGCTGTTGCCGATGCTATCAGGGCCAATGCTAGAATTCACTTTCCTTGACTATATGTTTGTATTGTGTTTTGTTCTTGCGTATTCAGTGGGGGCAGGTAGATGAAGGTGAGGTAGGAAGGAAAGAATTTGGACCTTAAAATAAAATAAAATTGAATGTATATTTCAAACCTTCATATAGACTTAAGAAGTCTACAATCAAGTATGACCGAAGGTCACATGCAACAATAAAAAAGTGTCATTGAGCCCATGGGAACTGTGGCTTTTGTACTCTGTCACTGAAGGGATTCTTGACATCTGGATCCTCTGGTTCAATCTAATGGAGCTAGTGCCATAAATTGAGAAATCAACTTCTATTTCTAAAACACTGGTTCTGGACACTCCTAGCCCAAGGCCCTGGGAAGAATTCCAGAGAGATTATATTTGGCCTAATGCTTAGAGAGCTGAATACTTTTGAACTATGCCACCCAGAACAAATCTCAGGGGTGGTTAGGTCAGGTCTGAAGGATCTGAGGGGCAGTGGAGAAATGACTTGCGCTAGGGCCATGGTTCTCATCTCCTAAATGTGCAGGTATCTCCTCCATACAAAGCAGTAACTCCAGATCCCAGCCCCATTTTCTCTTCCTCTTCCAAGTCAGGGGTACCCTTCCAACCTAATCTCTCCTAAGATCTCTGAAAGGTAGGGGTGGGTCACTCAACTTCCAAGATGGAAGGAGAGGTAAGCGTAGCAGTGTAGGTTGCTTGGGTGTCTGTGCTTGAACATTAGTTTGTAAAATCAGTTTGCAAAATCACGTTTCTCCACAGCCTCAAATCTCCCCAGCCGCAGGCCATTATCTCTGCCACTTCCCCCTACTAGCACTCTGCCTAGCAACCATTCATGAAATGTTTATCTCTCCCTAGTATAATGGCCAGCTGCACCCATGAATCCTTCCCTGGATATCTACAAGTAACTCCCCAGCCCATTACACAATCCTGGATCCCTCGTTTGCTTGAGACATATGTATACTCCCAACATCCATCTTGTCAAACATGACATCGATGGGTAGCAGACTGGGCACTTCTCAGTCAGCCCTGATGGCTAGTTGGCTTAGTGACATTTCAAGCCTAAAACCACACCTCCATGCAGCCCCCCCCCCTCCTTGGGCTATTTCCCAGTAAATTATGAGCAATATGTCTGTGCAGTAGATATTAAAAGTGCATGTTCCTTTAAGCACTGACCACTCCTTAACTCCTCCCTAATCCCACCCTTACTCACCTAGTTAGCATAATTGGCACAGGTTATACTATGGATTATCCTATAAAAACTTTAACTCTACCCCTTTAAGGTTGCAAGTTCCCTGAGAACTCTTGCCTGCTGTAAGCGTAACAATAAACTTTTACCAACTTGACTCAGAATGCTGGAACATGTGAATTCATTCCAGACAGTCCACCAAGAAACTCTGGTCATTGGGGTCCTCGAAACACCTATCATCCCTCATCAGCAGCACATATGGGTGAAAGATGGAATGTAGGATATTGGAGAAAATCAGGGCAAACTGCAACATGACTAGGGATGGGGAGAATGGGTGAGGGGACTGGAAGAGAGATGGAAGGCAGAGAGAGAGAAGGGGTGACAACGGAGGGAACAGATTGAAGAGGGAAAAGCTTATGGATCTCTGGAGATAGGAGAGACTTGAAACGATTGTCAAAAAAGCATTGTTTCTAGGGTCTACCAAAGTGGCAACAGGGCTTTCTTGGTGCCTACTTGGTCCAGGACCTCCAAGGTCAAGTCAAAAGCAGTCAGCTAACTTCTCCCATCCACCCACTGTGCTCAAGATGAAGCTGGAGCAGTTATGCGAGTGACTAGATTTTCTGAGTTGCTCTTGTTCCAGTCTGTAGGCTGCTATGGCTCCAAAACTACATGGCTGTCATTACCACCTCTTCAGACCATGTCAGCAACCTTTTGCCCTCAGTGATCTCCCTTGTCTACTGTCCTCAATCAGGTTCAGCTTCTTTCCCTGCAAAGCTGTCCCAATTCTGGACCTTTCCACCCCCATCCCTCTCTCTCTCCCTCTTCCTTTCTCTGTCTCAGTCATGAAGTAGACACTAGAAAAGAATGAGGAACTTAGGGGCAGTTCAGTTCAACCTAATCAAGAGTAGGAATGTAAAGATATTACTGAAATTCTGGCATTAAGGGATCTATTCTGATCATTAAGGGACTTGACAAGTGTCTGTATCAACAATGCAGTATTCACAATGCCTACAGTAACTATAAATATGCTGGTATGATTATTAATCACAAAATGTGACAGGCTTTCTACATGGGTAATATAGCTAGAGCATTTATTCAAATACCAGAAAACTGAGTCCCCAAACCAGAAAGTCAAAGCCATCACAGTAGTTATGAAGTTGGCACATGTAGTTAATGTAGTAAACACCCACATTCTCAAGCCTTCAAAACAGAACAGGCTACTTCAGGCAAAGATGCTCCTCTCCTCACTCATGGCAACTGCTCAGCATACACACAGCTTGCTCCCAGCAGCTCTGCCTCCCCACGCCCTCCCCCACAGTTCCCATCCCTGGAAGTCCTCAGCAGGAGTCCTTAGTAGAGATTCTGGCTGGCTCAAAGAAAAATAAGTTCATGCCACAGCTGCTGCCACAGCCACTGCCACTGCCACTTCCAGTCACCATTGCACCCAGGGTCTCTAGCTTGGCTCCTGCTTTCTCTTGCTCCACCCTTTCCTGATGTGTCAGCAAATTCAAGGGGCATGGAAGATCTCCAAATCGCATTATCATTACAGTGTCAACAAGGTGAAACCCCCCCTTAAAATGTAGATGAGTCTTTTTCTTGTTTTGTTTTGTTTCCTCTTTCCCACTGATCATTCCATTGGTTATAATCCTTCTTTATAACCTGACTAATGATATTTCAGTGCATGCCACCATGATGGGGGGGAGGAGAGGGAGGAGAAAATTTGAAACTCAAGGGACTGTGGAACTGAATGTTGTAAACTAAAAGTAAATAAACAAATTAATTTTTAGAAATTAAATTAAAAATGGGAAAAAAAGACAATGAGGAAAAAAAAGAAAAATTTCTTTTTTTTTTTCCAACAAGAATTTCGATAGAGTGATTATAGGTCCCAAATCAGATTCTCTCTATCTGGCTATCGACTTTGTCACTGATGCTAATAAAGTCTTATATTACACTGAAAAAAAATGTAGAGGAGTCCAAACTAGGTTGAAAGCAGAAGTTTTCTTAGGAAAACCAGAAACTTATTGCAAGTCCCCAGTACAAGGTAGAAAAGATCCCACGACCCAGGAGATGCAGGGGAGATTTATCCATGAAAACCACAAAAGGGAGATTCAGGGAGGGTTTAGGAAAAAGAATGGACAATCTTTGGCAGGAACAGGTAGACATAGAAGCAGGATGTTTTGCAAGGATAGTTGACCAAAAGGTTGATTTGGGCCACTTGGGGAGGTGGCACAGCTCAGCAAGGTCAGCATTATATGCATTACAAATCACATAACAGGTAAGTTGGCTTAAAATCACTCAGCTAACAAGTTTCTTGATTTAGATGATGATGATGATGATAATGAATTCCAATTAAAATGAGACCAAAATAAATTCAATTACACCTGGATCTATTTCCCAAATGTTACCATGTAGAACCTCAATTTATAATTTCAATTATTTGGTACTATATTTTACTCAAGGGCCATTCATTCCAAACATTTCATATTATGGGCTTCACTGTTTCCAGCTAATCCACTGCAAAAGATTTTAAGTGAAGGTAATTTATTCCACTGATCACACTTAAGAACACCATGTTTATCAAATTTCTCCTAACCCTCTATTAGCTCATATGTATTGGCTTTCAAATACAGCCACAAAATTTTCAGTCTCAATCTTTCTACGTAAACAAAGTCAAATTTGCTCACATCTTCTCAACATGCTTATTAAACCACTTGAAATGGGCACATGGGCCCTGAGAACAACTGTCCAGGAACAGGAGGGGCTTGGAGCAGTTGCCCAGCTGCCGTATACAGGCTATATCCCCCATTTGTCCCCAAACCTTCTCATCTGTCTTCCATATTTTCCCTCTAGATTTTATGTCTCTTTCCATACCCTTTCAAACCCATTACTATATAACTTTTCTTTACATTTCAGCCATATCCCAGATTACACATACTGTTATTAAACCTTCCCAAGATATAGAGTTAATTTCAACCTGGGTGATTTTCTTCATTACTTTACCTATCACAGTTATAACCCCTTGCTTGATTAGCTGCAATTCTGTTGTTATCTACTAGATCAAAGAGGTCCAAACCTCTCACATTCTCCCTTAAAAGAGAGATAGAATATGTATTGCCTACTCCTAGTTGCAGAAGAAGATTGGGGGGAAATCCTTTTTGAAAAAAATTCATTACAATGTTTTTAGTAATCAGAAAAACTTTTAAAGAGACTTGCTGAAGCCCAGGAAAGGAGTCCTGGGTTCTCTCATCCCTGTTAACAGATGATCTGATATGTTACCTGTAGCAACCTCAAAGTAGTTTTCCAAATTAAATCATACATACTTACTTACTTCTCTTTCCTGATTAGTCTTCATTTTTCAGAATCTGGAGAGAGTTAAAGCTTAAGAAATCATAGATCAAGGGAGTTGTACTTTGGAAGAGAAGCCAAGATGGCAGAGTAAAAACAGGAACTCTGCTGGGCTCCAGGTCCAAACACCTCCAATACCTGTAAAATATGACTCTAAACAAATTTTAGAGCTACAGAACCCACAAAGTGACAGGCAGAAACTAATCTCCCCTTGAAGGCAGCCTGGCAGGCCAACAGGAAGGGTCTATCACACTGAGCTGGGGGCTCAGTGCTGCCTGTTGTAAACCTCTTTCAACCAGACCCAGGGTGGCCCTGATCAGTGGCACAGACAGGCCAGAGCAGACTTCAGGAGAGTGAATCACCAGCAGCTGTGGTGGTTTCCAGACTTCTCAATCCATAAACACCAAAGAGAAAGTAAAAGGTCAGTGGGGAACTCTCTTGGAACTTGGTGGCAGAAGAGCATGGTCTAGCCCCTGACCCCAGGGTGAGAGGTGGAGGAGGCATGACAGCTGCAGCTGCTGCCACGTAGCTGCCTCTGGAGCTCCTGGCCTGCAGATCACAGGGGGACTGAGTAACCAATCAGAGGGTGATCACTCTTGCTTTGACCTGCTTGGATCTGGATCATGGTGTTGGGTGATGGTCTTGGGGTATCGCCAGTAGGCCAGAGCTTGGGGTGTCTGTAGAGAGGGTGCCCTCCTCATAGCTCTGACAATATTTGAAAAAAATCTCAGTGATTTGGGATATAGCTTTTTACAATCTGGAAGCAGAGTTCTATTGTGGAAAAGAGCTCAAAAGTCAAGTAATAGGCTGGCAAGATGAGCAAGCAGGGGAAGTGCAATCAGACCATAGAATTCTTTTTTGGGGACAAGAAAGCATCAAAACATGGAACCAGAAGAAGTCAATGAAGTCAAAACTCCTGCATCAAAAGCTTCCAGCAAAAAATATGAGCTGGTTCCAAGCCCTGAAGGAGCTCAAGAATGATTTTCAAAATCAAGTAAGAGAATTGGAGGAAAAATTGGAAAGAGAAATGAGAATGATGCAAGAAAATCATGAAAAGCTAGTTAACAGCCTGCTAAAGGAGGCTCAAATAATACTGAAGAAAAAAACACTTTATAAATAAACTAACTCAAATGGCAAAAGAGGCCCAAGAAGCCAATGAGGAGAAAAATGCCCTAAAAAGTCAAATTGTAGGGGTGGCTAGGTAGTATAGTGAATAGAGCACTGGCCCTGGAGTCAGGAGGACCTGAGTTCAAATCCAGTTGCAGACACTTAACACAAAAAACTAGTTCTGTGACCTTGGCCAAGTTACTTAATCCCAATTGCCCTACTGTCCCCCCTCCAAAAAGCAAAACAAACAAACAAAAAAGACTCAAATTGTCCAGATCAAAAAGGAATTTCAAAATTTTACAGAAGAATAATTCCTTCAAAATTAGATTAAAGCAAATGGAAGCTGATGACTTTATGAGAAATCAAGATACTATAAAACAGATACAAAAAAATGAAAAAATGGAAGGCAATGTGAAATATCTCATTGAAAAACCACTGATCTAGAAAATAGATTTAGGAAAGATAATTTAAAAATTATTGGACTACCTGAAAGCCATGATCAAAAAAAGAGCCTAGAAGTCATCCTTCAAGAAATTGTCTGGAAAACTTCCCTGATATTCTTGAACCAGAGGACAAATTAGAAATTGAAAGAATTCACCAATCACCTCTTGGTGATTGGTTATCCCCCAAAAGAATATGACAAGGAATATCATAGCCAAGTTCCAGAGTTCTCAGGTTAAGGAGAAAATATTACAAACTGCCAGGAAGAAACAATTTGAGTATCGTGGAAACACAATCAGGATAACACAAGATCTAGCAGCTTCTACATCAAGGGATCAAAGGGCTTGGAATATGGTATTGTGGAGGTCAAAGGAGCTAGCATTAAAACCAAGAATCATCTACCTAGCAAAACTGAGTATAATGCTTCAAGGGAAAATATGGTCATTTAATGAAATAGAAGACTTTCAAGCATTCTTGATGAAAAGACCAGAGCTGAACAGAAAATCTGACTTTCAAATACAAGAAGCAAGAGAAGCATGAGAAGGTAAACAGTAAAAAGAAAACATAAGGAACTTATTAAAATTGAACTAATTACATTCCTACATGGAAAAACAATAATTGTAACTCATAAGACTTTTCTTCTTGAAGGTAATATATATGTATATATACATATATGTATGTATAGGAGGATGTATGTGTGTATGAATACATGTGTGAGTGTGTGTATATGTGTTTACATGCATACATAGAGGGCATAGGATCAGTAGAATAGGAAGGGATAATATCTAAAAAATAAAATTAAGAGGTGAGAGAAGAACATAATGAGAGAAGGTAAATGGGAGTGATAGAATAGGGTAAATTATCTCATATAAAAGAGGCAAGAGAAAACTGTTACAATGGAGGGGAAGAACTCAAAGGTGAAAAGGAATGGATCAACCTTACTCTCATTGAATTTGGCTTAAGGAGGGAATAACATACACGCTTGTTTGGATATTTTGTCCTACAGAAAAGTAGGGGGGAAGTAGGTAAGAGGGGGGATGATAGAAGGGAGGGCAGATTCGGGGAAAGGGTAGTTAGAGGCACATATGTTTGAAAAGTTACAGAGTCAAAGTAGAAAATAGAATAAGTTGGAGTGGGGTAAGATGGAAGAAATATAGTCAGCCTTTCACAATGTAACTATTACAGAAAAGTTTTGAGTAACTACACTTGTACAACCTATATTGAATTGCTTACATTCCCAGTGGTGGTGGGTCAGGAGGGAAGAAGGGAAAGAACCTGGAAACCAAAGTTTTAAAAACAAATGTTAAAAAAATTGTTTTTTTTTTTATGTGTAACTGGGAAATAAGATAAACAGGCACTGGGGTATAGAAATCCATCTTGCCCCACTAGAAAGTTAGAGGGAGTGTGGGGTAGGATGTTAGAGAGAGCAGACTGGGGGAAGAGGTATTCAGAAGGCTTACTAGCTTGGGGGGGGGGGTAGGGGAAAGACAGGTAGAAATTTGTAACTCCAACTGGAAATGAATATTGAAAACTAAAAATAAATTTTAAAAATAAAATAAAAAGAAATGAAAAATAAAAATGGAGAAATAAAAACATTGTATTTCTCTCACAATTTTAACCATCATTACTTATACAAACAACCTTTATAATGATGCTACAGTTTAAACATAAATTGCTGAAATTTTAAGATTGCATTGAAGGCCACTATAGAAAAAAACCTCAATCACAGTGTTTATTAAAAGGACAAAAACTTATGTTTTACAGTTTTAGATAAATTGATCTGATTAGGGTGGGCAATTTGCAAGGAATGAAATACCATTACAAAGCAGAGAATTCTAAAATCTAGCTAGGATATGTAGTCCTTAATAGTTCACAGGTGGATTTTAGGGATAAGAAGGAAGCAGAAAGTAAGCTTACCCAGTAGCTGGTGGTTCTCTGAGTTACAACAAAATTTATTTCCACACTCAGCTTCAGTTAGTCAGCTAGCACTTGGTAAATGTCTATTTGGATAATTTATCAATAGAAAGTATAGTTATTCAACTTAAAAGAAAATCTGTCTTTGAGATACACAGCCCTTACCTCTCTCTACTCCCTGCATTATTTATCCTTAGGGAACCCTTAAAACCACTTACCTTTTTATTTCTTGGATCTCTTTTTCTCTTATAATGGTCTTGAGTAATGTGACCCTTCCTTCCACAGTAGAAGCACTTTCTAAATGCCCAAGGATATTTAGATATACTCTCCAACATAGCCTGTCAATGACCTCTCTAATGATTCCTAAAACAGGCTGCATAACAATCTGGTCCCTTTCCACAGCTCCCTTTCCTTTCTACACATAGGAAGCAATTTCCTTAACGTGCTTGATGGTCATTTCTTACCAACTTGGGCACTTGTTTGGGAAATACTTTTTGTATCTCAGGCAGGGATTGATTAACAAAATGGATGTAAATGATACAAGCATCTCTGGGAACATAGGGGGTCTAGTCTTCCACAAAGTCTAGAGCTTTTTGCACAGTCTGTTGTAAAAAACAAAAATGAGTAAGAATGTCACCTGCCACTTGTACTATCTCATGAAACCTAAACTATTTTGCTGGGAAAGCAAACCTAGGGACATTATTTTGCCAGGTGGAGAGATCAGAGGGAGAGAAAGGTTTGTATCATCAATATTTTCTCTGACTGAGGTAAGAGAATCCTTTTGGCTATGCTGTTGGTGGGTTGGTTGTTTGGCTGTTTTGGGTTTTTTTTTACTATTTTATTGTATAAGATTTTTTTTTAATGACATAAGAATTTCCCTCACAATCTATGGCTATTTTGAGGTAGATTCTATGGAAAGCAGAGTCTTGAGATTTTATCAGCTTAGAGCAAAAGATGAGCAGCTGCTGTACCACATTCACCCCAAAAAGCATTGGGATTTTTTTCTTTAAGAAAACTCTTTAAAGGGGGGCGGAGCCAAGATGGCAGCATAGGAGCAGCAACATATCACAGCTCTCACATAGCCACCCAAAAATACCCATAAAATATGACTCTAAACTAA